>CM021102.1:573786763-574153519 GCA_007115665.2 Sequoiadendron giganteum
CAGCCAAGAATTAATTTATTTTCTCAAAAATCATGCCCTCCAGCTTAAAATTTATCTCTTCTACTTGGAAAAACTGACGTTGCTCTAAATATTTCTTCTTCCAAAATTTATCTCTTGCAGATTTGGGAGAGCTAAACTTCCTCTCAATCGAACTTGTAAAGAAATGAGTTGCTGAAACTCATTATAATGCTGAGAAGTGCGATTTTATTTAGTAACTGCCATCTTTTCTCTTGAATTTTTCAATTTTAGAATTGTTTTCTTCTCTTCGTTGCGGCAAGTTTCTAATCTTTCTCGAAATCTTTAAGGCAAGTTTCCAATTTTATCCAGGTGCCACCTTCAGCCATAATCTTCAGATTTTCTTTCTTTTTAAAATTTTGCCTAAGTGTTGAACACTTTAAAATGTTGGAAAATATTAAATTAATCATTAAATCTAATTTTCCAACCCATTTAATCTTCGAATCGCGGAAAAATTTAATTTTGTCTAAGGCAAATCGATTACATCTCGAGTTATTTTCCGCTTTTCTCCATACAATGATTATTTAAAATAAATTTTCCAAAGTGTTTGAAAATAATTAAAAATATCCAAAGTAAATTAAATTTCCAACCCGTTCAATTATTTCCAACCCATTGAAATATTGATACTTGGCAAGATTTATTTATCCGTGGCTAAATATTTAATTTTCCAATTATTCCATCTAGCCAAGGTGAACTTCATTATTTTTCTCGCCATTCTCCTCTTCTTGGGCAGACTTGGAGGCCTCTCTCCCACTTATATTTTGTTTCGTGCCTTAGAAAATTTCTTCATGCTGAGAGGGGCGGACTTCATTCTGGCTTGGTCATCTCTTACTCTAGGCGTATTTTTTATCAATGCCTTAGAAAATTTCCTCCTCTTCCAAAGTTGGGCAGACTTGGTAGTTGGTTTGCCAATTTCCCCAAAGGCTTGGGTGGACTTGCTTGTTGGCTAGACATTTGTTCATTTTCTTCAAGGGCGGACTTTATACTTTTCTCTCCAAGGGCGGACTTTCCAAGAGGTCTTCCATTTCTTTCTTCTTTATGGGGGACTTCATGCTTGCTCATGCCATGGGCGCACTTTGACTTGTCTGTGCCAGGGGCGCGTTTTGTCTTGACTTTTCCAAGGGCGGACTTGGGCTTCCACTTGACATGGCGGACTTTTGGCTCTTTCTGCCAAGGGCGGACTTCAGCTCTGGCCTGCCAGTCCCTGCCTTTGGCTTGCCAGAGGCAAGGGCGGACTTTCCAAGAGGTCTTCTATTTCTCTCATGGGCAAACTTCTCAGACTCTACCATTTTTTATCAAACTTTGACCATTCGCCTTGATTTTTCTGTTGATTCTTCTCATTCTAGATGCGTGTTGACAATGGGACCTTGAAATGGCAACTTTACAAAAATAGAAACTTTCCAAAAATAGAAACTTCCCAAAAATAGAAACTTTCTAAAAATAGAAAAAAGCAAAAAGCATCCCTAAAAGTAGGAACTCTAGAATGGCCTAAAAATGCCAAAAATCAAAAAAGCGAAAAAGCAAAAAGCAGAATCCCTAAAAAATAGTAAGTGTCAGAATTGACCGAAAGCACAGGCGATCCTCGTCTTCCAGACCTTTTGAGCACTTCCATGACATTTAAGCACACAAATGTGTTCAAAATCTCAACTTGGCCGGAGTGACTCTCAAAAACTCAAATTCTGAACTCAAAAAATTGCAACGCAAAGGGAAAAACCAAAAGAAATTGGGGGTCCCCATTTGCAATGGGGTGATGTGTGAAATAGATCACAACAGGTACCACTTGGAGTGTTGAACCCAAGAGGGCGCGTGGCACCTATGCCCAGAAAACAAAAACAAAAACTCTTGATTGTTTTTTAAACAAAAATTTCTCTAAAAAGCCCAATTTTGCCCTAAAGAGAGTTTATATGACATGTTTTCTTTCATTTCACAAACACAAGTGACCAAAACAACATTTTTCGCCTCCAAGCCCTTCGTTGGTTTTTGAAGATTACTTCATTTTTATTTGAAGGTGAGGGCTAGAGAACATGACCATAATAGAAGCCAAGGAACATGACCCAACACAAAAAAAATCAAAAGAGTGCAAAGAATCATTGTTGACCATTAGAGCAAGATAACCATACCCTTGCATCTCCTAGCATTTTCTTTGTCCCCAAAGTATTATAGCAAAGAGATACTTTCCTTGGTAAGAAGGGTGGCACCATATAGGGATGAAGAGGTTGATGTTGGCTACAAGCCTAATTCAGAAGAATATTCCCTAATGTTGATATGCAAAGTGTTGTCTTGAGTGAGTTTGATCACTTCATATCTTCAAGAATCATGTTTGTGTTCTTCGAGACAAGTACAAAAAGTATGCTCATAAACAGTGGTACATACATGGCCAAGGCTCTATTTAGGTTCAGCCTCTTGCAATAAGACTTCTCTCTCGAGTATGTATCTTTTTATTTTTTAACTTTCTCATTTTTCATTCACTGCTATATATTATAATTTGATAATTTATAATTTACGTTTTGTAATTGTAAATCTGGTATGCAAATTCAACAAGTTGCGAGTTCTTAAATCGAGTAGAATTAGAGTACATACTCCATCCACTTGGTTAAGTGCAATCAATGAAGTGCAAAAAAGTTTGAGTATTTGGTCTTTGTGCACTCTAATTTGTGTCTCTTACCACGTAAAAGAACTTATTACAATAAAGGGGTGATGAATAACTGGTATCCGACTCTTTAGTGTAGCAACTTAGATGCTACAATTGACAACTTGCTGAAGTCTCTATAAATAAGGTAGCTTTTGCACATGACATGGCTAGCAGGAGTGGGGCTACAATTGATTGTGGTTCAAACAAAATTGAACCAAATGTTGAATTTGATGCTCTCGATGAAGAGAAATATGAAGATCATTAAATATTGATTGTAGTTTTCATTGTGTATTGAAATTTGATTAATCACTAAATTGTGAATTTTGAGTATTTTCATTTTTGCAAATTATGAGGTATTTCAATATTTTGTTTATTAGCAATTATGAGTATCACTATTTTTATATTTTATTATTTTATAATTTTTAATATATATATATAGCCAAATCCATACTCGTACCTAAGGGAAACAATTGCCACACTATCGTATCTGAACCCATACCTATACACGCCTCCAAACCCCATATTTGTACCCATCCCTATACTAGGACTGACAACTTAGAAATTTTCCTATATTTCAAGCTAGGAAGAGCAAAAACAGTCACTTTCAAAGATGGAGTTAAACAAAGACATTGTGGACCCTAAAACACACTTATCAAACTCTTATCACATCAAAGATACCATGATGGGTCATATGAATATCCTCGACTTGAAGCAACTTAGTTGTCAAATTGGTGGAAGGAAGACTTATTCAAGCTACCTCCCTTCCTATCAGCATTTAGTCCCTTGAATTGGTCATAACATGTGCCTACCACCACGAGCTCAGCACCAAAAGGGTCATATATTTTGACAACTAAGTGGTTTGTAGATTGGATCTTATAAACCTTCTAATCCATGTTTGGATTGCAACTCTATTACAGATTTGTGTTAAATTCAAAATATCGAGTTTTACTCAATTACAACAGCAACACAGTTCATAAAATACCATTGCATATATAGAACCAACATACATAGAAAGAATTTGCAACTTTGACAAGGGGTTGTAGTTGAAACCAGTGAATTGGAAGTGTGAAGATGATTGATTTTGACTTTCGTAGATAGTTGTCTCCACTCCTTTTGAAGTGGCTGAGTATCCCTCAGCCCTAGGCGCCACAAATGCAGCAATGAGCAGCTCCAAACCCTAAGCACCCTCTTTGCAAACCCACATGCCCTCCTTGAAATGGTACAGCCAACTTGAGTAATGGTAGGGCCAGCAAAAAGGGTTTACAACGGGCAAGATCCTCCAAATACCTTCCTCCAATCCGTCTCAATAAATGAACTCTGAAATACTAAGCTCCAATGACTGAAGAAAGAAAGAAATGAACAGCAATGTAGCCCAGCTGTGATCCCTGTATGAAACCACCATGATATTCTCTAGATTGTATCTCTCAACAGCATAGAGAATGCTGCTTGCAAGGGATTTCGTTCTCACAAACCCTAAGAAGAATGAACTCCTCCAAGAACAAGAGAAATACCAATGTTCAATCTAGCATAAGAGAAGACTGAGCTCCAAAAGCCCTTATATAGCTACCACAAAACCCCACGACCCCCTTGGGAAATAAAATAATTTACTTTTAAATTGAAACATCCCCTTATGACTCCCTTTAGGCGCCCAACTTTAAGTTATAACAATATTCACTTTATAATTTCCCTTATGTCTCCCATGGTCCCCTTTAATAAAGTGACTTTATAAAATAACACAAGTTAATTATTAATAACTTTATGTTATTTAAACTAACTCCATCGAACCATTTAAATATTAAAAATATGGATATCAACTGCTCCCACCGACACTACTAAAAAATCGCAAGATTGACAACTGGCTCTGTCGGTGCCTGAAACTGACTTACTAAAAATAGTATGGGAGAAATCACCAAAAACACTCCAAAAAAGGGAAATTTACAACTCCCAACCACACCATGTTGGATAAACAGTCACCAAATTTCCCTAACCATACTCCGTTAGCCTACAGGAACGACTAAATAAGCTAACTCCGCCAAACTCCTGAAAAGACTAGGAAGGGGACATTACAGTCCGCCCTTCCCAAGATTGTTTGTCCTCAAGCAATCTCAACTCTGGATGCTGTAGAATTTGTTCATTTTCCCACGTCACATCCTCCATGGGCAAGTTTTTCCATTTGACCAAATACTCCTTAATAACCCTCTTCTGAAATGTCGGCTATCTGGAATCTATAATGGCCTTAGGAATCAAAATCAACTTACCCTCATCATCAAGAGGTGGCAACTCTAATGAAGGAACCACATTGTGTCCTAACACCTTCTTAAGCCTAGATACATGAAATACATTATGAACCCTACTGCTAGCTAGTAACTCGAGCTCATAGGCGACCTCCTCAATCCTCCTGGACACCTTGAAAGGACAATAAAATATGGGCTTAAGTTTCTCACCACCACTCTTCTTGAGAGAAGACTGTTTGTAAGGCTGAAGCCTCAAATACACCATGTCCCCAACATCAAAAGTGTACTCCACACGATGCAGATCAACATATAACTTTTGCTGATTCTAAGCTTGTTGCAAGTTCTCCTTCAAAGATTTCATGACATCCTGACTTTCCTCCAGCAAATCTTTTACCTTAGGCACTCTACTATCTCAAAAAAGCAAATCCAAAAAGTTAGGTGCCTCATATCCATAAAGAGCCATGAAAGGTAACATCCCAATGGACATGTGATAAGTGGAATTATAGCAGTATTCACCCATATTCAGACACTTAATCCAAGTTCTTTGCTGCCTTGATACATAGTTCCTAAGTTACCCATCCACCCATTTGTTGACTATCTTTGTCTACCCATTTGTTTGTGGGTGGTAGCTCGTTTTGGGAGTGAGCTCTATCCCACTCAACTTGAAAAGTTCCTGCCAAAAGAGACATAGGAACTTATTGTCCCTATCACTCACTATATGAAATATCCCCAATGGGATCTGACCTAAAACTTCTAATTTATGCCCTAGATTTCTGATTTATATTTCTGCACTTTTCTGATTTAGTTTTCTGCTCACACCCTAGGACTGAATTCTGATTTTTATTTTCAGAATGATAAACACTTATAGGCATCAAATAAACGTATATCAAACATCCATAAAACTATGCCAAACATGTAGATAACATCAATTATGATAGCAACCATGAATATCAATCATCCAAATGCCAAACATAGGTCCAATAAATTTGATTTCTACTACAAAATTGAATAATCTGGATTGATTTTACAATGAATTCATGGGCTCAAACATGCCAAATATATGCCCAGATTTCTACTCTACAAATCATATCTAAAGCTAGGATTGTACATACCAAATATATGCAAAATAGTCTTCAAATGTCAAATCCTAGATGGGTGAATTCCTTTTTTGCAAGCACTTAGGGTTTGCTGCTCCAAATATGCAAATTGCCCTCCAAAGGTGGGCACTCAGATCTGCTCCAAAGTGGTACTCCAAATTAGGGCTAAACCCTAATGCAATATGCTCACAAAATTGCCACAACAATGCTGCTCTAAATCTGACTTAGAAATTTGAATTTGTTCCCTCTATGGTGGTGCTCCAACATGCATGAAAGCAACTTCAAAATGGCCCTCCAAACTGATTTATAAATCTGAATTATGACTCTTCAAGAATGGCGCTCAAATCTGATCCAAAATTCTACTCCAAAATGATATGAAATCTGCTCCAAAAATGTTATGCAAATTCTGCTCCAAAACTCAAAATCCTTCAATTAAGTGGAAGTAAACTTCCGTTATGAAGCCTTCCCATGATAAGATTGGGTTTTCATCCAACTCACGCTTTATTCTCAAGGGTTTTTGTCCTTGGAATAAGCTGCTCAAAAGTGCAGTCCAAAACAATAGAAATAGCAATCCCAATATGATCTGAAATGCCTCCAAAGAACTTGTATTTATATCTTCACCTTTTCCCTCCAATTTGGCCGACCCAATTTGGGCCCCCAATTTTGAATTTTATTTTCTTTTTTTCTTTTTTTCTTTTTCCCTTTTAACCTCCAAAAAGGGTCTCCTAGCCTCAAAAAAATTAAAAAAATATTTTAGTGCTACATAAAATAATAATAGATTATGGGAAATTAATTCCCAAGTCCTCCAAGCCAAATAAAAATAATTGAGCCATAAAGGATTATTTTTTCTAATTATGCAAGGCTCAAACCACAAATTCAGTGACATTACAAACCTCCCTTCCCGAGAATGCTTGTCCTCAAGCAATGACAAATCTACATCTTGCAAAATACTGTGAAATGACAAATATCTCCATCCCATCAAATGTCTCGTGATCATATAACTCCTCAACCTGTGGCTGCCTCTCCCAAGAAGAATATGAAGAATGTGAACTCCAAAACACAACCACAAGTCTTCAAGCTTTAGTTGCTCCACTCTGTTAGATTCATCATCATCGCTCCATGAGTTGAGAAGCAACTCATCAAGATCCCAATGAAGTGATGTGCCAAGCATGCCACCACCTGGATCCCAAATCACCATGTCCCTACATCCATCAAGCATAAGGAAATGGAAATATCTCAAGGTGCTAACAACACAAAGCATCCTCTGACTCCTATAGATCGCCCATGGATGTGAGGAATACCCAACATAGGTGCAAGAAAATGTATAAAAGCTCCATCCAAGTTACTGATATAGAACAAAACAGCTACCTCATGACTGAAAATCAAACCTATGTGGATGCAAATAGCACCGCCAAGATCATAGAATGATAGAGTATCAATCCTATGCCACTCTCCAATAGTGAGGAGATAATGCAACTCTCCTCCAAACTCTCGGACAACCACTGTCCTCCAAGAGTTATGCAAGAAATCCATGTTCCATAAAGTAGAACAGCCATTTCCTGTCAATGTAGGGAGTAGGTTCTCATGAACTGGGATTGGAACACCAATGCAAACATGCTCATCTCCACGCCCAACGCCATAGTCCAGCTGCAATGCAAACATTAGTGCCTCAAAATCACAAAACATAGCAATGTCTCCATACCTAGGCTCATAAGCCAGCTGCAATCCAAAAGTATGCCACATAAATGCAAGTGTCTCCATGACATGCATCACCAATCTCTGGTATAGGGAAGCCTCAAACACTACCAAAGAATGAATAAGATGATATGATTGCACCTCATCACCATCCAACTCTTTGTCTTCTCCAAGAAAGACCAATGAATCACCATAAACTAAATCACTTATGACTCCCTCTTCATGTGAACATTTGACACTAGTGGCAGATCCACTAAGTGTATGCTCAACTACTCCAACCTCCTCTAGGGTTCGAGCCTACAAGGGGCCCTCAAACAAAGGCAACTCATGATGCAAATCAGGTATATGAACAAAATTTTCTAAATCATTCCTTTCCACTTGTCCACCCAAATCTACATACTCTTCTTATTTGCTTTCCTTTCCTTGCTCCACCACTATGCATTCTTCCCTTTGAAGAAATGGAGATCTAAGGTGTGACTCCCTTCGCCTCTTTGCTTGATCTAATTGGTTACAACGTCCCTTGATCTCTTGCAAGTGTTGTTTTGTTTGGGCAGCCAACATCTTTGCTCTCCTAGCTCTTTGCAACCACCCTTCACACATATCTTTTGTCTTCTTCACACCTTCCATAGTATGGTATGCAAAACCAAAACCTTTGTGGCTTGAATCCACAATACATTCCTTATATTTGAAACTCACATCTTGAGTGCCAACATTGGGAGATCCCTCAACACCATTCCCCTCATGTGACATAGTTGTTGTCTCATGGTTATTCAAGGAAATATGACTACTGTCATAAAACAAAAAATCAAAACCTTCATCATGACTCTTTATACTGCCTTCAAAGGACTCAAACAAGTCTTCATCCTTTGTTAATTGTCCTCGTCAAGTGCTGGTCCAAGAGATGTCTTCAATGGAAAATCAAGTGTTTCATGTGCCATAATTTGTGTCCCATGGCTGCAAGCTAAATCTTCATGTGTATAGGTCTCCTTTATCTTCATGACTTCATCATGGGATCCTCTATGTCCTTCCTCCATGTCTCCACCCTTTTTCATCTTCCAAAAAAGCTTATCCTTGTGATCTTCTACTTCTTTAAGAGCCCTTTGAGTGCTCCTCAAGGAATCCACTACATCCTCAAGCTCAAGGGTGAGCTTGTCCCCGTCCTCTTCTTTTCTTCTGAAAGCATCTAAGTATATCTCACCAAGTGTGAGGAGATGATCTCTGCCGGAAAGTAAGTGTAGGTAGTTTGACTTCACTACCAACAAAGCCTCCTTGAGTTTGTGCAAATCATCAAGAGATATACCTCCTTCAAAAACTACATGACTCCCTAAAGCCTTCCAACACAAACCTGCCAATATCTTATGAACATGATCAAAATGAGCTAGGTCTGCCACAATCTTACCTTTGTTTACCTTCAATTGTCCTTCCAAGTGATGTAACTTATGAGACCCAACACCTCCATGCAAATTTTTTGTTTGATCTTCATAAATGTGCACCTCCAAATCAGCTTCCTTCATGTACTCTTCTTCATTACATCCATGTGTGGAAACTAGGTCATCATCATGCTTCATCAAAGGATCTTCATCAAAATAATGAGTATAGCCTTCTACATCATGATCTTCCTCATTGGTTGAACTAGAAAGAATATGCACAGCTATAACCTCCTTAACTACCAAGTGATCCTCCATATCTTGCAATGTTAAATCAATCTTATCCAATTCACTTTGTTCACTACATACTAAAATTTCTGAATTGCTCACATATGTATGGGCAACATCCAACTTAAGCACACCCAAACCACAATTTGATTCCTTGCCAAAATGATGTAAAGATGATGAAGAAATTCTAGGCTCAATTAATGAAACATCACAAGAACCCATACCTTCATGTAGCTGGTCTAACATGGTTGGTTTGACAACCTCCATGGTGGTATCTTCTTCAATCTTCATGTGCTCTTCATTTGTAGCTTCACTAGGTGAATCTCCTTTGTCCTTGTCCTCATAGGGCTGAAGTGAAATTTTGAACATGTCTTCTTTAGGGTTGCATACTGACTGATTTGTGTCCTCCTCATAATTACTTGCAGGCTGCGAGTCATAAACAAGTACTTCTTCTTCCTTCTCTAACCTTTCTTCAATGATAACTTTTGATTTTTTTGTCTCTTTCCTCAATTTTCTAATTGCAACCAGTGTCTATTGTTGAAAAGTTTGCAAAACCTATTGTTGTTGTTGGGAAAAACTATGCGAAAAGTCTCCCCATGGTTGATCATTCCTCCTTGGACTTCCTTCTCTCATTTCTTGTTGTGTACCTTGTTGTCCTATTCGTCTATGATAGTAAAACTGAAATGGTGATTGCCTATAAAACCCTCCAAGCTGGAAAGATCAAAGCTATGATACCACTAAAATATCCCCAATGGGATCTACCCTAAATTTTTTGATTTATGCCCTAAAATTCTTATTTATATTTCTGCCCTTTTTCTGATTTAGTTTTCTGCTCAAACCCTAGGACTGAATTATGATTTTTATTTTCAGAATGATAAACACTTAAAAGCATCCAATATTCATATGGGTCATATTTTTATTTCCCTTGCGATATGTCCTTTCCATTCTTTTAGTTGTAACCTATGTTATCAACTTCTCTTAGAACCCCCCATATTCATATGGGTCCAATCCAAGGTTGGTATGACCTTGAGTTCGCCTAGCGTATACCCCAAGCACCTCAAGTTCTTGATAGTTTTTTCACAAAAAGACCCATAGGGAACCCGAGTTGCCCAAAATGACCCAAGGGCTGCCCAAAAGAAAAAACAAAAAAGATCTACTATTTCAAAACATTTCTAAAAACAAAAATGTGCCAAATACCTGATTTTTACCTTAAGTGATAAAATTGTGAAAATGGCGTGCACCATGAAGGTTTTTGTGGTTTCAAAGGCCTTAATTTGGGCTTGGTGGTGGGGGCATTGCCCCTTGACCCTAACGGGAGCGTTCTCCTCAAACGCTCATGAGGGATGCTACCCCTCAACCCTATTAGGGTCTCCATTCCCAAACCCCCACTAGTTGCCATCCCCAAATCTAGGCCCTTGGTTCCCTTAGTTAAGTGCAATCAATTGGACATATAAGTTGAGAATTTGGTTTTTGTGCACTCCAACTTGCATCTCTTGTCACATAAGAAACTTGATTACAATAAGGGGGTGACAAGGAATTGGGATCTAACTCTTGAGTGTGTTGACATAGACATTATTGTTGCACAACTTGCTGAAATCTCTTTAGATGAGGTAGCTTGTACATATGGCATGGCTAGTGGAAGTGGCATTGTAACTCATTGTGATTCAAATGAAATTGAACCAAATGTTGACTTTGATGCTCTCAATGAAAAGCAATATGAAGACTATTGAATATTGATTGTAATTTTCATTGTAAATTGACATTTGACAAATCACTGAATTATGAATTTATGAGTTTTTTTCATTTTTGCAAATAAGGTATTTAAATATATTATTTATTGGCAATTAAAAGCATCACTTTTTTTATAATTTTAATATATATAAAATTATAAATTATATATTTACAAACCCATACCTGTACCCAAGGAAAAAAATGTAGTATGAATGTACCCGTACTCATCCTTGTACCAAGACTAGCAACTTAGGTTGTAACCACCCATGGTGCTCCATTTGGAATTTTGCTAAGCACCACATCTTTTCCTTCAGACTTAAACTTGAATTCTATGGATTGATAGTTTTGTGAAAATTCACCAAGGTAATTCAACAATTGTACATCCAAAACCATGTCAATCTCTTCTAAAACCCCAACATAGAAATCATCACACATCTTATGGTCTCCCATGGTTATGTTGAGTTGTCGGATTGTTTTTGTGCATGGGATGTTGAATGTATCAACAACAATGACATTGAATCCTTCAAAATCCTTAGCTTCCAGTCCTCAATCCTCTTAACCACCAACCCTTCATCAATGAAATTGGAGGTAGCTCCACTATCAATAAGGACTGTGATCTATTGTCTAACTAGCACTTCTCAAACTCTGAATAGATGATATTTAAGTGCTCCTAAAAGAGTTGCAAGTGTGTCTCCATCTATCATTTCACCCTCCACCTTTTCAAGTTCATGCTCCTCTATCACTGATTGTGGCTTAGATTCTTTGGGATCTAAATCATCATCAAATATTACTTCAATATAATGCACTTGGCCCCTACCAAGGAACCTATAATCAATTTCCCATGGCTCCTCATGAGAAAAACAGTTGCTTCATTTTGAGTTCATTTCTGATGTAGTCATCTACCTTCTTTGATGTAGGTGGTTGAGATATGATCTTCTTTGGATGTGAATATGATCCCCCTCTCTAAAAATTCCTTTATGTAGCACAATGGTGGATGCTTTGGATTTAGATAGCAATTTTCCCTTAAGAAGAAATGGATCAAGCGTTAGAGCCCTTTTGATTGCTTCTTGTAGAGAAATGGGTGCAAAAGCCTTAACAATACCTTTGAGGGGTTCCAACAAGCCTTCAATAACTACATAAGTGATCCTCCTTTTACAGATATTAAGTACCATCACTACAACTCGCTGAAATTTTGCAGCATAAGATTCAGCTAAGTGTTGTCTAATTCCCTCAAGTTCTCTTAAATACTCATCCACATCTTTCTACTCAAAACAGTCTAGAATCCTTTGGTTGAAATCATCAAATGTTTGCACAAGGCTATGTCCTTGTATGACCATCTAAATACAATGTGGCATACTAAATGGCATCTTCCTCCTTCATAGGGCTAAGAGTAAGATAAGTGTAATGTCCCCATTTTTAGCACTACACTTTCCAGTGATTGATAGCCTATCCCCGGATGCCCGTAGGCTAGTCAAAGGCAGAATTAAGGTTTCCAGCTGCTTGGAGGTTTCTTTTGCGAATTTGAGGGCTTGCATGTTGGAGTTTTGCAGTTTGGATTCTGGATTCCTTTTGGGTTTTAAGAGAGCTTCATAGTAGTGTGACATGCAACTGCAACGGAGGACTTTTCCGGACTTACTATTTTTAGTAAGTATGACGGCTGCTCGGATTGTGGTTAAAATGAGTTTGGAACAACTTACTATTTTTAGCACTATGCTATTTTTAGTAAGTTCTATTTTTAGCAGTTCTATTTTTAGCAGTTCTATTTTTAGCAAGGCATTTGCAGTTCAGTTTGAGCAGTTTGGTCTCCAACACCCTTGGTACTATTTTTGGCAGTGTTTCAGCAATTTGGTATTATGGCTATTTCTGGTAGGGTAGTATATTCAGTTGGTCTCCAGCTTTTGAGGTGATTATTTTGGCAAGTTTGATATTTGATGAAAATAACATTTTAAGTGAATTTTTGGCTAAGGCGTGGGGACGCCTAATTTGATAAAATAATGTTTAAGTGAAAAAATATTTCCTATGCAAAACTGGACGACTTTATAAAGGGAATATTTAAGTTGCAAGTAATGTTTTAATAAAGTGAATTTTGATAAGGCTTGGTGGACGCCTTAAGGAGAAATAAGTTAATTTTATTAAGTCATTCACTTTATTATATTTGGACGCCACTTTATACTTTATTGGCAATTTTGATTAAGTATATTACTTTCTTGATGTGGGACGACTTGGGGAAATGAGAAATGAAATGCAAATTGGATAATTTTGTGAGGTGAATGTGAATTTGGGTTAGGTGCCCATCTTGGAGGGAGTTTGAATTTGAATTTGGAGACAGAAGGCTATAAATAGGAGTGTTGGGCTCTTTGTTTTGCATCTATGAGAAAATATAACAAAGTGTTGCCGAAATGGAGAGTGAATTGCTTCGAGGAATGCATACCTCCTAGCTTATGCTTAGTTTCTTTCTTGAAAGACAGCAACTAGCTAAGTGAGAAGGTTGTTCTTTACACTGAAGAATAGATTGAGTTCATTGTAATGGAGTTGTTTGAAGTTTTCTGATGTCTTTGGTGTGTTTTTACAATTTACATGTTGGTTTGGGGTCTAGTTGTAGGTGATTTTCACTCATAACTCTTTAGGCGATTATTTGTTGCTTCTAGGCAGTGTCTCATTCTCTTGCTATGGCCTAGGCATCCCTTGCTGCTGGTTTCCAGATTTTTTGGTGATGTCTTTGATTTTATCTTGCAAGGTCACACCTCTTGAAGGTCGTACCATGTTTGTCTATGCCTTGGAATTCATGCTACATCATTGAGAGGTTTTTGCAGCAGTTTGTTGGTCCTATCTTGGTCACCATTACTCTTAGAGTCTATTGCCTTTCATTTCACGTGATTTGGAAGAGTTTTGAGCGAGTTAGGAGTGTTTTAGTGAGTTTCCTAGTTGTTGGTGTGTGTTTTCAGTTTGCTGGTCTGTTATATCAGATTGTAGTAGTTTGAGTTTTGGGGCTTGATTTTCACATTCGGGAGTCTTTGGGAGTTGGAGAAACATTCTATATCATTTGCAGCACCTTGGGTATCTATAATACTTGGCTCTTGTAGGATCCTATTTCACATTGTAATGCTGATTCAGTAATACTGATCAGCTTTTAATACTTCTGCAAATTTTTCTATTGTATTCCCACTTTTAGAGGAAGGAGGCTGACTTGCCGCCTTATTTGCTTTTCTTTGCATAAGCATTTCATTCCCACCGTTTGGTTGAAGAGACAGGCCTCGCCATCTTTACTTTTTGTACCGCATTCTCATTTGTTGATCGACTGAGCCATCACTCTACTCCCGCTGAATAAGTGGTCGAGTTGCATGTTTTGTAATTCCAGCATTCAGTTTTCAATCTAACGATCCCCGATGCCATTTGCTCTCACCTCGCCTGTCATTGGGATCTTGGTGTAGGGTTACATTTTAGTGTTGGTTTGGATTTGCTAATGTTGATGGGTGATATTGTTGTTAAAAATTTGAAAAAATTGTAAGGGGGTCATTTCAATAAGTTTGCAACTTTTGCAACCAAGCCCTTGTGTTGATGTTATAGCTGCGGGCTCCATACTTCCTGCGATTTATTTAATAAACAATAAATGAAATATAGCCGTTGGCTATTTATTTATTGAAGACGACTTGTGAAGAGTTGCTTCACTTAAATATCAAATAAATAATTATTATTTTATGGTGGCCGACTTAACCAAGAGACACCTTGAACAAAGAGACATATTGATTCATGAAGAGGCCGACTTATCATGAAAAGATGTCTTGCTTGAAGAGAAGCGATATCACCTTGTATATATAGAAGTCGATGCTCATTGTTAAATACATATTATATTCATAAAAGTCAAGTTCGCAATACTTCCAGCAGTTCGTGTTCTCACAGCAGATCGATATATATATCATCATAAGGAGATCGACATTGTGAAGAGATTACTATTGTTGTTAGATTCGCATCTAGAGAAGTGCTGTTATAATCGGCCTAGAGGTTGGCCAAATTGTAAAGCTTATTGTTGTTATCTTATCAATATATAAGTGATATATTGTTGCTGGGTTTTTCTCCCTCAAGGAGGGTTTTCCTAGGGTATATGTTGTGTCAAATAATTTAAATTTGTTCTATATCTGTGTTGTACCCAAACCGAAATTTTTGCTTCATTAAGGCATTTTGCTTAAAATGGTCTAAACCTTGTAAAAGTGGGGTCAAAACTCAGTTTTTGGGCAAATAAAGTATGGGCTTTTAGTCAGTGTGATGCCAGGAAGATACTGGCAAAATTTGAAAATTTTGAAAATTAGGGTTTCTGAAATCTATTTTTAGCCCAAAACCCTAAAAAATAGGAACTTGTCAGAATTGGCTGAAATTAATTTTGATTGGCTTATTTCACATCACAATCACAGTGGTGAAGTCAGTTTCAGTTAAAAGTCAGTTTAAGGCTGGTGGGTAGTTTTCACTTTTTCAGGAGAAAAGTTAGGATCTTCGGGGTCATCAATGGCAGTTGGCCAGTACCAGGTATCAATATCTAAGCCTGAAACTCAAAGAGGAACGCTCTACGATAAAAGATGTTGGAAATAATGCTTTTTGATGGAGGGGATTTTCAGATTGGCAAAAAGTGCTAAAATATTCTAAGTCTGGGAACTTTTCACTATGTAACGTAGTAGACACTTGCGCAATCAACGTGCAAATCAACTTTATAGTGTCCGTACATGTGAAAATGATGAAGTATAGTCATCCACACACCTCAGCAGTCACAACGCTTCGACATGGTCAACCGCAGGGATGGATACAGCGTTTGCAAAGCATAAAATGGTGAAAATCAATGAATTCAAAACAAATCCGCTCCCCTGTAGCCTAGGGGCGCCCTTCCATTTGAAGGTCAAGATTTGAGTGTTTTGGATAAAGGATACATTCATTATGTTCAGTTTTCAGTCAGCTTTCCGATTAGCCATGAAGCAAGATTATCCGAGTTACAGAACTCCGGCAAACGAAGACAGAAGCAGAGGTTGCGAAGAGTGTTTTCATCAAGGAGGCAGTCTAGAGATGCAAATCCGCTCCCTTCTAGCCCAAGGGCGATTTTCTTTTTGAAGGCCCAGATCTAGATGCATGTGTGTTTTGATGGTTTCAGTCTTTGCAGAATTAGTTTGGCTTTTCAACGAGCTATCAAGCGAAAGCGTATCCAGTACAGAAATCCGGTTATCAGCGTTAGAAGTGGAAATTGCAGGCAGGATACATGTCAGAAGAAGTTTTTCAGAATGCAAATCCGCTCCCCTGTAGCCCAGGGGCGATCCTGAATAAGACCTGTTTGATGGATGAATTTGCAATTGAGGTCTTCCTGAGATCTCTTCCAGCTCAGTTCAGTTTTGCAGTGTATCCGTTCACAAGACGATCCGATGTTCTGAGTAACTGTGACAGAGGTCCTACCGAGCACGTAAAACAGAGGATGGTGAAGCGTAGCTACACAAAGCTGCACAGCTGTAGGCTAGGGGCGATTCTCCTTTAGGCCTGCCAGACGGGGTTATTTGCAATTACAGTCTTCACAAGACTTGTGTGCAATTACTCAAGCTATCCAACGAGTCTAGCCGACAGCCTCCGGATTTGGCGAATGCTCGTACGTGTGAGGTCAAGATGATAATGCTGTGAAGAAGAGCTGATTGAAGGCAGTTCAAAAAATGACTAAGTGTAAGAATATAATTTTCTTTGAAAAAGGCGATTTTCTTTTAGAGGCCTTAAAAGCAATTTTCCGGCTTCGTCGTCTCCAAGAACATCTCTTGCAAGTTGACCAAACTGTACAGCAAGACAGGCGGTACGCGTATCGGAACATTCCAGTTCCCGGTATCAAGGATCAAAGTATGGTGTTCAGATGAAAATCACACTTTTGTCAGAATGGTGTTTGAGCTATCACAAAATAGGGGCGTTCATTCTTTTGGGGTTCTTAATACAATTTTTAGATCCCTCACATACAGTCATTGGATGCAGAGTACTTCTAGTCACGCAATGAATCCATTATTCAGTCAGTGGAGTTCATTATTCACTGTCAGCAACAGTTTGAAGCATCAAAAGGCAATATGAAGAAATGGCTAAGTCTGGAGTCAAAACATCAATTTAATCAGAGGCGCCTAATTTTCTAAGGTATCAAATGATGATTTTAGCAATTGTTGCTCCTAGCAAACATTTCATCCTTGTCATACAAGCTTCGCGGTGGATATCTCAGCACAGTCGCAGGCTCAGTCAGTCAACCAGAAATCAGAGCTGAACATGGTCGGTTGTAACTTTGCAGTCAGCTACAAAATAGGAGATTCTCAAAAATCTCATAACTCTTGCAAATGGAAGCCTAAAAGATCAAAATTTGACTTTTTAGAATCAGGGAAGTGTGTTGAGCACAACAAGATGCTATTTTTGGCAAAATGATAAAAATAATATTTTTGCATGCAAGGCATTAAAAAGTGACGAATTTCTTCAAAGATAAATATTGGTGCCACTTTTAGTTCTTTGCATGCTTTGAAATTAAAATATTATTTTTAGTCTAAAGACTCAGAGACAGCAGCAGTTCAACTGGTAAAGGGCCAATCGGATTCCTTCTTCACAGTTAGGGTTTGAGCTTGCAGTCTTGCTTTTGTAGTACGATTTTGCTCTAGTTATGCAAGCATGGCATTCATCATTTCATTCATCCAGCTTGAGCAGAGGTGAATTCTTTCCAGAGTTGGGCGAATTTCTTCAGCGGTCAGTTGTGAAGGCATAAAAAATATTCTTTTGCAGGTACAAGTCAAGATTCATCAGCAGAATTCAAGGCAGAGTGGCGATTTTGACAGAAGAAGATAATAAATAAATAAAAATTAAAAAACATCTTTCTTCTTCTCTAGATTTCTTCCATCTTCTCGTCTTAAAATTTTCTCACATGTTTGAAGAATTGGCGTTTTTGGCAAAACAAATCATCTGGGTTGATTCAAAATTGCTTTCTCAGCAAAACCCATGTGCTAGAATTTTCAAGAAAAATTTGTTCCAGAGCATCAGTTCTTGAGGCTTTGATTTTCTGAAGTGAAATTCCTTTGCATGGTGGAGTAGAAGTCGATATTTTTCGAATCTAACGTTGTGGGTTGTCTTAGAAATATCTTCTGGACAAAACCCATATCTCAGATTTTCTCGGGAAAAATGTCCTCACAGCCCCTCAGATCTCAACTGAAAACCTTTTGCATGCGGGCCTAAATCACATTTTTTCACAATTCTGACATTGTGGGTCATCTTAGAATTTGATTCTACATAAAACCCACGTCTCAGAATTTTCTGTGAAAATTGCCCTCCGACAAGCTATTTTTAGCCTCATTAGGAGAGATTTTTGGTTTTTTGGAGAAGTTGTCAGAATATAGCCATGTTCACAGTCAACAGGCGAGTTTTTCAGGATGTAGTTCACGCAGAACGAATTCAAGACCAAGTCAGTCTTAATTCATGATTTCATCAGAAAAGCTGACATTGATTTGTATCAAGCGCATCGGAAAGGTTGACAAGAGTAGTCACTCAAGTTCACATGGTTTCATGTCTCGTATAGCTGATTGTCTTCCAAGGCCAGTTTAGAGGGTTGATACCGTTGGGTTTCTGTGTATGCAGCATGTTCATTTGTATTTCTCACAACCAAAGAGTTCGCAGTTTCATCATGCAACACTCTTCCATAAAGAAAAGCATGAAAAACGTGAGAAGCATCAAGTTGCAGAGGAAACAGTGGCCATCACTTCAGTTACAAAGCCGCCATAGTTACCAGCCAATGAAGGGCCAGTTTAAGTATACAGAGATTTTCAATTTTGCTTGAGTTGCTAAGAAGCAGTGAATTGACAGTTGAGACATGTGACGACCTCTAGATGGTGATGCAGTCACTAACCTCGTGGAGGGGTTACTTGCTCGAGATCAGGGTCAGTGAACTTCAGTTCAAGGCGTCCCACCTTTTCCAAGATAGACATTAGACACAGGAGTTAAACTCGAGGCTTCTTTCCGAGTTAACTGGTTGTTACACATTGCATGCATGTCTTTCTTGGAAACATCTACGTACACTTGGAGCTTAGATTAGATCTTTCAGTTAACTGATGATAGCATTCCAGTTGACTTGCTTTCAATAAGGACGTGCATGTTGCACCTTGTCCATTTAGATTAGATGTTTCAGTTAACTGATGATAGTTTCCCAGTTAACTGTATAGTTTCATTCAATTAGGGTTTAGGAATAAGATCTTGCATGCATTGCAAGACTTTAGTTGACTCAAGGTGATTTTAGGGTTGCCTACACCTTGAAGTCTATAAATAAGAGCTTTAAGCTCATTTGTAATTTAACTTTTGCTTGATAGCATACATGCTGCGCCTACCTTGCCTGTAGTATTGCTATTATTGTATCTGTTCAAAGAGTAATTGCTGTTATAATAAATAGTTGCGCCTACCTTGCCTTCATGTTGTGAGCCCGCACCTGGAGTTTATCGTACAATACATTCCTACTCCATTTCCTCATGCTCTGTTTCTTGAGGAAACTGGATAGATTTAAAGAAGTTAGCTTAGTTGTAGTTAGATGATCTGCGAAACCAGAAAATACTTAGCTGCAATGTTCTAGGTTTTCTTAACCTTGTGCCTCTACCAGCTGAGAACAAAAAGATAGGACATTAGTTTAGTTTTCTATTTCATGCATTCCAACACAACGAGGGAGCTTCCCCTCCTAATTTGAAGAGCACTCATTACGTAGTGTGCATAGCTGTCCGTACAAACTCACACTCCAGAGGTGTTAGTTCTTACGCCAACAATCTGCTTATTTAAATTCTGATCCTAAAACTAACATGGTATTAGAGCGGGTTTAAGCAAGATCATGATCAGATTTTTATAAGCAGCATAATCTCATTCTCTTCTTCTCATCTTAGTGTGTCTATCTTAGCTTCGGAAATGGTGAACGGACTCAAGGTTGAAGATAGACTCGAAGGTGCCTCCAACTTCACCTCTTGGAAGTTTAGGGTTCTTATTGCATTGGAAGAAAATGAGATTCTTGAGTTCATGGAGAGCGAAGTACCTGAGCCTTCCGATGAGAATGAGAAGACACAATGGAGGAAGAATGGCACAAAGGCCAAGAAGATATTGATTGATTCTGTGAAGGATCACCTTGTGCCTATTATCTCCAAATTGAAGATAGCTAGAGAGATGTTCAAGACTTTGGAGGGATTGTATGAGATCAATAACACTAGTCGAGCTCTTGCATTGAGGCAACAGCTACATCACATCAAGATGGCGAAAGGAGATTCTATTATCACCTTCTTTATGAAGATCACTGAATTGAAGGATCAACTATATGCCATTGGAGATATAGTTGATGATAGAGATTTAGTCATGTTGGCACTTAACGGTCTTCCTCAATCTTGGGAGCCTTTTATCCAAGGTATTAGTGGAAGATCTAAGCTACCAAATTTTGATCGCCTTAGAGCATATTGTATTCAAGAGGAATCAAGGTTAGCAGCAAGAGGTAATGGTCGAAGCTCTCTCAATGAAGACACTCATGTTCTTGCTGCTCAAACTTCAAGAAAGAAGGGAAGAGAAGGGAGAAAAGGAAATTCAAGAGGAATAGAGACAAGAAATCGGATGCTGCTCCTAAATCAAAGAAGAAGAAGGATTTATCCCATAAATAGTGCTTCAGATGTGACAAGTATGGTCACTATGCTAGAGATTGTACAACAAGACCAAAGCAGCATGCCTCTACTGCGGATGTGGATGATGTCTCTCCTCAGAAGGAATCAAGAGATAACTCAAGTGGATTTCTATTCATCTCTGCCCTATCAAGCAATGTTCCAACCGATAGTAGCACTTGGTTGATTGATAGTGGCGCTTCTCAGCACATTACAGGATATAGAGAGCATCTTTCAAATTTGGTAGAAAGAGAAACCAACCTTAAAGTAATAATCGGAGATGATGCTTGTTATTCAATAAAAGGTGTTGGAGCCTCCTCTCTTCACCTAGATTCTGGCATCTCTCTTCATTTGAGTGATGTCTTGTCCGTACCAAGTATCAAGAGGAATCTTGTATCAATTTCAGCCTTGGAGGACAAAGGATATCAAGTTGCATTTTCTGAGGGAAAATTTCTTGCTTGGCCAAAGAACTCTAGTATCAAGACAACCCGAGTGATTGGTGTTCATCAAGAGAGTCTTTATAGACTTTCCATTCATCCAATGCAAGCATTGTTGCATGATTCCACCAGTTCAAGCGAGCTTTGGCATAGAAGACTTGCTCACCTTCATTTCAGAGCTCTTCCATCCATGGAGAAGATGGTTTCAAGCCTTCTGAAACTCAGTCAAGAGCATGATGGTACGTGTAGAGGATGTGCATTGGGTAAGAATACTAAGGGTCCTTTTCATAGTAGAGAAAGTAGATCAAAATGTATTCTAGATCTTGTCTATTCTAATTTGTGTGGTCCAATGTCTATTGCATCCTTGAGTGGTTTTTGGTATTATGTACTTTTCATTGATGACTACTCTAGAAAGACTTGGATTTATTTTTTGAAGTCTAAGGAATCTGAAAAAGTACTTGAGAAATTCAGAGAATTTAAGGCTCAAGTAGAGAATTTGTCTAGAAAGAGGATCAAAGTCCTGAGATCTGATAACAAAGGAGAATACACCTCTGGAGGCTTTCATAACTTTTGTATCGAGGCGAGGATTAAGGAGTTTTGTGTTCCTTACAATCCACAACAAAACGGAGTTGCAGAAAGGAAGAACAAATCTATAGTTGAGGCAGCCAAAAGCTATGATCCATGATCAAGACTTGCAAACCTTCCTTTGGGTAGAAGCATCTAGAACTGCAGTGTATATTCAGAATCGAAGCCCTCATTGTATTTTGGAAAATATGACTCCTGAAGAAGCCTTCACAGGTGTGAATCCTGAGGTTAGTCACTTGAGAATATTTGGTTGTCCTATTTATATTCATGTGCCTAAAGATAAGAGAACTAAGTTAGAACCATCTGGCAAGAAAGAAATATTTGTGGGTTATAGTGAATCCTCAAAGCCTACAGAATTTACATTCCAAGACAGAAACAAATAGAGATCAGCAGGGATGTCTCTTTTGAAGAAGATGTTGCATTTAAAAGATCTAAAGGTTCATACATGGAGATAGATAATGAAGATCAGGAGACTCCTCAGGACATGGATGTTGATCATACTCTTGAGATTTAGAGGGAGTCTACTAAACCAAAAGAAGATATTGATCCAGTTGAGCCTTTGGAACCAACTGATGGGCCAAGAGATATTGTCACAGGTCGAAAGAGACCTCTATGGGCTAGGCAAACAATGCAGGAGGCAGATAAGTTTGCAGCTCCTAGAGGCACATTCAGAGAAAGCAAAAGACCACAGAAGTTTCCAGGCTATGTAGCTTTAATGAGTCATATCATTGAGTCTGAACCTTCCAGTGTTAAGGAAGCATCAAGACAGCAAGTATGGAGAGATGCTATGGCTGAAGAATATCAATCTATTATCAAGAATGATGTTTGGGATATTGTACCAAGACCTGAAGGAAAATTAGTTGTATCTTCTAAATGGCTTTTCAAGATTAAGCATGCAGCTGATGGAAGCATTGAAAAGTAAAAAAGATAGATTTGTGGCTAGAGGCTTCTCTCAGAAAGAGGGAATAGATTATGAAGAAACTTTTGCTCCGGTTGCTCGTTATACTTCCATCAGGACTATCATTGCTATTGCAGCAGCTAAGGGATGGAACTTACATCAGATGGATGTGAAGACAGCATTCCTTAATGGTGTAATTGAAGAAGAAGTATACATTGAGCAACCTGATGACTTTGTGATCCATGGGAAGGAGTCTCATGTTTCTAAATTGAAGAAGGCTTTGTATGGCCTTAAACAGGCTCCTCATGCTTGGTATGAGAGGATTGATCAATACTTGATGAGCTTGGACTTCTCCAAGAATGATGTTGATTCAAATCTCTACTTCAAGATAGTTGATGGTGAGGCTTTAATCTTGGTTCTTTATGTTGATGATCTATTTCTTACTGGAGCATAATATCTCATTGTCAAATGCAAGAAGGAGCTAGCTTTTGAATTTGAGATGAAGGATTTAGCCTTTATGCATTACTTTCGAGGATTGGAAGTATGGCAGAAACCCAATGAGATCATTTTCAGTCAAGGGAAATATACTATAGATATCTTGAAGAGATTTGGGATGATGGATTACAAATCTATGTCTACACCGATGGAAACTAATTTGAAGAAGTTAAGTGAGTCTGCAGCTAGTTCAAATCTGGTAGATCCTACTATGTACAGGCAGTTGATTGGATCGTTGGTGTATCTAGTAAATACTAGACCAGATATTTGCTATGCAGTAAGTGCACTCAATCAGTTCATGTGTGAAACAAGGCAAATTCATTTAGTTGCAGCTAAGCATATCATGAGTTACTTGCGTGGCACAGTTGGATATGGCTTGAAATATACTTCCAGTGTAGACCTAAATCTGCAAAGATATTTTGATTCTGATTGGACCGGGAATGTAGCTGATTGGAAGAGCACCTCTGTATGTTGCTTTAGTTTGGGGTTTGCGATGATTTCTTGGTGTAGAAGGAAGCAGTCTTTAGTGGCACTAAGCACTGCAGAGGCAGAGTATATTGCAGCATGTGTAGCAACTCAAGAAGCAGTGTGGCTTCGAAAGCTCCTTGCAGGATTGTTTGGACAATCATTGGAGCCAACTATTATTCATTGTGACAATCAAAGTTGTGTGAAGCTATCTATCAATCCTGTGTTTCATAACAGAACAAAACATGTTGAGATCAAATACCATTACATCAGAGATATGGTAATGAGGAAAGCTATTCAGTTGAGGTGTATTTGCACTGATGAACAGACGGCTGATATTCTCACCAAGCCTCTCTCCAGAGTGAAGTTTGTGCATTTTCGAGACAAGCTTGAAGTTGTGGAGAATGAAGCCCTTGCTGAGAGGGAGACTCAACATCAGTGATCTCTTGTGATTTGCTTTAGCCTTTAATGCATCTTTCTCTATGATAGAGAAATTTGAGGTGAAAGCCCTTGTTTCCACCCTCTAGGAGTAGTCATGGTGGATGTCATGTTGAGAGACTCCATGACAACATCACATTGAGAGACTCCGTAATGGTTCCCTTATACTTGTGTTTATCCACCCTCTGGGAGTAGCCATGGTGGACGTCATGTTGAGAGACTCCATGACGACATCACGTTGAGTGACTCCGTGATGGGCACTTGTACACATGTTTCCCTCCACACATGGGAGTAGCCATGGTGGACGTCATGTTGAGTTACTCCATGACGATATCACTTTGAGTGACTCCGTGATGAGCTCTTCTCCACAAATGGGTGTAGCCATTGTGGATGTCATGTTGAGAGACTCCATGGCATGAATATCTTGAAGTATTCCTCCCTAGCTAAGAGGGAGTGTTGATGTTATAGCCGCGGGCTCCATACTTCCTACGATTTATTTAATAAACAATAAATGAAATATAGCCATTGGCTATTTATTTATTGAAGACGACTTGTGAAGAGTTGCTTCACTTAAATATCAAATAAATAATTATTATTTTATGGTGGCCGACTTAACCAAGAGACACCTTGAACAAAGAGACATATTGATCCATGAAGAGGCTGACTTATTATGAAAAGACGTCTTGCTTGAAGAGAAGCTATATCACCTTGTATATATAGAAGTCGATGCTCATTGTTAAATACATATTATATTCATAAAAGTCAAGTTCGCATTACTTCCAGCAGTTCGTATTCTCACAGCAGATCGATATTTATATCATCGTAAGGAGATCGACATTGTGAAGAGATTACTATTGTTGTTAGATTCGCATCTAGAGAAGTGCTGTTATAATCGGCCTAGAGGTTGGCCAAATTGTAAAGCTTATTGCTGCTATCTTATCAATATATAAGTCATATATTGTTACTGGGTTTTTCTCCCTCAAGAAGGAGGGTTTTCCCAGGGTATATGTTGTGTCAAATAATTTAAATTTGTTCTATATCTTCTTATTTAAATTCTGATCCTAAAACTAACACCTTGCAGAAATCTTGTTGCTTCTGTCAAAGGTGGAAGCATTTAATTTACTTACCTTTTGTTGCAGCATTCTCTTTTCGTTGATATTATTGCCATCTAGGGTTCTTTCATTAGTAATTCTTTTTCCAAGGATCTCTAGGTAACTATAAAAGACACTATATTTTTTAAACCTTCAAATTAACCTTGGTACTCATCAAAAATTATGTCAACCTCCTCTGCAAGAGGGCCTTCAAGTACCTTTTCTTCCTTCTCCTCTTTCTGTAAGAACATTGGTTTTGATGGTTTTGGTATGGGAGTAACCACAAATCTATTATTTGTAGATGTATTCCCTTCTCCTTGAGATGCTTTAGAAGGCTCTAGATTTTTCAAGTATTTTGAGTATCCAACATTTGTGCCATTAAATTTGCCAATCCACCTAGTCCTTATGGATCCTAATCAAGGTTTTATAAGAGAATTTTTCTCTTTCTTCATTTGTTAACCTGTATCTTCCTCTTTCCCCTTCTGCCATATCTCCTTTAACTAGATTTTGTGCTTGAGACTTCCCTTGCCCCTTCTTTGATACCTAATCTCTCTTTCACTGCGAAGCATCAATAATTTGGTTTACCATTCAAACTAGCAAGATCAATGCCCTAATACCAGTGTGATGACCCTTAGCTAAAATTTATGTGAAAATTTTCAAATTTGACAATAGATTACATAAACCATAAAAACATTCACACAAGAACTAGAGCTGAATATTTTCATTAATATTTTAGATTACAACCTACGACTTTCAGCACAAATTGTAACCTCTATTGAGATTTCCCTTCGAAAATCAAAGGGGTTTTGTCCTCCAAACTCCAAGAAATCAAAGGGATTTTGTTCAAAAATCTCTAGAACTCAAGACTTTTCATCCTTGGATTCGATTGCTAAACACCAAAGCTCAAACTATAACAAGTTGCGGGATTCTTGATAAGTTGGCAAAGGTGTAAACTAATGAAGTTTCCCAACTTAAATAGGTATTGAAGACCTAGCTAGGATCCATGTGTGCTAAGGCATTTGAAAGTTTCCATCGATTTCAATGCATTTAAAATGAGGCCGTAAATTATTTGTATGTTAGCATGTAGGATTTTCATTTATGGCACTCAAGCAACCCACATGTACTTACATCAATTCCATGTGGTTTTCCATTAGGATCCGTGCCTTTGAGGGGTTCAATGGCATTTTGGTGAGAAATAGGCGTTGTATAGCTCCATCACATTCAATTTCCACCATTAATGGTGTAACATTGAAAATTGCATACCCTTGCAATTTCACATTGTATTTTGCATTGACTTTGGTGTATTAGTTTGCATTGTCCAAATGCCAATATCTTAACATTGTTTTGATATACTTTTCTTAATCCTTGTATTAGTCCAAGCCTAATGAAGCTTTGTTTGGTCCAAGTTGTCTAACCACTAGTGCCAAGCACGGACATTAGTGTGATACATTGTCATTCCAAAACAATTTGTGATTCTAGTCACCATTTCAAGCGTTTCATTCCCTCTGTCAGGTTCAGCCCGCAAAAGATAACCATCTTGGAAAATTCTCAAATAGTTATCCTTTCCTTAGGCTACTTTTTTACCAGATTTAAAACTATTCTCTCAACTCACACAATCTATCACTTGGAAAATCTTTCAAGCTCCACCAACAAACAACTAGCTATCTCTATTGGTGATTCTTGATTTCTTTTTACCAGTATCAATTGCATGTGAAAGATCTCATCTTGCTCAATACATTCGTGGAGGTTTGGAAGCATTTTCTACAAGCTGGCATCATCTATCTTCACTCCTTCACATATCGGATGAAATTTTGTTCTTGTTTTAGATCCAATCTCTTCTCTTTGTATTAGTTCTTCCATTGTTGCTTCCTAGGTGCTAACAACTTCGGTATCTTGAAGCATTTTTGTAATATTAGTGTTATTGTTGCTTTGCATTTAATTTAGTATAGCATTTGTCATTTTATTTCCGAAAATCTATCAAAAGTTGGGCTGTTGTGGAGGTCAAAAGACCAATACCGGGATTTCACTAAGGTAAATACCCGAACAGCCACAAAACAATTTTCCTTTCGTTAATGTGTTATAGGTTTGCATTGAGGAAGAAGTGTTAAAGTTACAATCTATTTAGGTTACATTCTTTTCCTTTATTTTCCTTTCATTTTGTAAATTCCTTACATTAGAATAGTTTGTTCAATAGTTAGTTTAGCATCTAAACCATTGTTTTCCTTGTACTTCTGAATATTTCTTTGTTGTCCATGGTAGAGACAATTTTCTATACAAAATCACATTTTTAGTTTTCCATCCACACAGTGAAATGTTCCCCTTAATTTTTTCCGGATTTCAACACAATAAACCAGCAATCAAACACTAATTAAACGTTAGCTCCAAATCCAAAACAGCTCATAAAGTAACCCTCACCAAGAATGTTCACCAAGATCCCAGTTTGGGTGAGGTGATAGCATATGGCTTGGGGATCATTAGGAAAATCTGAACTGAAAGTACAATTCTTCTACTCAACAGGCATCCACAAGCGGTGGGAATACTCCACTTATTCAGTGGGTGAGATTATTACAATTTAATTAAGGCGGCAAGCCAGCCATGTAACCACACTTCCACTTGTACAGTGGGGGGTATACAAGTCCTCACAACCACTTATTTCGTGGGGGGAATACAACAATAAAGAAAGATGCCTTATTAAACTCAACCACTCAATTGTGGGAGTGTAAAATAAAATAAATTGCAACAATGGAAACAACAGTTGTTAGTACTACTAATCAGCTTACAAACGAATGACATACAGCTGCAATATATCAAAGATAAACTTCCAAAAACAATCAATGGTTAGAGTATCACTTCCTCTAACTCTTACAACATGAATAGATGAAGAATTGAAGCTCAAATCAGCATAATCATAAAAACTAACTAATCTCATCAGAAACGGAAAGTACAGAAAATCAGACCAGCAAGTTGTGAATTCACCAAAATGGACGTATCTTCTCCGAATCAACTCGGAATGCTCCCAAACCACAGCCAAATGACAGCTAGAAGATAGGCGTCCAATCTTCAATGAGAAAACGAGCCAGAAACAACAGCAACATGAGGCATGTTTCCCAATGCAAGCTCCATGAGATGGTACAGCCTCCCAAGAGGGTCGACCTTCTCTTAAAAAATCAATATTCAATAATAAAATCTGAAACTTTTTAGAAAGAGGTGCCCTCCACAGTAGAACAGCATGGGCCAATACCCAGAATGATAGAAAAATCAGTGGCGAAGCAGTGGTCAGAAATTCGCTTCAGCCATGAACCAATCAGCAACTCAATAACAGGTTATACAGCAGCAACCTATTAAATAACATCAGAAATAAAGCTCCATCTACACTCTTGTGCGAAGTACAGTCTCAAAGACCCACCTAGGAAGCCATAGTTTCAGGCCCGAATGATGGATTGCAAAATGCTAAGCTTCCCCTTAGCCAGGTTCTGGATTTCAAACCAGCAGCATAACTTTACTTTCAAAATTTAAAGATAAGAATGAAAGAGCAAGGTACCAATATATAAGCTTCACAGAAGGAGATGAATCAACTCTATCTCCAAAAGAAAACTCCTCATCTTCCCAAAAGGGACGCCCATCTCCAAAAGGCACCTTTTTAAAATATTAAACTCTTCATTCACCTCTCCAAGTCGTCCCACTTTGATGAGAAATAAACCATTTAATAAAATATTAAATGTATCAACTTTATGGCCCCAACTTAGAAACAACTTGAAGTCATTAGCTAGGCGTGGGGTACAACTTCAAAACACAATTTTAACTAAGTACAAAACTTAGTCCAATGAGAAAACCAACGCCAAACTAAAAACTGAGAGATTACCATGACTTAGATAATGATCTGAACAACATTGTTGATGAAGATACTGCCAAAAATAGACTTACTAAAAATAGTAAGATTACATCAAAACCACAAAAGGCCAAGTTGAGCAGGAAACACTGGAAATCCTATTTTGCTCATCTGAATAGCCTACAGATTTCCGGAAATAGGCTATTAGTCCACAACAAGATCATCACTGAAAAGGGGACATTACATACAAGGCGATAGCACAATACGTTATAGTATGGCAAAGCACTCACCTCTGTGATAGAAACTCTAGCTTTCTATTCCAAGTTCCTCACTCTCTACACTTTCTACTTCTATATATAATATGTGATTTTCATTTATCAATTCTCTGTAATTAATGGTAATTTGTTTCCTTAGTTGTTTTAGTTTAATTTCATAAACATTTTTGTTTAAAACTGAAACACTTCAAAAGGGTTAATTAGTAAAATCTCTACAATAGATTAGAGTTAAATCAAAAACCTTAGCTAGTTTACCCTAGTGTGGCAATTCAAAATCACTCTCAAAGAACAACACTATTGATGAAGATACTGCCAAAAATAGACTTACTAAAAATAGTAAGATTACATCAAAACCACAAAAGGCCAAGTTGAGCAGGAAACACTGGAAATCCTATTTTGCTCATCTAAATAGCCTACAGATTTCCGGAAATAGGCTATCAGTCCACAACAAGATCATCACTGAAAAGGGGACATTACATACAAGGCGATAGCACAATGCGTTATAGTATGGCAAAGCACTCACCTATGTGATAGAAACTCCAGCTTTCTATTCCAAGTTCCTCACTCTCTACACTTTCTACTTCTATATATAATATGTGATTTTCATTTATCAATTCTCTGTAATTAATGGTAATTTGTTTCCTTAGCTGTTTTAGCTTAATTTCATAAACATTTTTGTTTAAAACTGAAACACTTCAAAAGGGTTAATTAGTAAAATCTCTACAATAGATTAGAGTTAAATCAAAAACCTTAGCTAGTTTACCCTAGAGTCAAATTTTCTTCACTACATTTTTGTGAACCTAACATTTTGCTTAAAATCTTTAAACTTTTAAAACAAACTTTAAGCTAACCTTGTATTATTTTTGTTTTTCGAAGTTCTAAATTGTGCATTGCGAGACCGTTCATGAGTTTCACAACTCAATCCTCACACTCCAATAAGTAATAACGTAGTTTGAAGGAGCATTAGGAACTTAACCATGTCTTTCTAAGATATAACTACTCCTATAGGAACTAATTTGGATTTCACACAATCTACTTATGACCACTTTACCTTGGGGGTGCCTCCTACTAAAATAAATGTACAACCTAGCTCTCCACCTTTTGATGTCCAAGAGTTGGATAAAATTCTTTATCACAAGGTCACCTTGAAAGTCTCTAATAATCAACTAAATAATCTTGTTCAGCACTTAAGTAATTTTCAAGAATATATAGCAAAAGAGTCTTTCTAGTGAAGAAGTGCCTATGGTCGAGGCCCTCTGCAATTTGTTCACCAAACATATAGAGGGGCTTGAGTTTCTCCAAGAATTGGTGCACTGTGTCCAAATCAACGCCCTTTCCTATACAATGGTTCTTGGAGATGTTAATGATCCACATTCTAATTGTTGGCATTACAACTCGCACCTCTGGAGTGCGTATTGTCAACGAACAGCTATGCACAGTATTAACTGCTCTTCAAATTAGGAGGGAAAGCTCCCTCTTTTACTGATATACGTAAAAAAATAAAGTATTCTAAATTTCTATCTTTTTGACTCAACTAGTAGAGGCACAAGGTTAAGAAAGCAAGCACATTGCAGCTAAGGTTTTCTCTGGTTTTGCAGATCTTAACTACAACTAGCCTAACGCTAAAACTATCCTATTTCCTCAAAAAAACATAGCATGAGGACTTAGGAGCAAGTGGGAATGGTTGACAATAAACTTTATATCAAGATTCCCAAGGAAGTGGAACACCTATCTGAGGTGTAGGCAGCAAATGAAGGTTATTGGAAACAACATCACACGGCAAGCTAGTTCTCAGGATTCCCAAGGAGCTGGAACACCTACCCGAGGTGTAGGCTGAAAGTAGATTACTGGAAACAAACACTAAACGACAAATCTTTATTTCTAAATTCCCAAGGAGGTGGAACACCTATCCAAGGTGTAGATATGAAAGAAAGACTATTAAAAACAACATCAAATGATAATCTCTATTTCTAAATTCCCAAGGAGGTGGAACACCTATCCAAGGTGTGGATATGAAAGAAAGATTATTATAACACTAGTAAAATTGGGACAGCAAATTGCATGAAGGAACTAATGCATAATAAACGATCAAACCAACTTTATATTAAACAAAGTGAACAAAGACAGAGTAGCAATATTGCACGGCAAGGTGGGCACAACAATTTGTTATTACAGCAAAAGTTAAAGTACAAATGATCAAGGGTGCTCTTATTTATAGAAGCTCGAAGGAGTAGGGAACCCTAAAATCTCCTCGAGTTAACATGAGTCTTGCAAGCATGCAAGATTTATTATTAAGTCTAAATGTATGCAACTTAACAGTTAACTGGAAAAACTACCTCAGTTAACTGATTCTAAACTAAACTAATTGGACCTTGCAACACGCAAGTCCTTATTGATATGAGAGTCAACTGATAACTAACATCAGTTAATGAAACTGAAAACTAAATGAGAACTCCAACTATACATAGATGATTCCAAAATAGACATGCTCAATAGGTGTTATAGCATGTTAACTTGGAAAGAGGCATCAAATTAACTCTTGTGTCTAATGTCTATCCTGAAAAGGTGGGACAGCTTGATTTGTAGTTCACTGCCCGTCAGGTGGGACAGCCTGATCTGTAGTTCACTGCCCGTGATCTCGAGCAATTAGCCCCTCCATGAGGTTATTGATAGCATCACCATCTGGAGCACTGATACTCCTCTGAAGTACTCGGTGTCTTCACAACATCTCTTCACCGTCTGTGATCTGACTCTACAATTCTCTTCTACTTTTGGCCGCCTTGTCAAATAATGCTAACATAACTGTAAGTTGATCAAACTTACAGCCAACTGAATCACCACTATGTTGGCGTTTCAAATCGCACATCTGAAATGCGTTCTGGAAACGGACAGCTATGTGCAGTAAACTGCTCTTCGAATTAGGAGGGGAAGCTCCCTCTTTTGCTGAGTTGCATAAAGAAAAGTAATCTAAACTTAATTACGCCTATCTTTTTGGTTCAGCTGCGAGAACACAAGGTTATAGAACACTAGATGTTGCGGCTGAGGTTTTCCCTTTAATGAAACTAGACAGCTACAGCTTAACCTACGCTTAAAACGTTTTCACCCTCTCAAGTAAACGCAAAGCAAGAGAGTTTGGAAATGGACGAGTTTGATTTCTAACAAAGATACTTAAATAAACCGTTCTTCAACATACATTTTAAGGCAAGCTGAAAAAGAGATCATAAAAGTATTACAGAAATATGAGACTTTTATTTCAAGGCAAACAACGCACGCTCAAGATTTTATTTACTCATACTTCTAACACAAAACAAATAAACGGAAACTTCAGATATTTATATCAAGGTAGACAAAGCACGCTCAAGATTTTATTTACTCAAGTTTCTAGAACAAGGATTACAATTTCGGGACAGCAAGTTGTAGCAACATGCTTGCAACATGCGATCAACCTAACTATAAACAACACAACACATGCACTAAACAAGTATTTGCAGCTAAAGAGGCATGCAAACTTGCTCTTTACACAAAGTGAACAATACTAAACGATAAAAAAGAGAAGGTACTATGACACTTATGTCTTGTTATCACAAGCACGGTTAAACTAAAATGAGCAAACACTGCTCTTATTTATAACTAAGCAGAGGAGTAGGAAACCCTAAAATCTCCTAACTTTACATCTACTGCTTGCCAACATGCAAGCTTTATTTCTAAATCTAGAAGAGATTAAAACATCTAAACCCTAGAAAGCTTTTAAAAAGGAAAGTGCCAACTCATGACAACTTGTTACAATATTTTCTTTCTATCCTCAAAGAAATGGAAAAGATTTGAGACAAGAATAAAAAGAAAGTGTGGAAGATGCTTCTAGAAGAAAGCAAATTTAAAGCTCGATCACATCCGCTAAAAAGCGAGCAACTTCATCTGAAGTAGTAGTGTTGATGCTATTAATAGCAAAATGCCGCTTTTCCAAGATTTCTTCGCCATCTGTAATTGATTTCAAGAAATCTTCACTCTCATTGGCCACTTTTTCGAACCTTGCTGACATCATGGAAATCATCATCATTCTCCCAACACTGCCCTCGCTGCCATGCAAAATACTCTGAAACTCAGCTTGGACTACGTCAAGCCCAATGTAGGAACCATCCTCAAGGCAATACTGACAAGGAATTGCTGCAACTACTTCTCTGACGAACCTAAGAGTATCAACAACTCGTTGTTTATATGCTGCAAACTCCTCAGATATTCTGATATATGTGTTCACCTTGAAAAGATGACTTTCTTTCCACTCCAGGATTTGTCTTTTATGTTCTCTCGCCATTGTAGAGCCACAAGCCATCTCTAAATCTGCAATTATGATTTCGTGCATGGGCTTGAACTCTGCTATCAACTGTTCAAAATCCTGGATACTTTGACGTAAATCATGAGCCTTGTATCTTAACTGGAAGACTTGTGTCAAGACCTCTTTTCCTCTGTTGATGATCTCTTCAACCCACTCATTAGTTTGTTTACCACAAATAACTAACTACCTTAATTGCTACTGATCAGCTGTTGTTTCTAAGACTTGAGGCAGCAACTGAGTTGTTTGTGAGGTGCCTTGGATAAGATTTGATATACATAATCGGAGTTGACGATTTTCAGCCTTGAGGGCTACCTTATCTTCTCCATCCTTTTGCACTCTTTCTTGAATGTTTTTTGTTACCATCTTAAACAAACTTAAATCAGCATGTCGACTACTTTTACCAAGGTTTGCTTTGACCATGATAAAATCGTCAACATCCACCTCATCTCTTATTTTATCTTCAAGAGGCGTAGTTGTCTCCATAACCATTTCACCCTCGAGATTCCTCTCAAAATGCATCTGTTTCTTGGCCTTCTTCTTGGGTGCTTCCTGGTATATGCTAAGGTCATCAACATTCACCTGATACGAAGGCCTTCTTCTTGTCCTTCCCAAGGAGCTCTCAAGCCAAGATGTAGTATTTCTATTAACATCCAAGGGAGGAGTAATTGTAACATTGGCCTCTATCTCCTCGTCTTCCAAATCAATGTGAATTGGCAAAGACCTAGGAGATGGTAGTGTTTCTTGTATCAAAGGTTCATCATGTTGCACTTCTTCTTGAAGTATGGGCTCTGGTTGAGGAACTTCTGTTTCAGCTGTAGGCTGCTCCTGTATAACAATCCCTGTATAATCCAACCTCCTTTTAGCACTCTTTGCTGATCTGCAGCCCTTTGTGACCTCTTAAGACTGAACTTTTTCTTTGTTCTTTGGTTGCACTCTTGAAGAAGAGGGAAGAGGTGAATTTTTCTTTGGCGGCTCTGCTACTGGAATAGACTCCCTTTTCTTTAGAATCAAGAAAGTCTTACTGTACTCCACCACTTGTCTTGTCCTTTCTTCCACTGTGATACATTCTTTATGAGCCCAGTTGATCTGTGGAAGAGGTTGCTGCTCAACCTTATTTCTAGTGTAGGCTGGAAGAATTACATCCCCATCATCATCTAACAGCCCTTCAATATCTTCTCATAAGCAATCTTTCATCTGATGAAGGGTTAACCTACTATGACTTCGCCTTCGCACCTCATACTCATCCCTACAGTTAGCCCAAAAGTCTTCAAGTGCGGGCGTATGAGCATGGTTTTGACCAAGTCTAGATGCATAGAAGCCATGGGGATCATATAATCGTCTCTCGCTAAAAGGCTTGAGACCAAACTTATCTAAATCGTTACCCATTACTTTAGCTTCTGCGGATGATCTACATGTGTAAATGCCTAAAGCGAAAGGAAAGCTGAAGGCTGGTCTCTTTTTGTTACGCAGACGGGTGTGAACATTTGAAATCTGCCTGAAGAATTCCATGCATACTACCTTATCTGATGGATACCTCGGTAACATAAGTGGAGCTCCTAAATAACCGTACACCCTTAGGTAAGTGAAAGTGGCGAACTGAATAAACCAATCTGCCCATTCTGATATTGCAGCCCTAGCAATGGATGAGATACGAACATGTAGCTCGTTGTCCAGGTCCCGCACTATATAAATCAAGAATGCTTCATTCACCCTTTTGTAATGACGTGATGCAGCAGTGAATTCCAGTTGAGTGTAGTAGTTGTAGACATGTTGAACATTCAAAGAACCTTCTGTGTTTAACCCTCTGAATTTACCTTGATAGGCAACCAAATAGACTAGGTAGGAGACCATGTGAAATGTATGTCTATGAAAGTACTCAGTTATCTGATGATGTAAGCAATCACTGATCAATGTAGGCTAGTCATAGAACTCTGTCTTTTTCATTATATGAGGTATCACATAGAACATCCAAGGCTGAAACCTTGTTGCATTTGCTTGACCTGTAACTCGATTGAGTAGGGTTATTATGATGGCGAATTCCTCTTTGAACTGTCATTTTCCGACATCCTTTGGCAATGTAGAATGTTTCTCTTTCAGCCACCTATGTGCAATCTTCTTGCTGTATTGATCTTGATGTTCTTCCCATATCCTTTCACATTCTTCCATGTTGATAGTGACGCTTCCAGGCCATGGTGGAATGGAGAAGCATTTCTCAATCATATCTGGTTTTAGGCTGCAAATAATTCTCCCATCAACTAACTGTATCTCCCTTGTAGCTGGATTGTAATGTTTGATGCAAGCAATTATGAACTCTAAGCTCTATACTGAGAAAGGTATGGATGCTGCTGCAAGAAGGCCTAAATGGGCGAGATGCTTGATGGTGATATTGCCTGCATCTTCTAAAGGACGTATATTGAACACTAGCTTGATGTGATGCAAGTCTGTCTCGGTTGTTTCAATGAAATCGTGGTAAAGAATTGATTTGGTCTTGAACTCTGCAGGAGTGTATTCCATTCTAAAAGATTTGAAGATTGACAGTAAACACGCCTAGGTTCAGACAAATTTTGACAAACTTTCTAAATTTAGCTTGCTAATTTTTCTTCTTCCAACGGACGAATTTTTGAGATTTATTCTGAGATATGGGTTTTGTCTAGAATTTCCTTACAAGCCAACCTAGATCATCCGTTTTTGAAAATATGAAGTGGAGACTGAAAAAGCAACAAACCCTAATTTTCCCCAAAAAAGCAGAAAAAAGCTGGCATCTAGGTATTGTTCTTGAGCATAATCTGAATGGACCCAGTAGATTAGATTTTGAAAACCCTGGCTTCTAACTGAAAAAGCAACAACATTTAGTTTCTTTGAAAAAGCTGAGGTATGGGTTTTGTCCAGAAGAAGGTTTAGCATAGACCCAGAAGACTAGAAATGGATGAATATGAAGTTTTCCCTGACATGCAAAATAAAAGCAATTGCTGCAACTTAGAGAGAAATCTTCAACAATTTGTCCAGAAGATAGAACAAAAATGGATCAGCTTGCTGAAATTTGATAATATAGGCCTTCTCCTTCACAAATTTGATGTTCTTGATGAGAAAATATGAAAGAGGAGATCTTCTTTGATTGCTGATCAGAAAATTTATGAGAAACCAGCAAGTTAGGGTTCTTGAATCTTGAAAAACATAGGTTTGAAGTTGCTGCTTTGTTTCTCTTTGAAGGCACCTGCAAGAAAATATGAAAAATAATACACAAAAGTGTCTTTAAATAAGTTTTTGTTTTGAAAACAGCTTCTCAAACCCTAATCTTGGAGAAACCCTAAACCTAATTCATGCCTTGAGGAAAGGCGTATTTCTCTTCAGTTGAAAATTTTAAAACTTTCGAAAAATAAACTAAGGCATGAAGGAATGGGCGTCCTTCTTGAGGTATGGCACCTAATCTTCCCAAACTTAGCCAAATTTCTATTATTTTCAACTTTTGTTCACTTTCTGACCCTGCTTCAGCACTGTCTCCCGGCCTCTGGATTTACCCGATGAACGAACTGATTCTTCCATCGCGGAGCCTAATCATATCTAACAACTTTGTTCTGGAGACATCATCTGCTAAAAGCTTCATTTATCCCTTCGAAACGTCAGGTGCCTATCCTTGATAAGGGCACCTATTTCTTCCAATGTTAGCCATTTTTATGATCTTCAATCTTATGCTTGTCTTCTGACCTTCAGATGATTTCACTATTCCGGGTGTTGCACTTGTCAAATTGACTGGCTATTGAGTTCACTGGATAGCTGAGATGAATCTGGAAGGGGTCTTCTAGATCACTCGTTTCTAGAAACTGACTTCTGGTGGCCTTAAACCCTAGGTGCCTTTCTCCTTCAGGGGCGCCCATAGCTTCCAGTGTTGGTTTTTATTTTTGAATTTTCATTGTTGCTTTCCACTTTCTGCCATTTCTTAGACTTTTTCTCCTCTGTTTGCCTGGCGATATCTAATGAATGCTGACTCTGACGGACGAGCTAACGGATTCATTGGAGAGCTGGATCTAGTCTGAGGAAGTCATGCTGGAGAAGTCTTCAGCAAATTTGACCATCTGCTAACTCAAAAGTTTGGGCGCCCTTCTTGAGATATGGCACCCAGCTTCTCCAGAGTTGGATTTTCTTATGTGTTATTCATCTTCAATCTTCAAAATATCTCTTTTCGTGACTCCTGTTCGTCTTGAATTTGCCAGTGACTGGATGATCCGACGAGCATATTGACTGATTCGTAGCAGAGCTAGGATGAATCTGAGCAACATTGTCCTGGATAAGGAAACCCTAATTTTGGCTTTTGGCCTTTTGAAAAGCTGGGCGCCTTTCTCCTTCAGGGGCGCCCATGGCTGGCAGTGTTAGAAAATTTTATCAATTTTTCAATTTTACCTCGTGGCACGTGTTTCCATTGACTTTGGCTGCCAAGATGAAAATTTTTCTAAGGCATGGAAACATGGGCGCCTCTTCTTGATAGGGGCGCCTGAAATCTCCAGACTTAGATAAAATTTGATATTTTTCATTTTTCAACTTCCTCAGTTTGTTCCTCATTTCTCGTGCACATTGTTCGTCGACAGTCTTTGTTTGATGCTCGAACTCTTGATTCTGACGCCTGACAGCTGGCTCACTTCCATGAATGACCTTGGATCTCCAAAGCAGCTTCTGAAAAAGTAGAATAGACCCAGTAGAGTAAAACTGACCTTTTTGTGATTTTGACTGCGCCAGTCTGATGAGGAAGTATTTTAAGCCAATCAAAATCAGTCTTAACCCTAACGGCCAAACTTTCTATTTTTAGAAAAAATTTATTTTTAGAAAATTTTACAAGTATCCATTTCGTAAGAAACCCAGAAAAAGTTTCTATTTTTAGAAAACTGCTAAAAATAGAAATTTTCCTAAAATTTAGGGATGAAAAACTGAAATTTGGGTATTGTAGGTTTGATCTTTTTGGACCGACCCAGATTGTCAGATTTTGAAAATCTCAAGTTAATGACCCCCATGCAAGACCTGCAGACCCCCATTTTGACCTTTTCTGACAGATTTAACAGTATCTTGACTCAATTCTTCAAAATGCTTAAGTGTAGCGAAAATTTTAATTTGGGGTACAACACACTAAAGATCCCATGAATGAGTCTCTGAAATTCTAACTATATGTCAGTGAGTTCGATGTATTCACCATCCTCACGCTGATACTGGCAAGGGACTTGTGATACGAAAGTTCTTACGAACTTGATAGCACTTGCCACCTTTTCTCTGCTCTCGGTCAAATCTGCAGAAATTTCATGTACTTTTACCTTGAAGATTAATTGTTCTCTCCAAGTAAGGATTGCTTCCTTATCCTCTTCTTCAGTGACCGAGTCATATATCATCCTCAGTTGAGAGATCATGATCTCATTCCATGGTTTGTCTACCGCTATGTCTTGCTTCAACTCCTGAATTTGTAGGCGAAATTTGTGGGCATTATACCTCAACTGGTAGAACTTTGAAAGTATAAAGCGGCCCCTTGTGACAAACTCTTCTTCCTAGTCTTTCAGGCGCTTCCCATATACAATCATCTGACTTAGCTGATTATGTTTTGCTAGCAATTCTAACATTTGTGGGAGCAAGGCGGTGACATTTTCAATGCTATGCATAAGGTTGGAGATATACTAGCGAAGCTGCTGGTTCTCAGCCTTGAGGGTTGCTTTATCTTCACCATCTTTTATTACTCTCTCCTTTATGCTTTCCATTGCAACTTCGAGGAAATCCACCTCTGCTTGGTGTGTGCTTTTGCCAAGGTTGACTTTTATTAAGGTGAAGTCATCAACTTCTACCTAATTCAAGTTTTTATCCTCTGGTGGTGCAGCGGTCTCAATTACAATCTCTTTGTCAGCATTCCTTTGTACATGAACCTGTTTCTTGCACTTTTTGTCTGGCGTGTCTTGATAGACATGATGAAAATCAGAGAAGTCCAGCTGATAGGATGGCTGCCTCCTCTTCCTACTCAGAAGATTCTCAAGCCAAGAGGAGTCTTGACTAATCTCGTTGGAAGGATCAGTGCTAACCTTAGGAACTCCTTATGAGTGAGAATGCGTTGAAGCGCTACTACGTGGTGGCGAGTCTATCTCCAAATCAATGTGAACCAGAGACTGTTGTGGTGTTGGTGATGGCATGGGAGGTTCTACCTCTGCTTCTGGCATGTTCTCAACTGTATTTGTGCCTATCTCCATATGATACTCTTGCTGGTCTCCTTGCAGCAGCATCCATACCTTTCTCAGTATAGAGCCTAGAATTCATAATTGCTTGCATCAAGCATTATAATCCAGCCACAAGGGAAATACAGTCAGTTGATGGAAGAATCATATGCAGCCTAAAGCCAGACATGATTGAGAAATGCTTCTCCATTCCACCATGGCCTGGGAGTGTTACCATCAACGTAGAAGAATGTGAAAGGATATGGGAAGAGCATCAAGATAAGTACAACAAGAAGTTGCACACAGGTGGCTGAAAGAGAAACACACCACATTGCCAAAGGACGTTGGAAGAGGACAATTCAAGGACGAATTTGCTATAATAATCACTCTACTCAACTGGGTTACTGGTCAAGCGGATGCAACAAAGTTTCAGCCTTGGATGTTCTACGTGATACCTCACATAATGAAGAAGACTAAGTTCTATGACTCGCCTACATTGATCAGTGATTGCCTACATCATCAGATAACTGAGTATTTCAATAGAGATGCATTCCACATGGTCTCCTACCTAGTCTATTCGGTTTCCTATCAGGGTAAATTCAGAGGGTTAAACACGGAGGGTTCTCTAAATGTTCAACATGTCTACAATTATTACACTCAGTTGGAATTCACCGCAGCATCAAATCATTACAAACGGGTGAATGAAGCATTCTTAATCTACACAGTGCGAGACCTGGACAACAAGCTACATCTTTGCATCTCATCTGTTGCCAAGGCTGCAATATCAGAATGGGCTGATTAGTTTATTCAGTTTGCCACCTTCACTTACCTAAGGGTGTATGGTTATTCAGGAGCTCCTCTTATATTACCAAGGTATCCATTAGATGAAGTAGTGTGTATGGAATTCTTCAGACAAGTATCAAATGTTCACACTCATCTACATAACAAGAAGAAACCAACCTTCAGCTTTCCTTTTGCTTTAGGTATTTACGCTTGCAGATCATCCGCAGAAGCTAAACTAATGGGTAACGAGTTAGACAAATTTGGTCTCAAGCCTTTCAGCGAGAGACAATCCTATGATCCCCGTGGCTTCTATGCATCTCGACTTGGTCAGAACTATGCTCATGTGCCTGCACTTGAAGACTTTTGGGCTAACTGCAGAGACGAGTATGAGGTGCGAAGGCGAAGTAACAGTAGGTTAACCCTTCATCAGATAAAAGATTGCTTATCAGAAGACATTGAAGGGTTGTCAGATGATGATGGAGATGTGATTCTCCCAGCCTATACTAGAAATCAGGTTGAACAACAACCTCTTCCACAGGTCAATTGGGCTCACAAAGAATGCAGTACAGTGGAAGAAAGGACACGACAAGTGGTAGAGTACAATAAGACTTTCTTAATCCTCAAAAGAAGAGATTCCATTCTAGTAGCAGAGCCGCCAAAGAAACATTCATCTCTTCCCTCTTCTTCAAAAGCGCAAACAAAGAACAAAGAAAAAGTTCAGTCTCAAGAGGTCACAAAGGGCAGTAGATTAGCAAAGAGTGCCAAAAGGAGGTTGGACTACACAAGAATTGTTATATAGGAGCAGCCTACAGCTGAAACAGGAGTCCCTCCACCAGAGCCCATACTTCAAGAAGAAGTACATGATGAGCCTTTGATACAAAATCCTTTACCATCTCCTAGGTCTTTCCAGTTCACATTGATTTGGAAGACGAGGAGATAGAGGCCAATGTTACAATTATTCCTCCCTTGGATGTTAGTAGAGATACCACATCTTGGCTTGAGAGCTCCTTGGGAAGGACGAGAAGAAGGCCTTCGTATCAGGTGATTGATGATGACCTCAGTATATATCATGAAGCACCCAAAAAGAAGGCCAAGAAACAAATGCATTTTGAGAGGAATCTTGAGGGTGAATTGGTCATGGAGACAGCTACGCCTCTTGAAGATAAAATCAGGGATGAGGTGGATGTTGATGATTTCATAATGGTCAAAGCAAACCTTGGTAAAAGTACCCGACATGCTAATATGAGTTTGTTTAAAATGGTAATTGAAAACATTCAACAAAGAGTGCAAAAGGATGGAGAAGACAAGGCAGCCCTCAAGGCTGAAAATCATCAACTCCGGTTATACATATCAAATCTTATCCAAGGCACCTCACAAACAACACAGTTGCTACAACAAGTCTTAGAAACACCAGCTGATCAACAACAGTTGAGGCAGTTAGTGATTTGTGGAAAACAGACTCAGGAGTGGACTGAAGAGATCATCAACAGAGGAAAAGAAGTTTTAACACAGGTCTTCCAGTTAAGATGCAAAGCTCATGACTTACGTCAAGGTATCAAGGATTTTGAGCAGCTAATAGCCGAGTTCAAGCCAATGCACGAAATCATAATTGTAGATTTAGAGATGGCTTATGGCTCTACAATGACAAGAGAACATAAAAGACAGATCCTGGAGTGGAAATAAAGTCATCTTTTCAAGGTAAATACATATGTTAGAATATCTGAGGAGTTCGCAATGTATAAACAAAGAGTCATTGATACTCTTAGGTTCATCAGAGAATTTGTTGCAGCAATTCCTTGTCAGTATTGCCTTGAGGATGGTTCATACATTGGGCTTGACGTAGTCCAAACAGAGTTTCAGAGTGTCTTGCATGGCAACGATGGCAGTGTTGGAAGAATGAAGATGATTTCTATGATGTCAGCACAGTTTGAGAAAGCGGCCAATGAGAGTGAAGATTTCTTGAGATCTATTGCAAATGGCGAAGAAATCTTGGAAAAGCGGCATTTTGCTATTAATAGCATCAATACTCCCACCACAGATGAAGTTGCCCGCTTTTTAGCGGATGTGATTGAGATTTAAATCTGCTTTCTTCTAGAAGCTTCTTCCACCCTTTCTTTCTATTCTTGTCTCAATTCTTATCCATTCTTTGAGGATAGAAAGAAAACAATTGTAACAAGTTGTCACGAATTGGCACTTTCCATTTTAGATGCTTTCTAGGGTTTAGATGTTTTATCTTTTCTAGAATTAGAAATAAAGCTTGCATGTTGGCAAGCAGTAGTTGTAAAAGCAAGGAGATTTTAGGGTTCCCTACTCCTCTGCTTAGTTATAAATAAGAGTAGTGTTTGCTCATTTTTCTTGAACAGTGCTTGTGATAAAAAAATCGCTGAGCTTATGCCTTCATGTTTTTTATCGTTTAGTGTCAGTTCACTTTGTGTAAAGAGAAAGTTTGCATGCCTCCTTAGCTGCAAATCCTTGTTTAGTGCATGTGTTATGTGTCAATTATAATTAGGTTGATCGCATGTTGCAAGTATTTTTCTACAACTTGCTGTCCCGAAATTGTAATCTTTGTTCCAGAAGTTTGAGTGAATAAAATCTTGAAGCTTGCTTTGCTACCCTCGATATAAATATCTCAGATTTCCGTTTATTGTTTTGTGTTAGAAGTGTGAGGAAATAAAATCTTGAAGCTTGCTTTGCTGCTCTTGAAATAAAAAGTCTCATATTTTCGTAGTACTTTTATGATCTCTTTTTCAGCTTGCCTTAAATGTATGTTGAAGAAAAGTTTGTTTAAGTATCTTTGTCAGAAATCAAACTCGTCCATTTCTAAAACTCTCTTGCTCTACGTTTACTTGAGAGGGTAGAAACGTTTTAAGCGTAGGTTAAGTTGTAGTTGTCTAGTTTCATTAAAGGGAAAACCTCAGGTGCAACATCTAGTGTTCTATAACCTTGTGTTCTCGCAGCTAAACCAAAAAGATAGGCGTAATTAAGTTTAACTTACTTTCTTTATGCAACTCAGCAAAAGAGGGAGCTTCCCCTCCTAATTCGAAGAGCAGTTTACTGCACATAGCTGTTTGTTTCCAAAACGCATTCCAGAGATGCGATTTGAAACGCCAACATATTGTTTATACAAAATTTTGGTGATCCTCTTTCCATTTTTGTCCACTACCTTGATTATAAGTAGTTGGCTCTTTTTCTTAATGAGATCTCTAGGTTCAGGCATTAGGCACCCTTTTAACACTTTTAATTTGTGTATGGACATATACAAATTGCTCTTCCCTACAATCTACTACAATTAAGGCTCCCTAGCACCACAACTTCTCATCCCAACATTGGGGACCCTCTCACCTCCCTTCCACAATGCAAACCTTAGCAACAAGCTCACATTACCATTTTCTTCCCACTATAAATAACTCTTCAACCTCAAATTTTGTTGGTTCTACGTGGCATTGACTACCTCCTAGGATTGTCCAACCTAGCACCCTTAACTCTAGACTCTCCCGAACAAACATTCTCAAACTTTGCATAGGTACTCTAACTAATATTGATGAAACTTTCATTGGCTCCTCCAATGCATCTCAAAACACTGACACTTGAGCATTTTGGTTCCACACCTAGATGGTCTTCTTTTGTTTATTATCTTATAGGGTCTTCTTCCCTTTTTCTTTTATTATTGTACTTGCTTAGGGGTATGCCTTTTTAGGTTAGACTCCATGTGTACATGCTTTGTTTCTATTTTCTATTTTTTGGCGTAGTTCTTTTCTATCCTACCTATTGTACATTGCAGTCCCATTGATCTATTTTTTGTCATTTGTGGGGATTAATATATTTTCTTTCTATGCTCCTTTCTTCACAAACTAGGTGGTGAAAGGATGCAAAGAAGTGGAGCAATGACTCCAATTTTCTGTGGAAAGGCATGTGTGTTTGGGAGCTTACCTTCAAAACATCATCTAGTAAGGAAAGGTAAGTTCAGCTACTTTTCTCTCCCAAGATGGGTTAGCTTTCTACTGTCCAGCTCTTTACAATTTGTTTGAGATATAATTCTCAAAATAATTAAAAAGAGAGGAATGTGAACCAATAGTCCTGAGGGCCATTATTTAAACCCTACCATGCAAATGCCAAGGGATCAAGTCATGAAAAACACAACCCATAACCCCTTTCAACTGCACTAAAAACCACTATAATGTTTTAGACAAGGATCCTGATTTGGGGAAGGTCATGACTATGATTGATGACAATGTTCGAAACACTTTAACCCCCTTCTTTCAATAAAAACATTGGTGAAAACCATGTGTCAGGCACATAAAAAAGAGAAAGGGGAGACAGCATCATCCATCAGTGGGTTGTTAAATATAGTATAGAAAGCCCATATAAAAAGGATTGTGAATTTGGGTAGTAAGATGAGTAAAGTCAAGGTTCACATCCCAATCAGCTTGTTGTAGAGTTTCAGAAGCTTTGGCAGATTGGCAATTGCACAGGGCTATCAAATACCAGCCAGACATGGTGAATGAAAATGCTAAGGCTCTACCTAATACGATCTCCAGTTTGGAGGGACTGGAGAAGAAACTTAATGAAGATGATGCCATCGTTTTAGCAAGGGGCCATAGTAAACTGCTTCACACATTTACTGTTTTTTATTGTCTTGATAACTAGGGGCTCCACTTCAACTAAGATGGTGTACAACCTAGAAACTTGGATACTGTCAAACTCATTTCCCAAAAGCAGTTGTCAATCCCACCTCTCAGACAGAACCTAACAATGAACGTTTAAAACCTCTTTCTCTTCCTTGTCAAGAACATATGGCTAAGTTGAAGACGAAGGTTGAAGAATAGACTATGAGGATCAAACGGATGAATGGTACAGGAGATGACATGGGACCTCATGCCTATCGACTTTCTCTGATATGATTTTTTTCCTTATGTTTAGATTTAGTACTTCGGATTTGGTTTGTGTTTATGTAGACGTCCACAACAGCTACAAAACTTTCACATATGTTTTTAGAATTATTATAGATGATAAAGTTGACATAAATGGAGGATGGTAGCTAAATCCTCTATTTTTTCTTGTGATAGTAATTTATTTTGGTAATTTGATGTCCAAAAATATACTTTTTCTATGCTTGGTTCGAAGTCCATCAAATCAGACAGCGAGAACATTTTGATTGTAATATTGTTTTTGTCATTATGATATATCTATTTTTAACCTGTTTTCACAAAAATGTTCATTCTGATTAACTACTCTTTAAGCTGAGATTCCAAGTAGTAATTAATCTTGAAAAATGCCATTCTACTGATCAAACAATGATCTAAATTTGGCCTCAAATCATGTTTTAGGTTCTTCCTTTGTATTTTCCTTAATGAATATTGTTTAGCAATTCCTGCATTTTCTGATTAACTTCTTCAGTTGGAATACTAAGGGTACGGTTAAATTGTCTTTGTCTCCATACCAATTTTCCATTTGTATTTCAAGAATATGATACTTAGGATATTAGGATCTCATCATTGGCAATCTTGATTACTATATTGTTTGGTTTGCCTTTGATGGTGAGCGTGTGAGTATCCCACTTTTGAATAGTACCCAAGTCAACCAGCTTGACTTCATAAATATAGTCTAATTTGATTGGAAGAATCTTAGTTTATAAAGAAAATTTATGGGTAAATCCTAAACCTGCCGGGATTCATTCACTTGGTTGATAAGTGTTACATCACAAGCTAGTCTGGACCCATGCAGCATTCAATTGCTTTGTTTTATATTCTCAAAAGATATGCTTTTATTTGTATAAAGTATAAACATTCACCAGGCAAGATTTGGTTATTATTTTGTGTACTATCAAGCACTCTGCCTTTCGCAGACTGCTAGGATGTACCATTATTCTACACACCTCTATTTTATCACTGTAAATATGCTATCTTGGTCAAAAGAAAGTTAAACATTAAACCAGCAGGAGTCATCACAGTTAATGTTTTCACATATTTGGAAACATATGTAAACCTTTGATGGCTTTGGTCCAAATTTTATTTTCTTTTAGTATTGACATATGCATAAATAGATAAATTATAGTGTTCCAAGTCATTGTTTAATGCCTTTATGTTGTTCACTTTTGGCAGCTTTAGGGTCTTCTGTTTAAAAAGAAGTGATTATTAGTTTGAGAGGTGGACCTGCCTTTAAAAGACTCATTCAAACAAGACTTGACTGCAGAATTGAAATTGATCATGGAATAAATTCTGACCAAATTCTTGCCAGATCCCTGAATTCATAGCATAGAATTGACAGGAAGGAGTAATCTCAAATCTGATTAACTACAATAGTTTTCAGGTTTCCCTTCAATTTGCAAAGGAAATTATAGTGGCATGCACATACTGATAACACGATACAAAGACCCCAAATCATTTGAGACAAACAGGAAACTTAAATGAAATCCCAAGCAATGATAACATTTAACCACAAATAATATTCTAACATATCTAGATTGCATACCACTATCTCTCGGCCAGTTCCTGTACCAGGTTCTGCAGAGAAAACCAACAACCCACAAAATTAAAATCGTTAATCAAAGAAGTGATCACTATAAAGAGCATATTATACTTTATAAAGATCTTTGTTTCATGAAATAACATGGAAAAGACAATGGGCTCCACCTTCCAAGTAGCTCACTGATGAAAAAACATAGTAATTAGTATAACATTTGAAATACAGAAAACTGCAAATGCAAATTCCAACCTAATTTTGTCTCTTCAGGAATTCTTGGTCTGTGAATGGTCTTTCGCTGCAACACACGTTCCAGAGTTTTTCGTTTTTTTTTTATAGCCTCTTGTTCAACAGCTCGTTTTGTAAACATGTCATCTTCTTTTGGTCTTTCTTTAGCAATTGACCATACTTCTTCCACTTTAGGCAAATCCAATGGTATGGCAGCCTTAATCCCATGTTCAGGAGCATTAATCTTGATGGGAGGAAAGTTCGGACAAACACCATCCATCCTTCGAGCCATCCATTCTGGTGTTTCTCTTCTTGGACCATGTGCCAAAAGGTTCCACCTTTTTTTATCATCTCTTATCAAGAACTCCATTCTCCCTCCATTTAGCACATACTCAGTTTCTTGGCTCTCACCTACACCTTCCTTAACCTTATGCAAAAGCAACTCTGCAGTCTGTGATCTCTCTTTCCAAGCTTTTACAGAAGATTCTGCAGCATTTAGAGCTCTCTCGAGGGCTTCAAACCTTCTGAGATATGCTTTCTCCTTTATGCTTTCTGCTTTCTTTGCAGCATCAACTGCAGATATCATACTTGCCATTTCAAGTTTATAAGTTGTCATAACTGCCTCTTCCCTTTCTGCTGCTGCTTTTTTAAAAACATCTAATGCATGCTTTGCAGTCTCCTCCTGTGCAGAGGAAGCCCTATCGGCAGACTCTTGAAATTCCAACAATGCCTTATCCGATGCAGCTGCCCTAGCTTCTGCAGCATTGAGACGAGCTTCAGCTAACTTTAACTCAGCCTGCAAGCTATCCACTTTATTTTGGGATAGCTTCAACTGCCTTTCCAGATCATGGACAATGGTTTGCAAACTTATATTAGAAGATTCAGAGTTGAACAGTTTATCCAACACATTTGACCTCTCAGCAAGGGCTGCCTGAGCTTGATTTGCCTTCTCTCTTGCCACCTCAGCAATGGCTAAAGACTTTCTGATTGCACCCTTTGATTCTGTTACCACAGTTGAAACAATTCCATCAGCAGCATTTCGTAGTTTTTCTTCCACCTGTTGAGTTACTTCTGCAGCAGAAGTTTCTGCAGCTGACACCCTTAACTTGGCTTCCTCTACAATATGGGCAGTGGCTTCCTGGATAGCAATTTCTGCAAACCTCTCAACTTGTACAGCCAAATCAATAGCATCCTGCTTTGCAAGTACCAGCTCAGATTTTATAGCCAGTTTCTCATCAAGTAGATTCTGAAGTTGTTGGTGAAAAGCAACCTTAGCAGCTTTAAGTTCAGCTACTGCTAACTCAGTATTGAGAACCAAATTAACAGCATATTCCTGGAGTTTGGCTTCAGCTCGACCTAATTCATCAATTGCTTTCTTCCTGCCCTGTTCTGCAGCTTCTGCTCTTGCATTGGCTTCTTCCAATGCAGCTTTCATAGTCTCACTCTCTGTAATGCCATCTTTAGAACCACCCTGCAGCACGGTTTAAGTAGTTCCTCATAAAAAATATATAAAACACCCATCAAAAAGGAATTCAAGAGGGCCAAAAATATATTCCATCTGTCATAAACTAAATTAGAATCAGGGAAAAGATGAGATGTTGTTTCATACCCCACTGGCTGATACAATAAATCTAAAATCGTTTGAACCCAGAAAAGTTCCATGGTGCTTCCTGCAAGCAATTTTCTATACACATCAAATTGTTCAAGAAATTACACACAAAAGATTAAACGTGAACTGTAGAGTGACTAAAAGATGATGTTCCATCAGTCACCTTTGTTTGGTAGAAATCTTCTTTTGGTGTATTGACAATAAAGGCAAATACTTTCCAAATTCATTTAACCTCACATTGTCACATCTCTGCAAGACATTCATGTGGGGAAGTTTGGCATGCTGCATAGAACTTGTAATAAATCTATCAGGTTGTTGAATTGGAATAGCCATCTGCAATGAATACAACTAGAATGTTTAAGCATTCAATAGTTTCTCCTATCTGTATCTACTACATTCTCATTAGAGAACATACCAAAAGAGCTCTTGTCAACCCAATGCATCATAACAGTCTATAATGTTATAAACTTAGTAGTGGACTTCCCTCCTATTTCGAGGCAATTCAAATGTTTAAAAACATAAGCATAATATAGAAGAGTTTATTTCAACATGAGGGATCATTTTCTTACTCTTCATATTGATAACAATTAACAAGTATCAAAGTGAAATAAACCAATATAGGAGCCTCAACCTAAAATCCTCATACAAGATGGACAAATCAAGTGTATGAGGCTCTATTAGCCCAATTTGCAAAGCGAAATGGGATAGGAAATAACATAATGATTCTATTGTGGGGGCACCATGAATTTATGTTGCAGGTGCTATTGAGATAATTTAAGAATTATTATGCAGAAAAATAATCCCCGTGATTTCTACAGTTTCATATAATAGCGGCTGTAAAAAACAATTAGCACTCAACAGTGAGAAACTTATTTAAAAAATAAAAAATTGAAAGAAAAATAATTATGTGGTTTGTTTTCATGTTTAACAGTAAATTCTCTGCAGCTGCCACAATATGTTGGACTCCTGCCCCCCACCAGCCATCTTTGAAACTCGCTTCCAAAGCAGTAGTGACCCATTTTTTAGGGCAAAAATATTTTATTTTGCAATTCTTACAGTTATGCAGCTGCATGGTACCACCTGATGCAGAATAATAGCAGCACTAGGCACATCAATGAGACCTCTGTCTGAATTGATTCTAGGGAATAGGCTGCTAATAAAGCTAAAGCTATTCTAAGGATGAAAATAAAGAATAAAGCTATTCTAGCAAAAATAGACAGAGCAAAAAGCACAAATCTAATCTAGAAAGATAGAATACAGTGATAAAGCCATGAAAAGGATACAGATTATTTCAGAAGAATAAAGTAAGAAGACTGTTTTAAAGAGATAAAGAAAGGATAGGGTTATTTTTGGAATGGTTTCCTAGTCTATTAAGTATGACATGACCAATGTAACAAAGAGATTACTGTTTTATGATATTGTGTGATCTGTTTCACCCAGCCCTTGATAAATTGAAGTTTGGTTGTCTTCAAAATTGGAAGTGGCTTGCCTGAGAGCTTGGACTGTTCTGATTACAAGCGATAATCAGAGCAGTGTTTCATTCACCAAGTTGAGACTCGGAATCACAGATCTGAGTCTATGCCAGCCTCAGGGAGTCTGTAGCTGAGACTAGCAGACTCGGCCAAGTCTGACAGCTGAAACTTGTGAATCTTGGCCAAATCTGTGAAGAAAGAAGAAAATTAACTTGAAATTTTCAAAAAAAAACCATTTAAAAAAAACATAAATTATTTATTTTAATGGCAGAGTTTTTCCACTGAGCCTGAGTCCAAGTCAAAAAACAGCTTGCTGAGTTTTTTCCGAGTCCAGTTTCAACACCATGTTTCTGTTACACCCCGTTTCTTAAGTTACCAAATTATTTTTACTTTTATGAGTAAATATGTTTTTAATGCAATATTATGTTTTGATGACATTCAATGGATGAATGAAATTTATGAATATGCATTATGATGAAATTTATGAATATACATTATGATGAAATTACTTTTAAATGCTTTAATGATGCTTATGATATATGATGAATATGATTTATATGTATCAGCTGACTACGTACGGTTGCACTAAGTTGGATGCAGGAAAGGTTCAAACCTCTAAAGGGGAGAGGGAGAGTATCACCCAAGAGAGGAAGTTGGTATGGAAACCATTGGTATGTCGATCTAAGTTGACGCACACACACTCATTGCATAGGTTAAAGTAACCTTGTCGAGTCAGTCTGAGCTTTGTGTCGGTAAGTGCTAAACCTAAGTTCATAGCTTTCGGTTGATACGAAGAGTTAGGCTTGGTCGTGTTTTGAATCACCTTGATCGTTTAATCAAATCAAATTAAAATAACAAAACGCTTGTATATAACATACAATGCATGAAATGAGTATTTGAATATAAATATGGTGAATATATATAAATGTGTATAAGGGGATATGTATATGTACGTATATACGTAAAGTCGATAATTAGGTGAGGCATATAAAATATATATATATATGGTTGTATATATTTTAATATATATATATTAATGTATATACATTATTTAAATGATTATATATATGTATATTAAAATATATACTATTATCTTTGATAGAAAATTATATATATATATATATATTGAAAGACGATTATATATTTATTAACATTTATTATAATGTATATTATCGTATATATAAATTAATATTTGTATATGCTATTATGCCTAAATTAAATAATTATAGTATATATATATAATATATATTATTATGTATAAATGCAGCCATATCCATGGCAAAATCTGCCACACATAACAGGGTTATCGACGGAGTAGGGATACGTGGGCATGGCAAATCATTAAGGCAAGTTAGGAGCTGTTTAAACAGCCTTATAAAGGGCGCTAAAACTGCAAGTAAAGTTTGCAAAGTGTATGCCAATGTGAGGCATAAAGGGGAGGTGTAAACTCCACACATAGGCAAAGATTGGAAACCATTTTAAGTGGCTATTTTGAAACAGTCAAGCTGCCAACCTAGGGCGCAGACTTTGCAAGGAAAAGAAGGCATCAATGCCATGGTGGAAGTAAAAGGCAAATAGAAGTTGTAAAAACCACACGCAGCCATATGTGAAGCGCTTAGACCAAGTAAAACCTGCAATGTAAAGCCCACGCCTAGGCAATGGGAAGATGAGAAGTTTCTATTGGCTTGTATTCCAACGTGCCATCTTGTATGAGCTTTTAACTGAAATATTGCACAGTAAACAACAAGTTTGAAATCTTCAACTGAGTCATGGCATTATGGGGAAGCATTTGAGTTGTTTTCAAATACATATTTGCAACTGTATTTGCCCAGCAACACCCAGGGCTGGCAAGGAAATGATAAGTAGCAGCAAACGTAGCTTACTTTTAGCAGGAAACTTCTATCCATTTCTGTATAAATAGAGAGCAGCAGCATAGTGTTTGGTTGCCCATTCATTATGTTCATTCTGAAATCATTTTTCTGAGTTTGAGAGCAGCATTTTTGAGAGATATTGAGCAGCATATTTCTGAGTTTGAGAGCATAGAGTATTTTGTTTTAGTGTGACGATAGGCTAAGTTGAGCAGCTGGTGATATTACTAGAAGTATTAAGGAGAGCTGAGAATAGAGGAGGTAGCAGGCAGAGCCATTGTGCCTTGAGCAAGGAGTTACAGGATACTCGTTTGGAGCTATATTATTCCAGGCATGCTTAAGATATTTCTATCTCTTTCTCTTTTAAATTCTGAAACTAAGTTTGAATACTGTTTGAAAGCGTTTGTGCTATCATTGTGTGCATACTATTGTTATTGGATAGTTTATGAGAGCTTGTGCACATAGCTGGACTATATAAGTTGGATTAGGGAATCTAAATACTATGATAAGCAGCTATCTTGATTATATTGCTTGATTAATATGGCAAAGAGAAGCTAAATAGGGTAATAGGTCAATATCCTAGTAATACAGGGTTGTATTGGTATTATCTGTATGAGTTATGTTGCTTTGCAATGAAAGGGATTGAAATCCTAATAGAAGTATTAACTATTATGCCATTACTATCTAGGGAATGATGTTATTTTATGAATACCTTTATTTACTAGTTTAACCATGGATGGAGAACATAAGTTCTTGATTGCCTATAACCCTTGAAAGTAGGAGATTAGTTATTTCCCTAAGGTTAGGGTATACACTTGAATAAGAGTTTATATCTTCTTTTTTTAACAAGAGTTAGAACACATATTAGAAGTAAATACATCCTCACTATCTTTGAATGATACTATCTTATATTTTGACCAAGAGTTTATTAATACCTATTCACAGTATTCTAATCTTAAAAGAAGAGGACTTCACGTCTCGGAAAACCAAAGCTGTAATTCGAGGAGATTTTAAGATGCTGAAGCACAGACTCCTTTCAAGTAGAAAATGTTCTCCAAATTGGATATCAACTTATCATACATTTTAACATGTGTCATATTGAGGGAAAGGATATATGATTGTTTATGAATATACAAACGTAGGAACCTTGTATAAATTATGCAATGGATAACTTGGAAAGATTCGTGAGGAAATTGGAGATTAGTCGAAAGGTTCTTAGTTGAATTATTAGAAGTTAAATAGCTTATTATTGGACATTACTATAAACATAAGATTTTATATGATATTTAATGTCAAGAATAACTAGATTGGTTATGGCATCCTAGTAGGATGGAGCCATACTAGGTATGACAATAAAGAGTCTGAAACTCAATACAAAGAAATAATCTTCAAATCAAGTTTATTTCTGAATTATTATACATATTGACAGTGCTTTAGATTGAGACCAGGTGTGTCCAGTTAGTGACATGGTGTCATCAGTATTAACTAATTATGCATGAACTAGAAGAGTTCTTACAACCGTGATTAAAAGAAAGAACTTGAATAAGAGGCAATTGCCAATCCCAGATTGTTACAGGTATGTAATAGGGTATTCAAGAGGTTGGGTCAAACCTAATTGATCAGTTAAATCATTATTTGTATGTCATCACTTTTGAATGAAGTCTTGTTTATGATATTTAAACCTTGGGGTCAAACCAAGGGAAGAGTTATTCACAGGTCAGTAGAGTTTCCAAGTCGAGTAAGGGGGTGGGTGAACATACAACACTACTTCCTAGAAAGTGGATTTATTATATATATGAAAACTTTGGCCAAAGTAAGTGTAGAAGTCGCTACATACACTTTGTCGGTTCATTGTGCGCCAAGATTGCATAGCTAGTTAGGAGTGTCATACATAGTTGGGGGGTATCCATAGTTGTATGACCGTACTAGTTATGCAGGACACAACACCATACTCAGGTAGGCATTATTAGAGGCTTACATACTGAACTCTTTGTTGAAGGGTAGGGCCATTTTCCAGTTAGGAAGATGTGCGGGGGACCGCTATGTCCGTGGTTGGAGGAAATGCGCTTGGGTGATGCTCTCCCTCTTGCAGTCGGCAGTCAAGACTTGTAACAAGAGAAGTGTGATCCAAATGAGGACACCTTGACCTTGAACTCTTGTAAGTTATGCATTTGTATATGAACATGATCATGGATCAATTGTAATCTATATTTGAAAAGATGAGATTCATCTATTCGGAATTATGTAATGTTATTTATGCTATGAGATGTGGAAATTATTGATGCAATGTGCAATTATGTTATTGAAAAGTAAAAATTTCATTTCCCTATTTTTGGAAAGTTAGGTTATTCACTTTTTGAGTTAATACTTATGTGAAAATTGTTGGGTAAACATTGGGTATGTTACAGTTTCATTGATTTTATTTTTTTATGGTAGGAAGTTCATTAGAAAGTTTCAACTAGGAAGAACTTTACCAAATTTCTAATGTTTTTCCCAGATTCCAGTTGAGCTTTATTCTCAGATTTCGGCAGGTATCATTTCATTGGCATCAGAGCATTTATGAACATTACAATGGTATTAAATCCATAACTCTGCCAGCTTGTAGGGCTATAAAAGTTCATCCAGATTTTATTCAAAACTCGAAACAGTTAAATCACCCAAAAATAGGTTTGAGCCTTTAGTTCAGAGCATGGACAGTACAGGCAGCGATTTAAGGTAGACAACACCACTCATGCAATAACTACTGCTCAACATGACCAAAATATCCTCTGTTTCTCATCATACATTACATAGGGCAAAAAGGCAATAGAGTAATCAAAGTAGATCCAAAAGAGTGCCTTTTTTTTTTAATTCATATGATCTCCTACTCCTCCAACACACCTGATTCAAGATGATGAAGCTATTGTCCATGAGAGATTTTTTCAACAAAACAGCAGAAATGTTACATAAATTCTCCTTGAATGAAGAATCCTATGTTCAGGTCCGGTTTGCTCAGGAGATTTCTGAAATTGGTGATTTTTTGGGAAATCGCCCCAAAAAATTGTTGCACCTATATATAGTATATACAAAGGTGTATTTTATAGACAGGATCCAATCCTTGTGCTAGGGGATTCAGTCTTGCAGGAAACTCACATGCTGAAGATGACAACTAAGAATGCTGAAGTTGAAGCATCTCCTAATGGTTCGAATGAATGCAATTACAGATCAAGTACAAACAAGTGTGTTTTCCTTTGGGATTTTTGTTTTTGTTTTTTAAAAGATGGCTATAATTAGTCATCCCTCACCTGCAAGAGAAGTAACCCAAATCTCATGTAATAGAATAGATTAGGCATACATCAAGTGGGAGAGAAGTGTTATGAACTTATGGGTGACCTTATTGCATGGTTCAAAGAACACATTTGTATACAATTTGAAGCTCAGAAAGAAAGTTTGTTGGTTTTACAGACCATGAAGGCTCGAGTCCCTTTATCCCTAGGTTTATTAATTTTTAAATGAAAAAAGACTATAACTCTTTTTCCAATTCTACAGCAATTAGAAACCAAACATTAGAAATCGCAGCTTTATGGAAATCGCTGCCTTAAGGAATAAATAAGTGGTGCTCCCAGTAAGGGGCTGATCAGGATTAAAAGGAATACAATAAAAATAATAATAATAATAAAACAAGTTTCAAAAGCAGCGCTTAATTAGGAAGAGGTGTGACTCTTGCAAGGCAATGATTGTATGAAGAGGTGTGACACTCTCAAGAAGAGGGTATAAAGGTAGATCATTTCTTGGGGAAGAGGGGAAATCAATCAAGCAGATTGGAAAAGAAAGAGAATTGGAAAATCAGAACAAGAACTAATATTAACAGCAATTTTATAAAAAGATAAATTTGAGAGATAAGTAGAATTATAGACCTATATATATATGTGATCATGCAATAGTGATACTTGCAGAAATTATTGATCAATGTGAGTAATCTAGATGCTTCATTTGTTATAAATATGTAATAATAGATTCATATGATAGTCCATTTTGAATTTAGGAGAAACAGATTGCAAATAGGAAGGACTGCCAGCCTTCCGGGTTGACAAGAGATGAAGGACGACCAGCCTTCGTGCTCTTATCAAGTATGCCACCCAAAGATGGAATGGACAACCAGCCTTCCATGCTCTTGGGCTAGGGGGTGGAATGGACCAGAAATCCTTCTACGTTTCCGAGCTTGATCGAAGAAGAAGGCCAACCTCCAAGGTGAACTGAGGGATGGAAGGGCAACCCACCTTCCATGCTCTTGCAATACAAAGTCGACCAACCTTGAGATTGGAATTTGCAAACGTTTCAAACGAATTCCTAATGGGAATATTATAGGAATATGCTTTGGAATGGCTATTGCTTTAATTGGATTTCAATATGAATAATGTTTATGTGATATCATTATGCCAACTAATGTTTATTAAAAATAGATGTTATCATGGCTTACGATTTAATGTCAATTTCCAACAACTAATATTGTGTGCAAGACCTAAACCAAGATTTATCTTATAAAGGGAATTTCAATTGGTAAATTTATACTTTTAAATGTATTACATTTCTTATGTGTAATGTCCCCTTTTTAGCCGTTACTGTTGATTGATTTGTTAGCCTATCATCTTGACTCTTGTAGGCTAAAATATTTGATTTGAGGGTCTTTCAGCAGCTATTTCCCGATCATATGGGACATTACACATCACCAGTGACTCTTTTGGGTTTAGGTTTTGGCTCCTACATTTGTTATTTGGCTCAGTTTGAAACACTTACTATTTATAGTAAGTCATTTTTGCAGAGTTACTATTTATAGCAGAGCATCTGGTCACCTGGTGATTTGCAGTGTTGACTCTTGTTCGGATGACATGGATAAATGTGAATCATTTAAAAAGTTATTAATATTAAAATGGCTTTTAATGATATTTTATTATTAAAGGTGATATTATAAAGTTATTAATTAACTTTATATTATGGGGCCATTTTAAGTGATGAGGTAATTAATGCTTTATGAAAAAGGATGCCTCATTTAATGAGCTTATATTACATGTCAACAAAAGTAATTTGAAAATATATTTTAATCATTAAAAAGCACATAGAAAATTGTGCCATCCTTGGAGAATATAAAAGGCTTTCACTTTGCAAATCGACTTCATATGTGAATACTTGAATTTGCAATTTCTTGAAGTTTGTGCATCTAAGACAAAGGTTTCAGCATTCATGAGCCATTGGAGAATGGAAAATCTTCAATTGAGCAGCTGATCTGAGGTGGTGAAAGATCCATCGAAATTGGCTTACAGGAGAGCTTCATTCAGCGGTTCTTATTGTGCAAATTGGTGACAAATTGGTGAGATAAATTGATATATCTTTCAATACCTGATTGCAGTCATTTAATCATTGATATTATCAATTGTTGGGCACATTATTGAGAGGTACAAGCCGTACCTTCTTGCTGGGAGCTGGCCGTACCATCCCAAGGCCAAGACATGTTAATCCTAGGCCAAAGCGCCTTGAGTTTGGGCCTGATTTCACTTCATCTAGGGGCGGCTAGGTCTGAGATAGATAGCAGCAACATTAAATCTTGGGGAAAGGTGTCATCTCAGCCTCAATTGCATTTTCAGACTTCTTACCAGCAAAAATCATCATTTCCAGGTTTACCATTTTCAGACTTGTTTTGCATTTCCAAATTGTGTAAATCCATCAATTAAATTTGCAAATCAAAAGATATATGAAATTAAGCTATAGCATCTGGATTTTGCAATTGAAGCATTGTATATATATTTATTGCTGCATTAGTTTATATTTCCAAGCATTTCTTTCAATTTTCATTTGCAAGCGAAAACCCAAAAAAAAAAAAAAATTCAAAAACCAAAACAAATTCATCAACAAACATCAGTTTCCGGGGTTAGAGACGGCAGGTCTCTTACATTATGTTAATTGGAATTGTGGTTTTAGGGCAAAATTTAGGAATATCCCAAAAGGGTACATTAGAATTGGTATCAGAGCATTGTTCCTACCAGCCTGCGAGATGAAAGATAGTTGATGCAATTAAGCCAACGGGCTCAAAGGGCGTTGGAAAGGGAAAGAAGACAACTTGCAGCAACAACTCTATTCAAAGTAATAAAATGGATGAACAATTGGGAAATGAGTTGAGGGCTTTCATGGAGAAAAATGAGAAGACAACCCAATTACTCCTACAAACCCTTCAAAATATGAACACAATTAACACTCTTAAACCCAACCAAACTAATGGGAGGGATGCCAGTTCTAACCATTCGAAAAATGACAATAGAGCTCCACTAGGGTCAACACCTAGTGTAACCAGGCCATCTTCCTTACCTAGAGAGGGACCATCAAGAGAGGAAGAAGAAAGCAATACACCAAACAATAACTTAGACGAGTATGCATTAGCTTACTCAAGACTTGACCTTGAAATTAGGAGGAATATCCCATTTAGAGAGTATTGGAGGCTGGAACAAGAAGTAACCTTAGAAGAGAAAGGGATCAACCAAATAAAAATTTAGTCAAAAGGTGGGTAAAATGACTCTCCCCAACTTTGATGGGTCAAGAAAGGTAACCGCCCACTCATGGATCCAAAAATTGGGCACATATCTATCTCTTAGTCACATGTTTGAAGAAGATGCCATCAAATCTCCCATCTTACATTTGGAAGGGATTGCACACGACTGGTGGCACCATGGTTTGATTACTCAAGGGCACCAAAACATAACAACCCATGATGGATTCATGCAAAAACTTGTGGACTAATTTGACCAAAAATACCCTAAAAGACACTTTTAAAGAACTAACACAATTGAAACAACAAGGATCCGTAGAAGACTATATAGCTGAATTTCAAAAGGTCTCAACCATGTTACCTGGGATTATGAAGAAAAGGCTAACTTACCTATTTATTGAAGGACTATCGGAGTCAATTTGTGGTTTAGTGAGTGCTTTTCACCCCACATCTCTTCAAGATGCAATTCAAAAGGCCCTAAGGTTGGAAACCACATCAACAAAGGAAAAAAGTCAGTCCAAGAACATACCTTCAAGATCACAAAACCAACACCCCTACAAAAGAAGTTGGCAACAAAAGTCATTACCTTCTCAATCACACACAACCTAGTAAGAAAGGACAAAAGTCCGAAGAAGGGGATTATGTTTTGAGTACAAGGAAAAATGGGAGTTTGGACATAGGTGCACAGGGAGAGGAAGAGCACACAACTTAGAAGCAATATCAGATGAGGAGATAAATGAAGAAGAATATGAAACTCAAAGGAAGAAAAGGAAACAAGAGGATGAAGAAAATGCAAGAAGTACATTAGCCACACTTTCAGGAGCAGCCAAATACCACCCTTTTAGAATCCATAGTGTTCTAAAAGGACAAAAAGTGGCTGTCCTAGTGGATAGCGGTGCCACTCACAACTTCATCGACGAAAGTCTTGTGACAAGAATAAAATTAGAAACAAAAAATTTTGAAGGTTTCAAAGTGGTCAGGGCAGACGAATTTATTACTCCATGCACACAAAGAATCCAACAACTAAGTATTACCTTAATGTAATGTCCCCATTTTAGCCCTACATTCTTCTTGAGAATTTAGCCTATTTTCCGGAAACTCGTAGGCTAAGCAAATTTGGAAATTAGGGTTTCCACTTTCACATGCAATTTTGATGGCTTGCATGTGTGTTTTTCTTACGCATGTCTAGAGGAGCTTTCTGGATTTTTGAAGAGCTTCAAGATGAGGTAACATGCATGTTAAAATAATGACATGCAATTTCGACTGATACCTTGCATGCAAGAAAGGTTTCTGGGTTTTTCTGGGTTTCCATAGATTCCAGAGATGGTGTGACATGCATCTGAATCTGACATCCTTTCCGGGCACTTACTATTTATAGTAAGTCATGATGGTTGCCCGATTTGTGCTTAAAAGATATTTGGAAACACTTACTATTTATAGTAAGTCATGATACTGCTCAGTTGGCGTACGGATGTGGTTTTAGCAAACTTACTATTTATAGCAATGTGCTATTTTGGTAAGTATATTTATAGCAGTATCACTCTAGCAACAACTCAATCTTTTGCAATTCAGTGTGGCCGATCAATTTGGCTTTTTGTTGAGTTTGAAGTGAACTTACTATTTTTGGCAATGGCTATTTTAGTAAGTCTAATTTTAACAGTATCATCATCTGCAGTTCAGCTCAGGTCATTATGCTATTTTTGGTAATCCTTCAGTTTCAGTATTGGCATTGGTTTTGTTTATCTCCTTGGACTAAGTTTTATACTTAGTTAATTTCATGTTTTTAAGTTGTACCCCCACGCCTAGGAGTGATAACTTCATGTTGTTTTGAAGAGGGGACATTAAGGGGTCAAGTTGAGCATTTAATGATTTAATAAATGCTTTATTGTTGCAAATTGAAATGGATGCCTAAAGGTAAGATGAAATATGTTCTATTATTTCAAAATAAAGTGAATGGTTAAAGGTGGCGTCCCTTGGGAAGTTGAAGTGATTCGACTTCTTGGAATTCAAAGTGTTTCATTTGCCCATTGAAACTTATATATTGCTGCATTTTTGGAGAGCCAGTTATGTTATGTTTTGGAAAGCAAAGTTATGCTGCTGGTTTGAAATCCAGAATCCAGCTAAGGGAAAGCTTAGCAAATTCTATTCCACTCTTCGGGCCTAAAACTATGATTCCCTAGATGATGGATCAAGAGTTCACTTCATTCAAAAGTACATATTGAGCTTCATTGTTGGAGATTTGATGTTATTATCAGATTTTGAGTTGCTGGTGCAGTTATGGTGGAAGGTCGATTTTGCTTGCAGCTCATCACATGAATTTATTTTGGTTGTGGGTAATCTTTTATCATGTTTCTATGCTTTGGGCGACCCTCTCCTCAAGATTTCAGATTTTAATATTGAGCATGTGCTTTTATGTGTCCAAATCGCCCCTCAAGTGTTGATGTTAATACAGCGTCGGTCTTCACTAGACACATATTAAATACATGGGCCGACCTTATATTTGATTTATATCATGTACTTATTCTGGCCGACTTTAATTGTTATTAAATATTTATCAAAGGCCGACCCAAGTGAAGAGGCGCCTAGGAGATATAAATACAAGGTCACTTCTTGGTTATTCACACAATTCGAATATCAAGAAGTTCGCTATTATTGACAGAGCAGAATTCGCAGTCCTAGAAGAAGTTCATACTTAATCAGCAGATCATCATCTTGTAGCAGCAGATCATCATTTTGTAGCAGCAGACCGATTTCAAGGAGAAACATATTCATTTGTATCTTTGAATCTAGGAGAGGTGCTATTATTAATTGTATCAAATTCGGCATTGTGTTGGGCCTGAGTTCAAGCAGATTTCTGCTCTTATTCCTTCAAAATATAAGAGATATATTTGCTGGGTTTTTCTCCCTCAAGAGGAGGGTTTTCCCAGGGTATCTTGTTGTGTTCATTGTCTTATGTGTTGCATTTCTTTTGTTCAATTGATTATCTAATCTGATCTAAGAAACACTAACATGGTATCAGAGCGGGTGTGAAAAAGATCGTGATCAGATTTAGTTCGCAACACTCACCTTATTCTTTTTCAGTCTATCTTCTAAATTTCTCAAGATGGTGAACGGTCTGAAAATCGAGGATAGACTCGAAGGGATCTCGAACTACATATCATGGAGGTTCAGGTTCATGCTAACTTTGGAAGAGAATGATTTGGCTGAGTTTGTGAAAACAAAAGTTCCCGAACCTGAGGGGGAAGAAGAGAAGCTGCAATGGAGGAAGAAAGACACTAGGGCAAAGAAAGCATTGGTTGATTCCGTCAAGGATCATATTGTACCAATTATCTTCAAGTTGGATACAGCAAGAGAGATGTTTACAACCTTGGAAGAGATGTACGAAATCAACAACACCAGTCGTGCCCTTGCTCTGAAGCAACAACTTCATCATGTGAAAATGGCGAAAGGAGAATCTGTTATTACATACTTCATGAGGATTTCAGAGATAAAAGATCAGCTCTCCACTATTGGTCACATGATTGATGATAAAGAACTGACTATGCTTGCTCTCAATGGTCTTCCGCTTTCATGGGAGGCGTTCATCCAAGGAATCAGTGCAAGATCCGAACTTCCCAAGTTTGATCGATTGAGGATTGATTGCATTCAAGAAGAGTCAAGACTAACAGCAAGGGGGATTGGTCAAAGCTCAAAGAATGAAGAATTACAAGTTCTTACCTCTCATTCATCAAACAAAGGAAAAGGCTTTAAGAGAGGTTTCTTCAAAAGGAATCGAGAAGATGGAAATGAAGATGCTCCTACCTTCAAAAGGAAACGAGACATGTCCAAGATTCAATGTTTTCGTTGTGATAAGTATGGTCACTTTGCGAGGGTTTGCCCCCAACGACCTAAGCTTCAAGTTGCCACTGCAGATGTTGAAGAAGTTGCTCTACAAAAGGACTCCAGTGATTATCTATTTTATTCAGCCTTGTCTAGCAATGTTTCTACTGACTCTAATACTTGGTTGATTGACAGTGGTGCTTCTAGGCACATCACCGGATTCAGAAGTCATCTTTCAAACTTAATGGAAAGCAACTCCAGTGATCAAGTTGTTATTGGAGATGATGCTAGATATTCTGTAAAAGGGATTGGAAACTCCACTCTTCACTTGGATTCTGGAATTTCTTTGGAGTTGAATGATGTACTGTTCGTACCAGGGATAAAGAGGAACCTTGTTTCAATTTCAGCATTAGAAGACAAGGGTTATCAAGTTGCCTTCTCTAAAGGGAAAGTTCTTATATGGGCAAAGAACTCCAGCTTCAAAACTGCTCAAGTGATTGGAGTTAGACATGAATGTCTCTACACGCTGTGCACTCGTCCTCTTCAAGCACTTGTGCATAACAGTACCAGCATGTGTGATCTTTGGCATCGAAGATTGGCTCACATTCACTTTCGTGCTCTACCTATCATGGAGAAGATGGTCACCGGTCTTCCGAAATTCGATCAAGAACATGAAGGTACATGCAAGGGATGTGCCCTAGGCAAGAACACAAAAGGTACGTTTCATTCCAGTGAAAGTAGATCTAAATGTATTCTTGATCTCATTCATTCTGATTTGTGTGGTCCAATGTCTATTGCATCATCTAGTGGTTTCTTGTATTATATTATTTTCATTGATGATTACTCTAGAAAGACTTGGATCTATTTCTTGAGATCTAAAGAATCAGAAGAAGTATTAGAAAGATTCAGAGAATTCAAAGCACAGATTGAAAATCTGTCTGGGAAGAGGATCAAAGTATTGAGATCTGATAATGGTGGAGAATACACTTCTGGCACATTTCGAGACTTTTGTATTGAAGCAGGGATTAAGAGGGAGTTCAGTGTTCCCTATAATCCACAACAAAATGGTATTGCTGAAAGGAAGAATAGGTCTATTGTGGAAGCAGTGAAAGCTATGATCCATGATCAAGACTTACAAATCTCTCTTTGGGCTGAAGCATCAAGAACAGCCGTCTATGTTCAAAACAGGAGTCCCCACAGGATCTTAGAGAATAAAACTCCTGAAGAAGCATTCTCAGGCGTGAAGCCTGAAGTTAGTCATTTGAGGATCTTTGGCTGTCCAGTCTATGTTCATATTCCAAAGGAAAAGAGAACAAAGCTAGAACCTTCTGGGAAGAAAGGAATTCTTGTAGGCTACAGTGAGACATCAAAAGCTTACAGGATTTACATTCCAGGACAGAAGTCTATTGAGATCAGTAGAGACGTCACATTTGAGGAAGATGTTGCTTATAGAAGGTCCAAAGGCACTCCTATGGAGGTCGATGAAGAAGAACCTCCTCAAGATATGGAAGTTGACCATATTCCAGAGAATCTGAAGGAGGATACAGAACCTAAAGAAGATATTGATCCAGCTGAGCCTTTGGATCCTACTGATGGGCCTCTAGACATTGTGATTGGAAAGAAAAGACCTCTTTGGGCTCGCAGAACAATGCAGGAAGCAGAAAGGTTTGCAGCCCCAAGAGGAGCCTTCAGAGAAAGCAAGAGACCTCACAAGTTCTCTAGTTATGTTGCTTTGATGAGTCAGATTATTGAGTCAGAGCCTTCAAATGTTGAAGAAGCTTCTAGTCAACAAGTATGGAAAGATGCCATGATTGAGGAGTATCAGTCTATACTTAAGAACGATGTTTGGGATATAGTTCCTAGACCCAAAGACAAATCTGTGGTGTCTTCTAAGTGGCTCTTCAAGATCAAGCATGCAGCTGATGGGAGCATTGAGAAACACAAGGCTAGATTTGTGGCTAGAGGGTTCTCACAAAAAGAGGGAGTTGACTATGAAGAAACCTTTGCTCCTGTGGCTCGTTACACGTCTGTTAGAACCATCATTGCTATTGCTGCATCTAGAGGATGGAAGATTCACCAAATGGATGTAAAGACAGCTTTTCTGAATGGCATAATAGAAGAAGAGGTTTACATTGAGCAACCAGAAGGATTTGAGGTGCATGGGAAAGAGTCTCATGTCTGCAAGCTGAAGAAGGCCTTGTATGGTCTTAAACAAGCTCCTCGTGCTTGGTATGAAAGAATTGATCAGTATCTTTCAAGTCTGGGTTTCTCAAAGAATGATGCAGATTCTAACCTCTACTTCAAAGTAGTAAATGGTGAAGCATTAATTTTGGTTTTATATGTTGATGACTTGATCATTACTGGTGAAGAACATCTAATTCTAAAATGCAAGAAGGAATTAGCTTCAGAATTTGAGATGAAGAATCTAGGTCTCATGCATTACTTTCTTGGCTTAGAAGTTTGGCAAAAGCCAGATGAGATGATTCTAAGTCAAGGGAAGTACACTGTTGACATTCTCAAAAGGTTTGGTATGATTGACTGCAAACCTATGTCTACACCCATGGAGACTAATTTAGATAAGTTGAAAGAAGCTGCAGCTAGTTCAGAACCAGTGGATTCTACGATGTATAGACAGTTGATTGGTTCATTGATGTATCTAGTTAACACTAGACCTGATATTGCTATGCAGTGAGTGCACTTAGCCAGTTTATGTGTGAACCAAAGCAAATACATCTTGTAGCAGCTAAACATATCCTGAGATATTTATGCGGCACAATCGGATATGGGTTGAGATATTCTTCAAACGTGGATTTGGAGCTGCATGGTTTTACTGATTCTGATTGGGCAGGATGTGTCTCAGATCGGAAGAGTACTTCTAGTTGTTGCTTCAGTTTGGGGACTGCTATGATCTCCTGGTGTAGCAGGAAACAGTCTTCAGTGGCCTTGAGTACAACTGAAGCAGAGTATATTGCAGCTTGTGTGTCAGCTCGTGAGGCAGTGTGGCTTCGTAAGCTCCTTGCAGGATTGTTTGGACAATCAATGGAGCCTACTATCATACACTGTGATAATCAAAGTTGTGTGAAGCTTTCTGTCAATCCTGTGTTTCATGACAGAACAAAACATGTTGAGATCAAGTACCACTATATTAGAGATATGGTGCAAAGGAAAGCTATACAGTTGAGGTATATCAGCACTGAAGAGCAAACGGCAGACATTCTCACCAAGCCTCTCGCCAGGATTAAGTTTGTATACTTCCGGGAGAAACTTGGTATGGTGGAGAATGCAGCCGTGACTGAGAAAGAGTCTCAGTAATCAGTGATCCTTGTTGAGAATGCAACTCTTTGTTGAGAAAGAGTTGAGGTGCAAGCCCTTGTTAATACAATTCTCTGCTGAGAGAGAGTTGAGGTGAAAGTCCTTGATAATGCAATTCTCTGATGAGAGAGAGTTGAGGTGAAAGCCCTTGTTTCCACCCTCTGGGAGAAGCTATGGTGGATGTCATGTGTGTGACTCCATGACAACATCACGTGAGAGAATCCGTGATGAGTTTTTACCATCTATGGGAGTAGCCATAATGGTTAATATCACGTTGAGGTGATATTTTATTTTGTTTTCATTCTAACATAATGTGTCTTGTGCAGATGGAAGTTCATCCCTAGCTGAGAGGGAGTGTTGATGTTAATACAGCGTCGGTCTTCACTAGACACATATTAAATACATGGGCCGACCTTATATTTGATTTATATCATGTACTTATTCTGGCCGACTTTAATTGTTATTAAATATTTATCAAAGGCCGACCCAAGTGAAGAGGCGCCTAGGAGATATAAATACAAGGTCACTTCTTGGTTATTCACACAATTCGAATATCAAGAAGTTCGCTATTATTGACAGAGCAGAATTCGCAGTCCTAGAAGAAGTTCATACTTAATCAGCAGATCATCATCTTGTAGCAGCAGATCATCATTTTGTAGCAGCAGACCGATTTCAAGGAGAAACATATTCATTTGTATCTTTGCATCTAGGAGAGGTGCTATTATTCATTGTATCAAATTCGGCATTGTGTTGGGCCTGAGTTCAAGCAGATTTCTGCTCTTATTCCTTCAAAATATAAGAGATATATTTGCTGGGTTTTTCTCCCTCAAGAGGAGGGTTTTCCCAGGGTATCTTGTTGTGTTCATTGTCTTATGTGTTGCATTTCTTTTGTTCAATTGATTATCTAATCTGATCTAAGAAACACTAACATCAAGAAGGTTGTACCTCTCTATGGTTGCATTGGGATTTGTGCACAATTGATTATTGAGCTTTGGATGCAGTTTTTGTGTTTGAAATGGGGCGCCATATTCCCTAGCAGCTATTGCAACTTATCTCGGGACATTTGGTGAAGAATTGCAGGAGTTATGAACATTTTGGTATGCTACAATTTGCTAGTAATTCATTTTCAATTTGCAGATTTTTATATCAGACTTGTTTCAGTTTGAGTTTTCAGTTTTTTCTTCAATAAGTTGGATAGTTATCTAATGTGGGATCATCCAGCTTCTTGGTGCTTCAAAACTATTGTAATTCTCATGTAATTTGCAGCTCTTTCTCATTTTGTAAAGTTGATAACAGTAGTACATTGTAACCCCTGGATGGTTTACCACCAGTGTGGAAAAAAAAACTTGCTAATTCTCTCATTGTACCCACTGGAAAAGTGGTGAATTCCCACTCATGAGTGGATGCCTGCCGCAGCAGATGAATTGTTTTATTTGTAATTTCATTCCCCCCACTGTTTAGTGGAAGTGTGGAAAATCTTTTATGGTTGGTTATCCGCCTAAGTTCATTTCAGTTTTGTAATAAGTACTCTGCCATATGTTAGCACCTCGCCTTCTAAAGGATCTTGTGTGCACATTCTTGGTGTTGAGTTTAATTCCTCTCATTCAATTGTAATCATTTCAGTTATTGATTAATTAGATCCTAGGGATCTTTTAACCATATGCCCGCCCCTCTTCCTTAAGTGGTTTTAGGGCGCATTCTTGGTTAGAGTTATTTTCCACATCGTTTTGGTTTGAAGCTAACCTTAACGGGTGCATGATTACATTGTAATTGTCATTGAAAATCAAGAAAAATTTGAGAGGGTATCTTTCACTTAAGAAGACATCAAATCAAGGAGGACTTCTATGTGGTAAACATGGGTGATACCGAAGTGGTGTTAGGCATCCAATGGTTGCACTCCTTAGGGAGATATTACCAAGACTTCCAAAAGATGGAGCTATGTTTTCAACACAACGGCCTTGAGAGGTAATCTTACAAGGTTTATTTGATGCAACCCCAAGGGTAGTATCATACAAAAGAATGGAGAGAACCTTTAGACATGGTCAAGTAGAATGGGCTGCACAATGTATGGTACTTGACAGATCTTTAACCAATAAAGGAAAAACTATACATGTAGACATCCAACCTATCTTGAACAAAATCAAAAACGTTTTTAGTGACATTCCTCCAAGACTTCCACCAAAAAGGGGTTTTGAACACACTATTGAGCTTGAAGAGGGGGCAAAACCTTTTATCACTACACCCTATCACCATCCAAGAAAATATAAAGAAGAAATTGAGAAACCCATATAGGAATTATTAGATATGGGACATATTTGACCTAGCTCTAGCCCCTTTGCTTCCTCTGTAGTATTAGTAAAAAAGAAAGATAGTACAATGAGGATGTGCAGTGATTATAGGGCCCTTAATAAAAAGACCATTAAGAACCGTTACCCCATTCCTAGGGTAGATGAACTAATCAATGAGCTTCATGGGGCAGTATACTTCTCAAAAATCAACCTACATTCAAGGTACCACCAAATCAGGGTAAGAATGGAGGATGTCCACAAAACAGCTTTTAGATGTCATTTTGGGCACTTTGAGTTCCTTGTCTTGCCTTTCGAATTGACTAATACCCCTGCTACCTTCCAATCTTGCATGAACCACCTTTTTAGCAAACAACTAAGAAAATTCCTCTTTGTATTCTTCGACGACATACTAATTTATAGAAAAACTTGGGAAGACCATCTAAGACACATAAATGAAGTGTTGGGGATACTTGAACTGCAATCATTATTTGCCAAAATGTCCAAATGTGAATTTGGATTAGAGGAAATTTTATATCTAGGACATAAAATCAGTGCCCAAGGAGTCAACGTTGATGAAGAAAAGATTAAAGCTATAAAGGATTGGCCAAGACCAAGGACTTTAACACATCTAAGAGGGTTTTTGGGACTTTGCAGCTACTACAGAAGATTCTTTAAATGCTTCTCAAAGTTAACGGCCCCACTAACAGACTTAACCAAGAAAGGTGCATTCTCATGGAGTACAAAGGCCCAACAAGCCTTTGAAAAGCTAAAGGAAATAATGAGCTCATACCTAATTTTGGCCATTCCCGACTTGTCACTACCATTTGAGTTAGAATGTGATGCTTTTGAAAAAGGTGTTGGAGTAGTATTAATGCAAAATAAACATCCTATAGCTTTTGAAAGTAGAAAATTGAAAGAAACCGAAAAGAACTACTCCACATATGATAAAGAAATGTTAGCAATCATGCATGCCCTAGCAAAATTTAGACAATACCTAATTTGTGGGAGGTTCATTGTAAAAATTGATCATAATAGCCTGAGATTCTTCTTAAACCAAAAATATTTAAATGATAGACAACAAAAATGGGTCAGCAAATTAAAAGCCTATGCCTTTGACATTGAATACATGAAAGGGAAAAATAATATTCTAGCCGACGCCCTATCACGAAGACCCCATCTAGGCTCCATGATGGATATCTCCACCGACTGGAAACATTCCATAATTGCAGAATATGCCAAGGACACATTATCAAAAGATGTATTAGAAGGAAAACTCTAAGATGAAAGGTACCAAATATTAGATGACCTCATCCTCTACAAAAATAGAATATATATCACCCCAGGATCAAAAATAAAGGGAAAATTTATGAAAGCCTATCATGATACCCCTTTAGCAGGGCATCAAGGGTACTACAAAACTTACAAACAAATAAGAGAGAGATTCTCATGGAAAAGACTGAAGAAAGACATCCTAAAACACATTAGAGAATGCATTGTGTGTCAAAGAAACAAAGAACACATAGTCCTCGCAGGATTACTTCAACCCCTACCTATACCTAATTAGAAATGGGAAAGTATTTTGATGGATTTCATTACTGGACTCCCAAAGGTGCAAGGAAAAGATTGCATATAGTTATCGTGGATCGTCTGACAAAGTATGCACATTTCCCTGCAATATCTATCGATTATAGAGCCCCTCAAGTGGTCAATGTCTTTTTCAAAGAAATTTTCAAATTACATGGTTTACCCAAAAACATTGTCAACAATAGGTATAGCAAATTCCTTAGCTTTTTTTGGCAAGAGCTCTTCAAACTAGCAAGAACTAAACTCACCCCAAGTACAAGTTACCACCCACAAACCAATGGACAAACTGAGATTGTCAATAAATGGCTTGAGGGATATCTAAGAAACTATGTCACTGGACAGAAAAACCCGTGGATCAAATGGTTACACCTCGGGGAGTGTTGCTATAACACTACCCACCATATGTCGATAGGAATGGGCCCTTTCAAAGCCTTGTATGGGTACAAAGCAACTCATTTGGAGATTTAATTCTCACCGAAAAATGAGTGTCAGGAGCTAGAGACTTAGTACAATAAAGTGTAGACATTATGAATACACTTAAAGATAATTTGCACCACGCACAAAATCAACAAACTATATACATTGATTGAAGAAGAACCGAAAGGACATTCGAAGTTGGGGACATAGTTTTCCTAAGGTTGCAACCCTATAAGCAATCATCAATCAAAGGAACTGGAGCCAAGAAACTCAAACCAAGATTCTTTGGTCCTTATAAAATTATAAAGAGGATTGGTGAAGTTCCTTAAGAGTTGGAATTACCAACGAGTAGCAGAATTTGTAATGTCTTCCACATGTCTCGCCTTAAGAAGGTACTAAGACAACATATTACACCATGTTCAGAATTACCCCCACTCGATGATGAAGGAAAATTGATTTTGGAACCTAAGGCTGTCATTGATATGCGAGAAAGGAAGTTAAGGAATAAAACTATTCTAGAGTATTTGATTAAATGGAAAAACTTGCCTATGGAAGATGCCACTTGGGAAGGAACCAAAATCTTCGATCATCCCAATTTGAAATTGCTTGAGGACAAACAATCTCGGGAAGGGCAAACTGTCATGCCTCGCTAGATATTAGAAATCGCAGCTTTATGGAAATGGCTGCCTTAAGGAATAAATAAGCAACACTCCTAGTAAGGGGCCGATCAAGATTAAAAGGAATACAATAAAAATAATAATAATAATAATAAAACAGATTTCAAAAGCAGCACTTCATTAGGAAGGGGTGTGACTCTTGCAAGGCAATGATTGTATGAAGAGGTGTGACTCTCTCAAGAAGAGGGTATAAAGGGAGATCATTTCTTGGGGAAGAGGGAAAATCAATCAAGCAGACTGGAAAAGAAAGAGAATTGGAATATTAGAACAAGAATTAATATTAGCAGCAATTTTATTAAAAGATAAATCTGAGAGATAAGTAGAATTATAGACCTATATATATATGTGATCATGCAATAGTGATACTTGCAGAAATTATTGATCATTGTGAGTAATCTAAATGCTTCCTTTGTTATAAATATGTAATAATATATTCATATGATAGTCCATTTTGAATTTAGGAGAAACATATTGCAACTAGTAAGGACGGACAGCCTTCCGGGTTCACGAGAGATGAAGGACAACCAGCCTTCATGCTCTGATCAAGTATGCCACCCAGAGATGGAATGGACGACCAACCTTCCATGCTCTTGGGCTGGGGGGTGGAATGTACCCGAAATCCTTCCATGCTTCCAGGATTGATTGAGGAGGAAGGCCAGCCTCCAAGGTGAACTGAGGGATGGAAGGGTGACCTAAACCAAGATTTATCTTATAAAGGGCATTTCAATTGGTATATTTATACTCTTAAATGTATTACATTTCTTATGTTAATTGGAATTGTGGTTTTAGGGAAAAAATTAGGAATATCCCAAAAGGAGGCATTACATGTGCATACAATTTGAAGCTCAGAAAGAAAGCTTGTTGGTTTTACAGACCGTGAAGGTTTGAGTCCCTTTATCCCTAGGTTTATTAATTTTCAAATGAAAAATGACTTACTCTTTTTCCAATTCTACAGCAATTAGAAACCAAACATTAGAAACAATGTTGCCACAAATCTTGATTTGCAAAAAAAGGAAGCTTGATTGTTGTAATTTAGGTCGACAGTTGAGCCTGAATTGTAAATATCAAAGAACGGCAACCCACCACCTTTTGAGAATAGACTAGACTAAGACCCGCTCTCCTCATACTCATAATAAAAGGTAATCTCCCCCAATATGCGATCTTCAAGGTTTTCCTTTGTTCTAAAATCAATGCCACCTTGACGAGTTGATTGATGGGATGAAGGATCTCTGGGATCTTGGATTCCCGGGATTAGAGGAAAAGGAATCAATGGTATGAAGGTATCAAGCTTGGATTGAAATCACAGTATCAGGGAACAGGGAAAGGACCTCAGACTATCTATCAGGGAATTAGATCTATGAGTTGGGATCGTCAGAATCATTAAGTACTTAATAATAATGACTGTAAAAGAATAAAGGCATCTCAAAATGAACGTAAGCAACTTAACAAAGAACATCCATATGAAATCAAGAGTTAAATTGTGCAAAGAGTTCATGTGATCCTTGGAACAGATCTACTAAAGCGTTAATTTTTATAGTAATGATTGGTGAGCAAAGACTTCCTAGTATTTTTTTCCTATGCAATTTGATAAGTAGTTGAAGGTTGCATCATTTCAGCTGCAAGCTAATTTTGTTGCGTTTTGAAAATAAATGGACTCTAGAGAGAGACAAAAGCCCAAGAGCAAGCCTCTAATGGAAAATTTGCTATGATGGTAAGATCTTCAGATAAGAGACTCTTGCATCCTTCAATATGTAAATTTGTCGGGAACCAAGCAATTGAGGAGGGACATGCTATAATGAGGCCAATTTTGCATTAGTAAAGAAGATAGGAATAAGTGTATTGTAGCAGGTAGGATGAGAATAAAGCGTTCATCTACTCTAGGAAGTAGAATGGGGATAAACATAAAGCTATTTTAGATCAAATGATAAGAAGCCTAAATTGTTTGAGAATTGGTTGTCTTTACAAAGTTTGTGCTGTTCTGATCACCAGAGGTAATCAGAATAAATAGAAGATCAATTAGAAATCAATTATGATATTTTATAGGGATTCAACTGCGAGAAATACCACAGACTTGTCAATAGAAATCAGTTTTCCCTTCAAATCTCATTAATAAATTATATATGTTCAATATTATTACATAAATATGTCTGATTCCAGGTTTTTCAGTTTCAAATTCTAACTAGAAAGCTGTTGACAGATTTGTAGCCTTTTCCCAGATTCTAGTTTGATTTTATTTCCAAAATCATTTAAGTCAAGCAGTCTGAATAAATTCTGACTTATGCTCTAATGCTGCTACTGGATGTATAAAACTTAAAAATGTAATCAATGGAGAAAGAGATATCAGAAGCAATTATCAATTAGATTGAATGCTTACTAAAACAGAAATCCTAATAAAAATTAAAGAAGAGGAGAAACGTACTACATCTATCATTACTTCTTACCATACATAAAGGCAGAGGAACTTTGTAAAAGACAGGCAAAGTAAATCCCTTTTCAGAAGAGAAAAGGCATGGCAAAGCGGTCGGAGTCAACCGCGCGATTCAAAGCACTTTACAATCTAAGTCTTGGCTTTATAACGGGATCTGCATTTTCGTTCTAAATCATTTTCAGACGTTTTGAATAGATTAAAAAGGAAATAGATATTTTTTCGGTGTATATGGGTAATATTTATTGGAGGATATTTGCAGGCAAAGCAATTTTGTTATTATTTTTGGATTTATAAATTTGTGGATAGTAGTTAAATCATTCATTTATTTTGAGACTCTTGATATTTGGAAATAGGAATGCTTTCCTAGGAATGCATAAAAGTTAAAGTAGTCAGTCAAAGATCTCAACTCATCTTCAAATGGAAGCGGGTCATTAAAAAAAATTATCATAATGTAAACTTACATATTACGAGCCTCCTTGCTAGCTCTAAACAAAAACTGAAAATTTTGAAAGTTTTAAGAGTGTTATGCGTTCTATTTTTCTAATTAAAATGTCCATTCTTTTTTTTAATTTTAACTAAAATATAATGAAATAGTTTAAGTATGTTTCAAATTTTAAGCTCACGAATTTGAGAAAAGGATGTTCATATAAGTCCAAAAATAAAAATAAGAGGAAGAGTTTGACTTTTAATACAATATAATTTATCTATTATGGATTAAAAGGAAGATGTAGAGGCTCAATTTTTTTTATTTTTACTTCTCTAATCTTAGGTTCTATGTCAATTAGACTAGTCATGTGTATTTTCATCATGATTAGTGCAGTGGTATTCATATAGACATCTTATCATATTTTTATTGTGTTAGTGTTTTGTACACCTGTGGTGATATCCTCTCTGATCCTACAACCTACACTTGCAATAAAAATCAAATACTTGGGAAGGGATTGTTTCACAAGCACCTTTGGGAATGTGCATTGATGACTTTTTAATTACAAAACTTCTTTGTTGGCAATCAAGTCCCACAAAGGATTGAACAAGATGAGAAATTAGATGCTTTTTGAAATGTGTGGAAGAAATAGTACGTAGTGTCCATAGTTAATAAAAATATTATATTTGAGCTTTCACAAGTAGTGTAGATTGTATATTAAGTTGTCTATGTATTGTTGAGTGCTTTTAAGTGTTGTTGCTTCTAGTTATTCGTTGTTCTATGTTCGTTCCAATTACTAGCATGCTTATTAAGCATTATATAAACATTTATGACCATTTAGACATGAGAGAGCATAGACCTATGAAGTGAAGTGAAAAATGAAGTGTTAGAACATAAAATAAAAAAACCTTTTAGCCATTACAAATATGACTATGCACAAACTTGTCCTAGGAACAAGACTACAAGTGTGATGGTGTCAAAGGTGATGAAAAGGTAGGAACTAAAACTTTAAAAAAGATGTTTACATCTAAAAGAAGTTAAGTGTGACACAAGGTACATAGATTTAGGGACAATTAGCATGACAAACAATTTAAAATGCATGTTGTCAGGCTTATCAAACAAAGGTGCTAGAAGTGAATGTCAAATGAGAGGAAATGGTGCAAAGTGAGTACTTTTCATCACTACATTTTTCCCCCACTTTAGAGTACATATGAGCTAAGTGAATCAAGTATGTTAAAGTGAAAATGAAAAAATTATTTATTATATCTCATTTACGAGTTATGCTTCAATGTTGTATGTTGTGTCTTTGCTAGAGCATTATCCTTAAATATGCAAAACACATAGCAGGAAGAATCAACTAACAAAAAAAAAATGTCTCATAAATAATCTTATACATTCTAAGAATTCAGTTTCATCTTATCAAATTTGGACAAAGAGACATGGAGATATGACCAAGTTGGTCTACATGAAGCACAAAAATAGAAATTGAGCAAGTAAAGGGGAGCATGATGTATGCAACAATCATCAAATTGTTATCAATTTGGCCTCCATGAGTGATAAACTTCATGTTCATTTATGATTGATGTAGGTAAACCCATAATAGTTAGTCCCAAACTTGGGACATTAGGTTTTTTCAATCTAGATGGGGGTGAAAAGTCGGAAGCACCTTCCTTCAAAGATATTTCTTTAATCAAAGGCACCTTTGTTCAAAGGTTTTGTGAAAAACGTGTTTGAACAAAGGCACCTTTGTTCAAAGGTTTTGTGAAAAATGTATTTGAACAAAGGCACCTTTGTTCAAAGGTTTTGTGAAAAACACATTTGAACAAAGGCACCTTTGTTCAAAGGTTTTGTGAAAAACACATTTGAACAAAGGTTTTCTTCACTAAAGATTGCCTTCATTCGAAGGTATTATTTTATTGATTTGGAAAAATAATACCTTTGAATGAAGGAAATCTTTGAACAAGGCATTATTTTATTGTTTAAAAAAGTATATTTTAAAATATTTTTTATTAGAGGACCTTTGTTTGAAGGTATTTCAACATATTTTTTAATTCTGGGCAACCCAAAGGATCTTCAAATGAAGTCATCTACATATGAAGGTGCCTTTGAACGAAGGTCCCACCTTTCTTCGAAGGTGTGTTTGAATTTCGAAGGACCTTCAAACAAAGGTCCTTGAATGGCCTCTCACGTTATATGTCTAAAAAAAATCTCAGATTTTTAGTTCTAAACCTTTGGTTGGACCTTACTTCACATGATAATTTGCAAGATTATAGCACTCAAAATAAAATTTTCCAATGAGTATAATTTTGAATATATTTAATTTGATTATATATTTATTTTTTATTTTCTAGTGCATAAAAAAAATTCAACAATCAGCAAGGTCTTTGTTCCACACATGGTAAAATAGATAATAAAAAAATTATAAGTATATGTGCACTAGATATGGATATCCTTATTTCAGTTAAAAAAAAGGTTAATTTGAATACATACAAAAAAAATATGTTGTATGGTATAAACCTGTCGAAATTATAATTAATCTTGCTTCAAAAATTAATTAAAAATATGCATGCTAGATATTGGTGTTACAAATCTATATTTAAAAATTAATAATTTTATCATTTCTATAAAAAATTATGTTGTATGGTATAAATGTCACTTTTTAAAAATAATGTTAACTTTAAAAATAAGTTATTAAAAGATGAAAAAATTCATAATTTTTTTTTTTAATGTATTTAAAAACTACATAAGGAAACTCAAACATCACTAGTCACATTGTCTACAAATTCTTAATGGTTTAGTTGCTATAGGTGTCAAAAAATAAAAATTTGGTTGAAAAATGATGATTTCAATGTCCCATTTTGACCAAGGTGCGTGATACAAAACTTGTGAAGAGACATGTTAACTATTGCATAATGTGTTATTTAAAATGAGATATTTTTCTCCCCTCAAACCAATAAGATTGTATTGAGGGAAGGAAATAGAGATCTTTGAATATTATAATGTCAAATGAAATAAATTATTGTCCTAAAGTTCGTCTGTATAAGGATGTGATCATGTGAGCTCAAAGCATGAAGAAACTAGCGGATTTTTCTCCCAATGCCCCCAATGTGAGTGCAAGTGTTGTGCATGATATTTTGTATTTGAATAACAACATTATAAATATGCCATATGATAAAACAATAAGTTACCAATTTGATTTATGAAATAAAATGCTCTATAAAATAAATGTATTGCATAACATAAGTATGGAATAATTTTTCATTACAAGCATAATGTCACATGAAAGAAATATTAAGAAAAAATTATTTAAGAAATGTGGCTTAAAATGTGTTTCATTTTATTTACCACTTATGTACAATAATTTTCTATATAAAAGATGTGATCATTGTAAATCAATTGCAAACAAAGAACAATATTTTTGTATGTTTTATAAACAACACTAACAATGAGACAAAAAGAGTGAATAATCACAACAATGACATATAAATGGGAAACACAATAAACATAGTGTAAATAAAAAGACAAGAATAGAAATGTCAACAAAAAACTAGGATAAAACAAAAGAACAATAGTCATGGCCCATGCGTAAGAACAAAAGTATAAACTATAAATCATAGGAAATTATGTTTTTGGGTATATATATTATAAGAGTGGAATTGAAGCACTTCGATATTTTGCATCATCCCAAAAGTTATTAAATACAAATGAAAGAATTACAGCAAAGAGAAGTGACAACATAAACCAAACCAAGGGGAAGCTATGCTTGTGACTCCACATTACAAGAGTGGATATGAAGCACTCTAATACATTAAACATCATCCCCAAACAACATAAATGGAAAAAGTGCAAATTTAAGAAATTATAAAAACACACAACAATGAAAACTTTATTTCGAATACATATGATATGCATCATCTTAAGACATTCCCTAACTTTGCACCATCCCAAATGTATAGGAAGAATGCACAATAGAAAAGAATCAACATAAACAAATAAAAAGGAAAGCTATATTTTTGGTTAACATGAAAAGTGTTTGTGTAAATTATACATTATCCTGCCTTATGCATAATTCATCTTTCTTAAGTGAAAATTATAGATATTTGAGATATTATGCATATTATTGCAAGATATTATATTTAGATAATTTTAATATTAGGTTGTTTTATCTTTTTATTTTCTTTGAATGGGATTGGGGAAAAATCTTGTTTTCTTTCCTAATTTTTTAATAAGCATTGGAAAGATCACTCTATTTCAAGAGATTTTATTTCTTATCCTCATTTCCTTTTATAGTATCTATAATTGTAACTTATTTACATTTCATGGATGCTCAATTTGTACAGTATTGATTAATATAATTATTTTATATTTATTTTTATATTTATAAATTTAGTTTTACACGAAGTAGTTTTGGTCTAGTTATTTTGTTCCTTGAGTTAGACTTAATTCAACACATCTATCAAATATTATGTGGTATGAGAGTATTTTTGTAGCCATTGTGTAAGAATTTTAAGCCATAATCTTACATGGCATCATAGCATTTTTGTAGCCATCCTATGAGAACTTTAAGAATATTATGGGGTATTAAAGTAGGTTAGCTTAGGCTAACTTTGTTTCTTTGCACGCAAAATAAATTATTTCTTCTTAAGGAACTTGTGATATGTTTGATAGGTTGTCTTAAAATCACCTTTTGCAAGAAGCCACCAAGAGATAAGTAAAATGGTTGTTGTGTCCAAAATATTTTAAAAAGATGGTTTTTCCTTTTGTTTCATCCAAATTGAACACCTTGAGGTCAAACTAAATAGTGTGTTTTAGGTTGCTTGTGATTTGAATTTTTTGAAGGTAACTTCATCAAGAAGCACCATAGACTAATTTTGAACTCGTTGTTGTATTTATAAATCCCCAAAAAAATAGAAACACCTACCAAAACTGTCCAAATTAGATAACTTGACTAAAGCCCGGTTTTTTCTCAATTTTGATCATGATACATAAAATGAGATAGGAGAATATGAAAACACAAAAAAGGGTGCAATATCATCATTCCACTAGTGATGCATACTACAAACTATAGTTAGTGGTGAATGCATATCTTATCAAGATATGCTACAAAGTGGCCACAGTAGTCAATGATATGATTCTAAAACCTAGGTGCCACATAGTAGCTACCACCTATCATTTCAAATCATGTCAATATAAAATCCTCATTGGTGCATTAGTTATCACCATATAGCACACACAACAACATGGTCAAAAATAGCCTACCATGTTAAAACCACCTCATCATACAACCACCATGCAACCCCTACATAATTATCCTTCCACATCACCTACCATGTTAATAGTTATTTCAATTACCACATCATCATTTGTATAGTCCCATGTTAGAATTTGTATAGTGTCACATCACTCATTTGTATCCAATTAACATGCAATAAAAAAATTAATCACATACTAATGTTAGCATGGCATCATCATTGGCTTAATGATTCTTACTCTCAAGGTTTTTCATAGCATTTTGACACCTCAAATTTTAAAGGCCCATTTGAACTCATATTAAGTTCAATACTTTATGAATCCACCTATTTTTTTATGGTCACAAAATGGCAATCTCATTTTTGGTAATTGTGCCTATTGTTTCTATAAATATTAGTTATCTAATATTTTCTTAAGTTGCTCTATTCTAAAAAAATTTAAAGCTCGATTCTTGCATATATATAGACTCCAAGTTTTAGTGTTGTTTTTTTGAAAATGTATGATTTTTCATCTACTTCACATTAATGCTCTTATTTTATTCTCGTTTACCTAGAAATTACTTTCAACTTATTGCTCTTACTTTCAAACTATAAAATCCAAGATTAAAAGCACTACATGTTTGTAATCATTGGGAACACACTAAATTAGAAAGTGTTAAAAATCATAACTTTTTGGGTAATTTATGTCATACTTTATAAGTGTAAACTCATAAAATCTATAGTTATTATAAATCAGCAAGCAATTTAGTTCCAGTGAGAATACATATAGAGTACTATTACACTATAAAGTCTCGTCTACTTGACCTATTTGGTCTCATTCCTAAGCCAAGTGATATTTAGCATAAGAACGAAGGTTTTAACAAGAATGACACAATTTATGGACATATGTGTCTTGTTATTTGTGAGAATTCATTACATCACATAAAGCACTTGGAGTGCCCTCTTACTAATCACTCCACTCTTTAGCAATTGTGTGGAGATCCATTAGAACATCTATCTATTTGTGATGATTTATGTGGAGACCGAATAGAATCATCACTTTCTTATGATAATCCATAATTAACTAATATGGATATATATTAGAACCTATCTCTACTTTTGATGAAACCTTAGTTGAATTATATGGAGGTCTATTAGAACCCCCATCTACTTGTGATGAATTTTTGGTTCACTTATGTGGAGATCCATTAGAACCTCCATCTACTTGTGATGATTCCTCACATGAGATTTCTCTATCTAAATTTATAAACACTCTCATTGATTCTATAAATATCATGAATTTTGTGAATGCTTCTGATGACTATATTCAATAAATTCACTCATGTGTATATAGGATCCATCACATTGGGGTACATACTTACCAAACATCCCCATATTTGTTTCTAAGATCTCAAATTTTGGATCTTGATGATAGTGTAAATGTATGCCCTCTTATTCACTCTCCTTCACCTCTACATTCTTTCATGATGACATGTCTTGTAGTTGTAGGGTGAGTGTAGGATCATGATGGGCCAAACAATGGTGATTGGAAAAAAATGTGATTTCAATTAGGCAAAATCGTAAAAAGCATCTTCAAGACATTTTACTTGGGTTGGGTAAAAAGTACATTTTACTATGGTAAACACCAAAACAATCGAGTATCCATTATTAACGGATATCCACTTTTTGCACAAACCGGATATCCATTATATTATATATCATATAATATAATATATTATGATATTATATATTATATTATACATCATATATAATATAATAATATTATTTTTATATTATAATAATAAATATGTATTATTAGAATCTATATAATATAATAATATATAACATCATAATACATTATATTATATATAGCATATATTATTCTTATGTATATTATAATAGTATATAATAATATAAATAACATATAATATAAATAATATATAATATATAATTTATGTATAATAATAATGTTACAATATCAATATAATAATATAATATATCATATAATTTATAATATTATATAATATTTAATATACTAATATTTTATTTATATTATAATAATATATAATATTTATAATATTTTAATATATCATATTATATTATATTATATTATATCATATAAGTATTATATCATATAACATAATAATATATTAAATATTAAAAAGACATGCTTTCCAAAATGGATATTCGTTTTAGAAAGCATGTTTTTTTAATATTTAATATATTATTATATTCTATGATATATAATATATGATATTATAAGTAATATATATCATAATAATATAAATAAAATATTCTTATATTATGATATAACGTAAATAATATTATTATACTATATCATATAATATTATTATATTAAATATAAAATATATATTATAATAATATATAATATCAATATTAAAAAAAGAAGGGGACTGGAGTAGAGCAAGTGTGAGTGTTGGAGTGTGGGCAGCTAAGGCAAAACGCAAGTTCCCAATGGATCACATCTAATAGAGGGCCTCTTAGGAAGAATGGTGTGACTCGTATCGAAAGGGCGGTTTGGAGGCTTGGGCAAATTGTAGGCACAGATCGATAGTGGAGGTAGGAACATGAATGGGAGGCTCTACTATGATGAAGTGCATCCTCCTCCTCACATTTGTCATAACCCAATTTTTATTGCATTTAAATTATAATATGATAAACTGAATTATTGAGGAAATTCAATATGTTGAATGATTTTTTTTTATATTTTTGAAAAGTTTGAAAGAAGTTGACCATCGTTGACTATGTGATCTTTTGAACTATCTTATAATTTATCATAATTGAACGTTACTGATGAACTATGTAAGTGCAAGTGTGCAATTATAGGATAACAAGTTGAAAGACGAGAATACAGTTGAAGTAGGATCATTTAACCGGATTGAATGATAAGCTTGATGGAATCTGGGTGTACACACAACAAATGACATGATGTTTGCATTTGAAATTTCATATAGAAGATTTTATTGACTTGATTCGAATTGATTCAATGACTAAAAAAAGGTGTGTGGAACGTTAAAAATATGATTTAGTATTCAAATTGTCTATCTTGATCTTGTGTGTCTCCAAATTTGAAAAGAAAATGATAGCATGGTTAAACACATATATGTATGTATTTCAAAAAAAAAAGTGCTTAAAGGATAAGAATTTCATTTAGAGGTTATTATTTGAATAAAATAAAAGCTTATTTTAGTATTTGAAAGAGATTAAATACTACATAGTCAAAAAACAAGTAGAATAGTAATAATTAAATATATATATATAAATATATATGTATATATATATATTTGTATACGCATATAAATTTATATATATATACAAATATATGTGCACGTATATATAAATATATATATATATATATACATATTTCATATAAAAATCGAATGAGTGCATAATGGACAAGTGGCATGTATCCAAATTTAAGGCCAAGATAATAAATTTGAATAAGTGGGGCAAAAATTAATGCCAATTATGAAAGAAACGACCCCCATATCATGGGAACATGTAAGAAGGAAAATATTTCCATTTTGAAAGAGGAATCACTAGCAAAAATTAGGCAATGGCGATGAGCATCCAAGGAGGAAGAAAGCAAGTGACTCGACAATGTTGGAAACCGAAGGAAAAAGTTGAGGAAAAGCTTCGGTCTAGAGGTAAATCTGTTTTTGTTTACAAACATGTTTGATTTCTCAATAATGTCTATTTGAAAACTTTCGATTAAATTTGAATAAGTGGGGCGAAAAATTAATGCCAATTATGAAAGAAACGGCCCCCATATCAAGGGAACATGTAAGAAGCAAAATATTTCCATTTTGAAAGAGGAATCACTAGAAAAAATCAGGCAGTGGCAACGAGTATCCAAGGAGGAAGAAAGCAAGTGAATCGACAATGTTGGAAATCAAAGGAAAAAGCTGAGGAAAAGCTTTGGTCTAGAGGTAAATCAGTTTTTGTTTACAAACATGCTTGATTTCTCAATAATCTCTATTCAAAAAACTTGCAATTATCTTTTCAATATGTCGATTCTTTTAGAATCAGTGGTAAATTAATAAATATCTTAAAAGTGCCTATGTAATCGAATTAGAACTGAGTCATTTTTTTTCTGAAGATCGATCATTTTCTTGTTCTATGATACCAAGGCCTTATCAGCCATTCTTGCATGCTTTAAATTGGTGCATTTTTTACCCTAATGGCATGCTAGCCGAGCATGGTTGAGCTAAGTTTGTCGTATATTTTTTGCCACTATCTGTAATTTCTTGCATGTGAGTTTACCTAGCCATTTTATGGCTATTCATATTAAATTCGAATAGGAGAAGTTTGCATTAAATGAAACGATGCAAAATAAAATCGTTGAACATTCCCTTTAGAGAAATGGTTGTATTATCACTATTATTCTTTTTCATAGTATTTGATTCCCATGTCAGCTAGACCGAATAAAAGATGTCACACCCTTTGGTTGTATGGATTAGATCGAAATCACAGAGAAATAGAAAATCGTTGTTGTTGTTTAAGTCACATTATTCACCACGAATGATGGAGGAACGGGCATATCATTCCCTTTTTGCATTATGATGTATCAATCTGTAAGATCCGTTAATTGCATGTTATGTGATCATAGGTAATTTCTTACATGTTGAGCTATGTATGTCATTAAAAGGAATTCATCAAACATCGGCCATTGATAAAGTTTATGGTAAAACTAAACAGTCATTTGACTGTTGGTCGTTCTTTGGAACGACAAATGGCTTGAACATTTATTCTTTTTCTTGCAGTCACCAATAGGAAACACGGGTTTTTTTATAACCCTAGAAACAATGAAATCATTTCAAACTCATGTTTATTTTAGTCTTAAAATGACAAGCATGTCGTCGATTTATTTATTACATGTAAAGAGTACTAGTATTGTCTAAACATTTGAATACCAGAATGATGGAAACTCTGTTTGTTTGAATGTTGCACTGGATAGACTGAAACTGTTAACAAAACATATTGGCACAATAACTTGTAAACTTCTACAATAGCATCATTTTGCTATGAATAACATGTGTTTTGCTATAAATGACATTTTTTTCTACAAACAACATTTGTTTGCTATAAACAACATTTGTTTTTGCTATAAACAACATTTGTTTGCTACAAACAACATCGTTTCTCTATCAATACCATTTATTTTTCTATAAACAACATTTGTTTGCTAGAAACAACATTTGTTTTCTATAAACAACATTTTTTTGCTATAAACAACATTTGTTTTTCTACAAACAACATTTTTCTGCTACAAACAACTTTGTTTTGATACAAACAACTATCAATATGTAAAAACTATTCAAAAAAAATTGTTCTCATTTTCTGAAAGTTAAATTTACATCTTGTATTATTGACAAACAATATATCAATCTATAAAAATATTTGAATGGAATCAATCTGTTTTAATGGTTTATATTTTTGAATGTATGCACAAAATAATAACTTAAGTCGGCACATATATGTGTATGCACATAGACCTTCGTCTACGTACATACACATACTTGTGACATACATTCTTTTGTTACTTATTTAATTAATTCTTAAATGAATACTAAATCATATTGAATATAATCATGTGACATGTGTATGAAATGAATGGATAATGTAAAACAACATATCCAATGGATTTTTATTTTATTTTATTTAAGTTGAGGAGATAAGTAGACTAAATTACTTTTTCGTAGATATGGATGTAAAAAATATTCTCTTGTTTGAATAGAACAACACCACCTAAGTAGACTAGAGCACCTCAGGGTAGATAGTTGCTATGAAATAACTGTTTTGTTGAAAATTACCTTCCGAGACAGGTGCCAAAATGAAGCTCAAAGAGTATAGGTTTTTGCTTTATCCAAAACCTATCATTTGTTGTTGAAACTTATTTTTTATGCTTGTCCAAGCAATTATCCCATTATGTATGTATGGACTTTGTGATAACACTCTACCATTCATAGCATAGATCTTGCATTTTTCTAAATCATAGATCATAGAGATGCATGTTGATATTTGGGCATGCACCAGATTCCACCCTGCAAATTGTTCTCTTGCTAAAAAAATTGTGCAGGGTCGGCTATTCTTCAAGTTGGAATAATTTTGAGGAAGCTTAAGCTTTGTGGTTGGGTGGTAAAGAACTTCAACCATGTTCTCGTCGACTAGTGGAGGCGAGCATCAAGAGTAAACCTTGGATGTTTTCATGATTATCATGGACTATGATGTAACCTTGATGTAAAATTGTATATTGTATTGACTTGGTGGCCCAATGAGCCAAGTCAGCTTGTACATTTTAATTGACATTTGGAAATGAATACATATTATCATGACTCTTATTTTAATTAGATGTATGTTGCTATGATTGAAAATAGTTGTGTTGGCGTAAGAACTAACACCTCTGGAGTGTGATTTTGTACATACAGCTATGCACACTACGTAATGAGTGCTCTTCAAATTAGGAGGGGAAACTCCCTCATTGTGCTGGAATGCATGGAATAGAAAAGTAAACTAAATCCTATCTTTTTGTTCTCAGCTGGTAGAGGCACAAGGTTAAGAAAACCTAGAACATTGCAGCTAAGTATTTTTTGGTTTCACAGATCATCTAACTACAACTAAGCTAACTTCTTTAAATCTATCCAGTTTCCTCAAGAAAATAGAGTGTGAGGAAATGGAGTGGGAATGGTTTTTATACGATAAGCTGGGTATAAATTCGCAACATGAAGGCAAGGTGGGCACAACTATCTGCTCAATTGAATAAGCTTATTATCACATACATCATATGATAAGCTTTAAGTACGAATTCTCAACATGAAGGAAAGGTGGGCACAACTATTTGCTCAATTCGAAAAGGCTTATCGGTAACAAAACACAAAAGATAGCCAACTAGGATAGCAAATTGCATAGGCAAGACACGCGTACAATTTACAATCAAACTAGCCACTATATCTAACTAAGGCAAGCATTCATCATAATAATTGCATGGAACCCGAGTGGCATAAAAATTCATTATCAAAACAAATACTCATGAACAGATCCAACAAAGACAATATTACAGGCAAGGTAGGCGCAACATATATTAATCTCCTGTAAAAATTTCCTTGAACAGATACAATAATAGCAATACTACAGGCAAGGTAGGTGCAACATGTATGTTATCAAGCAAAAGTTCAATTACAAATGAGGTAAACGCTCTTATTTATAGACTTCAAGGTGTAGGAAACCCTAAAATCACCTTGAGTCAACTACAGTCCTGCAAGACATGCAAGGTCTTATTCCTAAACCCTAATTGAATGAAACTATACAGTTAACTAGGAAACTATCATCAGTTAACTAAAACATCTAATCTAAATGGACAAGGTTCAAGAATGCACATCCTTATTGAAAGCAAGTTAACTGGAATGCTATCATTAGTTAACTAAAATATCTAATCTAAGCTCCAAGTGTTTGTAGATGTTTCCAAGAAAGACATGGCATGCAATGTGTAACAACCAATTAACTCGAAAAGAAGCCTCGAGTTTAACTCCTGTGTCTAATGTCTATCTTGGAAAAGGTGGGACACCTTGAACTGAAGTTCACTGACCCTGATCTTGAGCAAGTAACCCCTCCACGAGGTTAATGACTGCATCACCATCTAGAGGTCGTCACATGTCTCAACTGTCAATTCACTGCTTCTCAGCAACTCAAGCAAAAATTGAAAATCTTTGCATACTTAAACTGGCCCTTCACTGCCTGGTAACTCTGGCGGCTCTGTAACTAAAGTGATGGCCATTGTTTCTTCTGCAACTTGACGCTTCTCACGTTTTTCATGCTTTTCTTTATGGAAGAGTGTTGCATGATGAAACTGCGAAGTTTGACTGCGAACTCTCTGGTTGCGAGAAATGCAAATGAACTTGTTGCACACGGAAAAACCCAACGGTATCAACCCTCTAAACTGGCCTTGGAAGACAATCAACTATACAAGGCATAAAACCATGTGAACATGAGTGACTACGCTTGTCAATATTTTTGATGCGCTTGATATAAATCAATGTCAGCTTTTTTGATGAAATCATGAATTAAGACTGACTTGGTCTTGAATTCGATTTGTGTGAACTGCATCCAGAAAAAATCGCTTGTTGACTGTGAACACAGCTACGTTCTGACAACTTCTCCAGAAAATCAAAAATCACTCAAGATAAGGCTAAAAATAGCCTATCGAAGGGCAATTTTCACGAAAATTTCTGAGACGTGGGTTTTGCGCATAATCAAATTCTAAGATGACCCACAACATCAGAAATTAGGAAAAATGTGATTTAGGCCCGCATGCAAAAGGTTTTCAATTGAGATTTGAACTGGCAATTAAGGGCACTGGGGGCAATCTTTTCCATCAAAATCTAGAACATGGGTTTTATGTAGAACTGAATTCTAAGATGACCCAAATCGATAGATTTTGGAAAAAATGTGTTTTAGGCCCACATGCAAAGAAAACTCTGGAAAAAAAAAAAGCACAGTGCTCTAGAATAGAGGTAGCAGGGCAATTTTCACAAAATAATCTAAGACATGGGTATTATCATTGATGCTGAAATACTTGAACCTAGATGATGCTTTTCTAAAGATTCTGCCATTTTCTTTGACATGCGAAGAAAATCTAAGACGAGAATAGAGGAAAATAAGACAGAAGAATAGAACTTTTTTATTTGTTTGTTTTCTCTCTTCTTCTATAGAAATTTTCCTATGCTTGAAGTAGAAGTGATGAAACCTGCATGTAAATAGAAAACAAAGCCTGAAATATCCTTCCTCTGATCATTTTGAATCTGTAGCTACGAAGAATGTTGAATTTTAACCCTTGTAGCACCTTCGGATTAAAATTTACTTGAGAAAGGCGTGTTTTATCAACTCAGCATAAGAAATAATGAATGCCATATGCATAATAAACAAGAATTTATCATCAAAGGCATGCCAAATGCATGCACGGCCTTGGAAATTGCGCTTGAACTCTAACTAAACCTTCAAAATCCATGCATGACCTCTAATTGGCTCTCAAAACAGTTAACATAATGAAAAATATACCCTAAATAGGGTGCCACCTTCAACAGTTCAATCAACTGACACATGCAAGTTGATCCCGCTCAGTTACAGACTAAAAATAGGCCCAAAAGAAGTCAACTTGAAAATAGTCAACTGAAGAGTTAATTTTTAGTTAACTGAATCCTTTCCTCATGCACACTTCTTTTCTTGAGTTCAAAAAGTCAATTTTTTACTTTAGGCGTCCTTTCCAGGCTTAGACATTTTTTTGAAAATTTGAATCTAAAACCTCAAACGGAGCTCACTTTTGATCGCTGGTTTTGATTGTCTGTCGCATTAGATCAACTGGCTGATAGTTTCGTTGAAGAGCAGGACCAAATCTGACAAGAAAACTCCTTGAGGTGACAATTCAAAATTCACCAATCTGAGGCCTCAAAAAGATGGGTGCCCCTGGCCTCCAAGGGCACTTTTTGACCTCAATGTTAGAATATTTTCAAGAATTTTCCATTATTTTCACTGTGAATTTGACTTCATTTCACTTAATGTTTCCTGACACTTGGTAAAACTTCAGCATGTGTTGACCGGTTCACTACGGAACAGGCTGAATTATGAGCAAGGGCTCCTAGAGAGCACTCTGTATAAAAACATCATCTGACCATCCTAAAACATGGGCGCCCCTGGCCTCCAGGGGCGCTTTTCCCAACTAGTGTTAGCCAATTTTGCAACTGGCTAAAAAGCATTAAACTTTCGGCTGCAAGCTGCCAAGACATTTTCTGACCCGACTGAGATAGGCAACGGAAAGCTGGAGCTGACATGAATGAGACGAGTATCTGAAATCATCAAACATATTCCATTAAAGGCTTAAAAACCTTCACTTTTGTCCTTTCTGAATAGTTTCTGATCAAGTATGAAACCTCAAATTTGACCAGTGATGATGGCAACATAGCAACTTAGATTCACCTGCTGACAGATGCATCGCAGAGCTGGACCAAAAATGGAAACAAACTTCTTGGGTGTCAATTGATCAAAATACTCTAGAGAAGTCATCTTGGTAGAGACAAGTCACAAAAAGTTGAATAAAGCTTTCAGAATGATGGGCGCCCCTAGCTCAAAGTGGCACTTTTTCATTCCAGACTTAGTTAATTTTACAGTATCTTTACCTCGTTGAAAATCTCCTCCGAGACGAAGTAACTTTTTGGGCGAAACTTGCCATAGTAACATCACTGAAGCGTTTTGAGCTTAGCTGTCAACACCTGGTACCTGTTCATCTACCAATGATGAGTTTAGAAAACCTAACTTCTCACTTGAAAAAATGAAAACTACCCACCAGGCTTAAACTGGGTCTTAACTAAAATTGACTTCACCACTGTGATCATGAAGCGAAATAAACCAATCAAAACAAATCTCAATCACTTCTGAAAAATTTCAATTTTTAGGGTTTAAACCTAAAAATAGGGGTCCAGAAACACTAATTTTCAATTTTTTCAAATTTTTCCAGTATCTCCATGGCATGACATTGACTCAAAGCCCATACTTGAATTGACCAAAAACTACGTTTTGACATCATTTTAACAAGGTTTAGACCATTTTAAGCAAAACGCCTTAATGAAGCAAAAAAAAAAAATTGTGTACAACAAGTTGCTTAGTTATGTCTTTTTAAAATTAAATATTCATAATGTCATTTGCAATAATATAATTAAGTAATAATTAGAATGGGTTATTACATTTGGTATCAGAGCTTAGGGTTCAACTCTAGGCCTTTTGAGTCAACAATAGCCATGACTAGGGGATAGTTGGCCCTTAACCAAATTGAGTTGTCCTGAGGATTGACCAAACCTGGATTGAATGCAGGTATGGGGAGGTATAATTCAAGAAGAAAGAAAGGGAAGATCGTTAGGACCTCGAACAAGAAATTCATATTGGAAGAGAACACCAAGACTAAGGTTCAACCCGAGATTCCCAAGGATGAGACTCTAGCTCAAGCCCTCACTCGACTTAAGTTGGAGAGAGGAAAGAGATTGAGGAATCAAAGTGAACACCTAAGCTTAAGAATATTTTTGTGATCAGAGATTGGCCTCTAGGGTGTGGACCAAATGCACCCTTGCTAACTAAAGAAGAAAAGGAGATTCTGTGTGCTCAACCCTCCTCTTTTGAGAAAATTGATGTAAATTCTGACAAGGACCCAATGGAGTGTCCTCTCTCTGAGAATGAGAAAACTAACTAATGTAACGAGAATATTTTATAAATAAGGGTCTATTGATCCACACTTAATATAAATAAAAGCAAGGTGTTATTTTTGGTGTGTTCAAACGAAGAACTCAAAATATGTTTACTATGCATGAATGTGTATGTCTTCAATGAATGGGTCATATATGCATGTGTATGTAATGTTATGTAGAATAAGAAAATTTACTCATAGAACCTAGTGTTAAGTTACGATAGATGTGAAATGTGATGCAGATCGGGTGTGAGTCAACATGGTGATCACCAGGCAAGAGACGAGTGGTAATGGGTCAGACAATGAACCAAACAAGAGGTTGGAACAAATTCTAGAGCTTTTGAACAGGTAAGAGGCTCATATGGATCACATTGAACATCAGGTTCGAGTGGCACGTGAGGACTGGGTTAATAGGAATGCAAAATTCAATCAATTAGACGGTCTAAGAGAAGGGCCACGAGGTCGAATTGAGGAAGAAACTTGGAAAAGATCTCAAAAGAGTAGCACTGCCTAAGTTTGATGGTAAATCCATCAGAGTAGGAGCTGAGGCATGGATCATAGAGATGGATAAATACTTTGGACTCCGTAACCTATCCAACCAGACTAAAGCAGTATGGGTTGCGTATCAGCTTTCAAGAGAAACAACTACTTGGTGGGACAATGAAAAGTTAGAAAGGAATCTTCAGCCTACTGAGATTACTCGGGAACTCTTCCTCTATTATTTTAGGAAGAGATGGTTATTGCAACTCTTTTTGATAAGAAGGTGATATAATTCCAAAACCTAACTCAGGGGAGCATAATTGTGACCTAATACTAGTAAAAGTTTACCAATCTACTGAAGTATGTGCCCCAATATCAGGGATACAAACGTTTTTGTATCTAAAAGTTCATATTGGGACTTAGACCCCACATTGGAGCAGAAATGGACATGCATGATCCTCTCACCATGAATGAAGTTTTCCTAAAGGTCACCAAACAAGAGCGAAAATTGTAGCAGTTATCCAACCTTCATAATATTTCAAATCCTAATTCACGGTTTGGGAACAAGAATTTTCATAAAGGAGACAAGAACCATCAAATCCGTAATCTCAAGAGGGGAAGTAAGTCATAGGAGAAAGATGAAGTTGGTAATTGTGGAAAGAGAAAGAAGGAAAATAGTAACAAAGGCAAAGATGACCAAAAGTAGAAGGGCTTCAGAGAGGACAAGCTAGGAGGTCGCAAAGGGCCTCACGATGGGTGCTATACTTGTGGAGGCGATCATTATGCCTCAAATTATCCGCAACGCCCAAAGTCACGAATGGAGGGAAACTATCAATAGTCTCGACATCATTAGATCCACGCTACAGTGGATAACAAGCAAGCAGAATATTAAGCTTCACCAATACAGCTGACGGGTAAGCTTTATGGCCGAACTATCTCTATTTTAATCGATACCAAAGTTACTGAATGTTTCATCGGCCCTAGATTAATATACAAGATACCCATTAGACCTAGATACATGGCAAACTCATGGACAATCCAGTATGCAAACCAAGCAGAGCAAAGGGTAGATACCTGTTTCTTTTGAAGCGAGTTAGAGCTTCCAACCTTCAAAACCCAGGACAACCTGTATGTGGCACCCTTAGGCTCATATGATGTAATTCTAGGAATAAATTGGTTAACCAAGCATAAGCCAATGGTGAACTATGAGGATAAGGTAGTTAGTTTTCTAGATTATTATGGGAACCCAGTCGATATTTATGGGATACAAAAACCCTTATTAATCATACAGATCTTTGCTATACAACTCAAAAAGGCTCGTTGGAAGGGATGTCCTTTTATGTTGTGCACATCAGTTAACCCTGATAGAAAGGAATTGTATCTACATGACTACCCTATTCTCAAGGAGTTCTAAGATGTATTCCCTGATGAAATCATAGAGCTGCCTTCGAAATGAGAATTTGACTTCTCTTATGACCTTGTACTAGGAGTTGATCCTCAATCCAAAGCACCTTATCGGATGACCACCACCAAACTCTATGAGTTGAAGGCCCAATTAATGGAATTTTTGGACAAGGGGCTCATAAGACCCAGTGTGTCTCCTTGGACAGTACCAGTTATCTTTCTCAAAAAGAAGGATAGAACCTTGCATCTGTGTATAGGCTATCGGATGTTGAACAAAGCGACCATCAAGAATCGATATCCACTCTCGAGGATCGATGAGTTGTTTGATTAGATGAAGGGAGCAAAAATGTTCTCCAAAATTGATCTCAGGTCATAATACCATCAATTGAGAATAAAAGAAGAAGATATGGACATTACGAGTTCACTGTGGTACCTTTTGGTTTGACCAATGCACCTGCAACTTTCATGAACCTCATGAATAGTGTGTTCAGAGACTGTTTGGATGACTTTGTTTTTATTTTCATTAACGACATCCTAGTTTACTCAAAGTCTGTTGAAGAGCATGATAGGCACTTGAGGATAGTTATACAACGACTGAGAGAAGAATTTTTTTGGGAAGTTATCCAAGTTCTTGTTTTATCAAGATATGGTGCACTATTTAGGCCATATTATTTCAGTTGAGGGAGTCTTTGTAGACCTTGAGAAGATCAATGCGATCGTGGAATGGTCAGTGCCTCAGAATGTGTTAGAAGTCTATATCTTCATGGGCCTTGCAAGATACTATAGAAATTTTGTGCAAGGGTTCTCCCAGATTGCATCTCCAATCACATCACTCCAAAGAAAGGGAATGTGGTTTGAATAGACTGAGAAGTGTGAATAGGTATTCCAACTATTGAAGGAGAGGCTCATGACAACACCAGTTCTGATCATCCCTAATCATAATGGAAGATTCATTGTAATCACAGATGATTCAGGTGAGGGATTTGGAGCAATACTAATGAAGGATGGACAAGTGGTAGCATATGAATAGAGGAAGCTTAAACTGCACGAGGTGAATTACACATTGCATGATTTAGAGTTGACTGCAATAGTTCATGTCTTGCAAATGTGGAGGCATTATCTCTTGGGAAAGTCATTTGAGCTCAAGATAGACCATTTTGGATTGAGATACATTTTAACTCAACCAAACCTTAATATGCGACAAAGAAGGTGGTTGAAATTCCTTAGGAAGGATGATGCTCCTAGTAGACAAAGACATCTGGCAGCCATGATCTTGACAAGTTCTGATTTGAGACAATAAGTGATACATCATTTTCTAGGGGATGAGCACTACGAAAGAGTGAAGAGCCCCCTAGCAAAGAATCCATTAGATCATCGGTTCGATGGGTATGAGATTGAACTAGATGGAATTTTGAGATATCAGAGAAGAATGTACATTCCAGACTCTGGAGAGCTGAGGAAGTTGGTTCTAGAATATGTTCATAATGCACCTTATTAAGGACACCCCGAAGTATCCAAGATGATCATAGAATTGAAAACTTTTCACTTTTGGCCTAAACTCAAGAAGGATGTAGTGGAGTACATAATCAGATGCTTAGAGTGCTAGCAATTCAAGGCTGAGCATGCACATCCAAAGAGGCTATTGTATCCTCATGACATAGCTAAGTATAAATGGTAGGTGATCAATCTAGACTTGGTTCAGGGGTTACCTTTGAGTAAGAATCGACATGATGTTATCTTGGTTGTGATCGATATGTTGATGAAGGTGGCGCACTTCATTCCAGGAAACCTTAAGGATGGATCGTTGAACTTGGCCAAGAAATTTGTCAAGAGATCTTTCACTTACATGGAGTGCCAAAGACTATCATTTCTAATAGAGACACCCAAATGACCTCAAGATTTTGGAGGACCCTAAATTCCACATTGGGAACCAATTTATATTTCAGCTTAGCTTATCATCCTCAGACCAATGAACAAAAGAAGAGGGTGAATCAGGTAGTCGCAGACCTCCTCCAAATGTATTGCATGGACCAACAGTATAAGTGGGAAGAATACTTACGATTGGTAGAGTTTTCTTACAATAAATCTTATCACACATCTCTAGGTATGGCACCATTCAAATCTCTTTAGGGGAGAAAGTGTTGAACACCCATCAATTGGGATAGATTGGAGGACAAGATCATAGTAGGATCTAAAATGCTTAAGGAGATGGAAGAACAAATGAGAGTCATTAAGGGCAGACTGAAGGAGGCTGCAGATCAAAAGAAGAGTTATGCCAACAAGAATAGAACTCTTAGAAAATTTGTGTCGGGGATAAAGTCTTCTTAAGAGTTAGGCCTCATAAAATTTCCATTTCCTTTGGAAAGTCTTCCAAGTTGGCCCCAAGATATGTGGGTCCATTTGAAGTCTTGGAAGTGATCAACCCAGTTGCTTATAGAATTGCTCTACCACCTACTCTAGATCGATTTCATAACATGTTTCATGTTTATTTTCTTAAGCTATATCATCTTGATCTAGCTCATGTGCTTGATTAGCAATCCTTTCAAGTACAAGACCGAGGAGTGGTGCTAGTGGAGCCCATTAGAATCTTGGATAGACGCAACGTTAAGTTGCAGAGCAAAGACATTTCTTAGTTTAAGGTCCAATGGGACCAATATTTAGAAGACATTGCTCCTTGGGAGGATGCGGAAGAAATAGAACACTCCTTCCCATATTTTATTTCTTAGAAAGATATTTTGAAAAAAATTGTTTGAAAATTTTTGATTCAATATTATAATGTTTTGTCTTGGAAACAGTATGATATGATGTTGAAATAGAAATATATGCTTAAATTTTGATTAAATAAACATTAGAAAGATGTCTCTTCCAATAGGGGAAGGATTTCATAACCCAATTTTTATTGCATTTAAATATAATATGATAAATTGATTATTGGGGAAATACAATATGTCAAGAATAAATTTTTTGATATTCTTGAAAAGTTTGAAAGAAGTTGACCATCATTGACTATATGATCTTTTGAACTATCTTATACTTTATGATGGTTGAATGTTACTAATGAACTGTGTAAGTGCAAGTGTGTGCAATTGCAATATAATAGGTTGCAGGATGAGAACACGGTTGAAGTAGGATCATTTAGCCAGATCAAACGGTAAGCTTGACAGAATCTGGGTGCACACACCACAAATGACATGATGTTTGCATTTGAAATTTCATATAGAATATTTTATTGACTTGATTCAAATTGATTCAATTATTGAAAAAAGGGCTTGTGGAACGTTAAACATATGATTTCATATTCAAATTGTCTATCTCGATCTTGCTTGTGTCCGAATTTGAAAAAAAATGATAGCATGGTTAAACACATATATGTATGTATTTTTATTTTTTAATGCTTAAAGGATAAGAATTTCATTTAGAGGCTATTTTTTGAATAAAATAAAATTCTATTTTAGTATTTAAAAGAGATTAAATACTACATTGTCAAAAAACAAGTAGAATAGTAATAATTAAATATGTATATATGTGTGTGTGTATGTATATATCTATACATATATGCATATATATATACATATTTCGTATAAAAACAGAATATGGATCAAAATTATAAATTTTTATTGTTGATTTCAAATAAAATTGAATGAGTACATAATGGACGAGTGGCCTATATCCAAATTTAAGGCCAAGATAATTAAATTTGAATAAGTGGGGCGAAAAATTAATGTCAATTATGAAAGAAATGGCCCCCATATCATGCGAACATATAAGAAGGAAAATATTTCCATTTTGAAAGAGGAATCATTGGCAAAAATTAGGCAATGAAAACTAGTATCTAAAGAGGAAGAAAGCAAGTGACTCGATAGTGTTGGAAATCAAATTAAAAAGTTGAGGAAAAGCTTCAGTATAGAGGTAAATCGGTCTTTATTTACAAAAATGTTTAATTTCTCAGTAATCTCTCTTCAAAAAACTTGCAATTATCTTTTTAGTATGTTGATTCTTTTAGAATCGGTGGTAAATTAATAAATATTTTAAAAGTGTTGGTGTAATCGGCTTAGAGCCGAGTTGTTTTTTTATGAAGATCGATCATTTTCTTGTTCAATGATACCAGGGCCTTATCCACCATTCTTGTATGCTTTAAACTAATGAATTTTTCACCCTATTGACATTCTAGTTGAGCATGGCCAAGTTGAGTTTGCCATATATTTTTGCCTCTATCTATAATTTATTTATTTTTAGGCAGCAGGAATCGGTCGGGTATTCATCCCCCTATATACTACAGTGCGTCTGGTAAACTTTTTTCACATGACCGGTGGTGTTGGCACAACACGCCCTTCAATACCACGGGTTTGGGGCTAAACTAGACCTCGTGACCTCTTACCTGCAACAAGATGCTTTAACCAATCGAGCTACACCCCCTGCCCCTCTATCTATAATTTCTTGCATGTGAGTTTATCTAGCCATTTTATGGTTATTCATATTAAATTTGAATAGCAAAAATTTGTGTTAAATGAAACGATGTAAAATAAAATCATTGAGCATTCCCTTTAGGTAAACGGTTGTATTATCACTATTATTATTTTTCATAGTATTTGGTTCCCATGTTGGTTGGGCCAAATAAAGGATGTTGCACCCTTTGGGTGTATGGATTAGATTGAAATCATAGAGCAATATAAAATCATCATTTTTTAAGTCATATTGTTCACCACGAATGATGGAGGAATGAGCATATTGTTCCCTTTTTGCATTATGATGTATCAATCTGTAAGATCGATTAATTGCATGTTATTTGATCATAGGTAATTTCTTACATGTCGAGCTATGTATGCCATTAAAAGGCATTCATAAAAGATCATCCATTAATAAATTTTATGATAAAACTGAATAGTCATTCAATTGTTGGTCATTCTTTCGAACGAAAAATGGCTTGAACATTGATTCTTTTTCTTGCAATCACCAATAAGAAACACAGGTTTTTCTATAACCCTAGAAATAATGAAATCATTCTAGACTTATGTTTATTTTAGTCTTAAAACGACAAGCATGTCGTCAATTTATTTATTGCGCAAGGGGTATTGGTATTGTCTAAATATTTGAATACTAGAATGATGGAAACTCTGCTCATTTGAATGTTGTACTGGATAGCTTGAAACTGTTAACAAAACATACTGGCGTAGTAACTTGTAAACTTCTACAAACAACATTGTTTTGCTATAAACAACATGTGTTTTGCTATAAACAACATTTGTTTTTCTACAAACAACATTTGTTTTCTACAAACAACATCATTTTGCTAGAAACAATATTTTTTTTCTATAAACAACATTTGTTTTTCTATAAACAATATATTTTTGCTATAAACTACATTTGTTTTGCTATAAACAACATTTTTTTTTTCTATAAACAACATTTTTTTTTCTATAAACAACATTTGTTTTGTTGCCAACAACATTGTTTTGCTACAAACATATTTGTTTCTATACAAACAACATATCAATATGTAAGATCTATTCAAACAGATTTGTTCTCATTTATTGAAAGGAAAATTTACATCTTCTGTTACTGATAAACAATATGTCAATCTGTAACATTATTTTGAATGGAAGCAATCTATTATAATGGGTTTTGTATGCACAAAATAATAACTTAAGTCAACACATATATGTGTATGCACATAGACCTTCATCTACATACATACACATACTTGTGGAATACCTTCTTTTGTTACTTATTTAATTCATTCTTAAATGAATACTGAATTACGTTGAATGTAATCATGTGACATGTGTATGAAATGAATGCATAATGTAAAAGAACTGATCCAATGGATTATTTTTCTGATTTTATTTAAGTTGAGGAGATAACTAGACTAAATTAATTTTCTGTAGATATGTGTGTAAATAATATTCTCTTGTTTGAATATAATAACAACACTTAAGTAGACTAGAGCACCTCAGGGTAGATGCTGCTAGAGGGTAGATAGTTGTTATGGGATAACCATGTTGTTGAAAGTTACCTTCCGGGATGGGTGCCAAAATGGAGTTCAGAAAGTATAGGTTTTTTCTTTATCCAAAACCTATTGTTTGTTGTTGCAACTTAATTTTTATGCTTGGCCAAGCAATTAGCCCATTATGTATGCATGGACTTTGTGATAACACTCTCTACCATTCCTAGCATAGATCTTGCATTTTTCTAAATCATAGATAGAGATGCATGTTGATGTTTGGGCACACACTAGATTCCACCTTGCAAATTATTCTCTCACTCAAATTTTCATGCAGGGTCGAGTATTATTCAAGTTGGAAGAATTTTGGGGAAGCGTAAGCTTTGTGGTTGGGTGGTAAATCGCTTCAACCATGTTCTCGTTCACTAGTGGAGGCAAGTGTCAAGAGGAAACCTTGGATTTTTTCATGATTATCATGGACTATGATGTAAACTTGATGTAGAATTGTATATTGTATTGAATTTGTGGCCCAATCAGCCAAGTCAACTTGGATATTGTAATTGATATTTGGAAATGAATACATATTATCATGACTTATTTTAATTAGACATGTGTTGCTATGATTGAAAATAGCTGCTTAGTTATGTCTTTTTAAAATTAAATACTAATAATGTCATTTGCAATAATATAATTAAGTAAAAATTATAATGGGTTATTACACCATTACCTCGAGGGAAACTCAGTTTTGATTGGCAATAGACGGATGACACATATGTCCCCCAATAGGGATAATCAAATCGAGGGGCAAAGAAATGAAATACCTCGATTGAAGAAGGTAGAACAAAAGGTGATAGTAGAAAGATGAAATTTTGAAGGATACTAGCGCATGGAGGATTTTGGAATTCATTAAAGCTCCACTAACGATTGATGTGGTTGAGTTGGAAGAAAAAGAAGCAATGACGTTGAGTGAATTTGTGTTTATTGGTAAGGTTATTAGCACAAACTCAAGTAGGAAAAGGGTTAGGAATTGGATTTTAGCCAATTGGGATGCCACTATAGAGGTAGCCTTTCTACCCAAGAATTTTTTATGGTAGAATTTGAAAACAGAGGCAAGAGGGATGAGGTGTTAGCACAGGTAGTGTGGTGGATGGATAAGAATCTAGTTTATATAGAAGTTTGGTCCCATAATTTTAACCCAAGGAAGATGGCTCCATGCAAGGATGAATTTTGGATTCGCCTCTATAACTTTCCATTGGGATATTAGATGGGAGACTATCTAAGAAGGATAGGATTGGAAATGGGAGTTGTCTTAGGGTTGGATACGGGCGAGGAGGATTCAACACTATTTGCAAGAATGAAGCTAATTTTTACTGAGCCTCTACCAATAGTAATTCACCTTACCTCATAGGACAGGGTCTGGGAATAGCCTATTGAGATTGAGGAGTGGAGATAATTTTGTCTCCATTGTGGCAGTAGAGAGGTTTTGAGAGGGCATTCCCAAGGCTTGGGTTTAGAAGAGACCATAAGAGATCTAAAGCCCCTATCACTATCCCGACAACTGACCTAAGATATGAGGTGGATGCAAAGAACGATGGGATCAATAATGGGAAATTTATCCCAAATAATCCAACAAGGGAATGTAGCTTTGCCTAGTGTGAAGTAAGTAACACAGAACCAAGCTTTGTGTAGGAGGAATGGAAAGAAGATAAGGGTGATAGTGAAAACACCTCATAAATCCAAGCTAAAGTAATGGAGTCTAACCCGGGGTACCCACAAAGGTTGCTTGATAGCGAGGCCCCTCTAGATCATGAGGGGGGTGAGATTCGGGAAAATGAAGTTGAGAGTAGCCCTGTGTGATCGGAAGCAAAATGTGAAACTGTGAGTATCATTCTTGGATTTACTAAACAAAATGGAGAGGGTGTTGATGTAGATGCATAGGGAATGGAGGTAGAGGTAACCATCAATGAGATATAGGAAGATTTATTCTCTCCTCCAAGATCAAAAGCAAGCAAAGAAGTGGATATGGATGGGCTTGATATTACAAAACCGAGGCACATAAGTTAAACTACTTGGATCAGTCCCTATGAGTGGGAAGCAATAGGAAAATGGACATGAAGATGAACAAGCAGAAGCGTGAAGAAGAGGCTAGAGACCAAGGACTACCAAGCATTAAAGAATACCTTTTTTCGATCAAAGGGAGGTATTATCTCCCTTGAGGAGTAATGAAGGTAATCACTTGGAATGTTACGGGATTAAATTCCCCTAACATTTAAGATGTTGGATAAAGCGTCATATGGAACTCCTAAAGGATGATATCATAATGCTCCAAGAAATGAAATTGTGTGGGAAAGAAGCCAAAAATTATGTTTCGTTATAGGAAATGGGAAGGTATATAGGCAAATTCTGTGAGAAGCTTGGGCAGTTTAATGATCCTATGGAACCCAGGTGTGGTGTCAATAACAAAAGGCACCTCGGATCCAAACTTTCTCCAATGCAAGGTATAGGTGCTTTGTTCTAATTTGTCTTTTTCCCTTTTTAACATGTATGGCCCCACTAGAATTGAAGAAAAGGCTAGATTATGGGATAAGCTCTTAAAGAAGATACATCAACTCCAGAATTATAATTTCATCCTCAGGGGTGACTTCAATGCTATACTTGATCTGAAAGAAAAAAGTGGTGGTTTTTCATTTGATTTGGTAGTGATGAAAGATTTCAAAATGTTCATGGCTAGGAAGGATTTGTTAGATGCCCAAACCAAAAGTGGTTGGTTTACTTGGAATAATCACAAACTCAGTTTCACCCATATCGTGGAACATTTGAACATATTTATTTTTTGCTCCAATTGGTTGACAATAAATTCTTATGTGAGGTATTTGTAATACCCTACTCAAGCTTGGACCATCACCCTATAGCATTGGAATTAAAAAATGATAAGCGCCCGACAAGATACAACTTCAAATTTGAAAAAAATGTGGCTTAGAAAGGAGGATCTGGTGCCTACAATTGGTGAATGGTAGAAGGCTACTTATCTGAGATTTGGTATGAAGAGCTTTCAGTTTGTAACCAAGCTAAACATAATAAAGGAGAAACTAAAAGTATGGAACATAACTATATTTGTAAACATCTTTGAAGAAAATTTCTACTGTGAGTGTGAACTGGAAGCCTTGAACAAAATAATAATCTTTCAAGGTATGTTAAATAAGGAATATGAGGTAGAAAAGGAACTAATGGGGGGTCTAAATGACGTCTTGGCCAAAGAGGAGATCTTTTGCAAGTGAAAGTCCAAAGAGCTTTGGCTGAAGGAAGGGGATTCGAATATGGGCTTCTTCCATAATAAAACCAAAATGAGGTGCATAAGGAACCACATAAACACTATTAACAATAGAAATGGGGTGTTGTTATCAAATGAAAAAGAAATTCAAGAGGAGGTGAGATATTTCAAGGAGTTGTTAGCACCCGCGGATGAAGTAGAGTCACTGGAATTGAATGAGATCTTATTGGTCATCCCTAAGTTGACATCACAAGAGGTGAATGACCAAGTGATGGCCCCATGGGTGAATCCACAATAGTGGTTTACAATTCAGGTGAGGAAGGAAAACTCACAAAAAACGACCCCAAGGCAAAAAAAATGATTTTGGGGGTTCATACGAACCAACTGGTTTGATTGAACCATTAAGGGGTTTGCTTGGACCCTGGTTCAAATGAACCATTAAGGGGTTCGCTCGAACCCTGGTTTGAGCGAACCCCTTTGAATCTTGGCCGCCAAAAAAAAAAAATGCATAGGAAGGGGGTTCGTACGAACCCCCCTTATCCCTCATCCCCCATCTAAGACACAAAAAAAAACTAAATTTTGGCACTTCGGAGCTTGGGTTGAGGATGAAAATGGAGGAATATTCACAAACCCAACTAGAATCAGGTAGTCCTTAGAATGAGCTATCCAACAAATATAATTTTAATATGTTTTGGTTTTATTATGTATGTGTTTTATTAGTTTTATTAAACATAGGGTTTTCACCGAAAATCAAGTTCTTTGTTTTGCACATGTGGAAAAATAGCAGATTATCAAAATAAAAAATTTTAAAATATGTTCATGTTGGGTATTGATGTCCTTGATCCATTGAAAAAAAAATTGAATTTCAATACATACAGAAAAATTTATGTTGTATACAGTCCGCCTATGTCTGAATTGCAATTGGTTTGACTTCGAAACTTGATTAAGGACAAAATATTCAATTAAAAACCATGAGACCAAATGAAAGTTCTAGATATCATAGTTACAAATCTAAATTCAAAAAAATTAGAATTTTATCCTTCATACAAAAAAATTTATGTTGTATACGGTGAGCGTCACTTTTTAAAAATGTTGTTTTTTGAAAAAAACCAGTTTTTGTGGGAGATGGAAAAAGAAGTGCAATCTAATTCTCTAAATTTTGAAAAAATTATTTTTAGAATCTACAAACAAAATGTGACAAGACTCTAGTTTGCATCATCTTCAAATTCCTCAGGGTTTAGCCACTATAGGTGCCCGAATGTGAAGATTTAGTTAAAAATAATAATTTTACTGTCCAATTTGGCCAAAAATTGTAAACCACTATTGTGGGATCACACCCATTCATGAAGGAGGAGGTGAAGAAAGCGGTATTTGAGTTGCATCTAGATAATTCTCCTAGTCAGGATGGCTTCCCAACTGTCTTCTATCAATAATCTTGGGAGTGTATTACGAATGAAGTTTGGGAGGTGGTGGAGGACTATAGGAAGAAGAGGAGGATTTTGAAGCAAATAAATACTACTTGCATAGCTCTAATAAGAAAGAAATAGGAGGCGAATACATTTACTGATTTCAAATTGATTTCCTTATATGTAATAATATTTACAAGATCATTTCAAAATCAATGGCCAGTCGACTGAAACTAGTCATGGGCAATATAGTTACGTAGGAATAGACTGGCTTTGTGCCAGGGAGGGAGATTATGGAAGGGATAATTATATCCAACAAGGTGATCCATTTGATCTGATCTCAAAGATAAAAAGCAATGATCCTCAAATTGGATATCAACAAGGCCTACAATATAGTAAGTTGGAGACCTAATACTCAAGACTGTAACTATTAATCGTTAAACTGCAGTGTCCTAACTTAACTAATCATTCAGAGTATGAAACAAAACATTAAGGTAAAAAATATAATTCATGAATTGTAACACATTCATTCATAATCATATAACTGAAAACTATTAATGAAATTCACAATGCATCATTTAATCTAACAACTAAAATTAAATTGATTCAACAGTACCTTAAGTGGCCCTTGCTTGAGTTGTTACTTCCACTATATATTTTCAATCACTTACTCAAAAAAACATACTATCAAAGTAATTATCCTTTATTGCATTCTAACACAGAATTGTTACACAAAATCTAACATGAAATATGATGAAGATCTTTGTTCAATAACACATATTCTATTATTCTCATAATATTGTATAGGATATGTGAGGGAGTCCCATTATTCATGAACTGAAAACAAACTATAAAATAAATGTCAACTCTTCCTCGAGAATAGGAAGAGGACTTGAGTTTTGAAATAGAAAATAATACTACTTGAAGAAAGAGTAGAGAAATCAAACACAAATTCTATGTCCAACAAACTTAATCGTTTATAATAGAAACGTGCTCAATAGAATATTTGTCACAATTTAGTCCTATTAAAATTAGACTCCTTCTTCACCTGGTTGTCTTATTGACAAGTAAGAGTAATATTAGGTGATCCCAATAAATGATCACCTTTATCTTTATTTGAAAGTTTGCACCCCAGTCGGTTGAATTCTTCTTTGCAATGATCTACAATCCTTATGCTACGGGTTGACAATTTTCTTTGTTGCAAATGTTAGTCTTATTTCCTAAGGTAATCTCATTATCAATGATCATAAATTAAACATCAAGTCCTACTAAACTTCATATACATTCATGAATTCATGGATACACATATTAACATCACATGTTTCCATTTCCAATTGCCTAAAATTACTTAAAAGTATATGAAAGGCATAAAAGGGACATTGGTAATGTCTTAAAGATTAGAAAAAAGAAATGATAAAAAGTATGAAACAATAATGGGAAACTAGCCAATTATAAAGCCCATCACAAGTGTCATCCACTAATGAGATTTAATCAATCACTTACCAAAAGAACACATACTAATAACTAAAAAACATATGCATGCCCACAACAATCCTTGAGAATTATATTTAGAATAATAACATAAGCCATTAGGGATCTTATATCTCGAATTATGCTCAGTTCCATCCCAAGAAAATGAGAGGTGATTATAGATAATAGTTAAAGGATCTTGATCAATTCTATGATTAGCCAAAAAATCTACCACCCCATTCAATTTTTGCTCATAGTGTTGAAAATTTACTTTTACAAATTTTGAATACAACACCGAGGCCTCTTCCACATCCTAAGCCTCCAATGTGTATAATAACCTTTTATGATTTGTAATTTTTTAAAGCAAAGTCTCATTTTATAATAATATTTTGATAGTTATTAGAAGTTGTTGTAGCTAAGCCTACCACCATTACTTCCCATTTCACTTCATTGTTTGTTCTAATACTTAGGAACTAGAAACCTCCATATTTAAGGGTAAGTGCAAGAAGTTGGGGCCATGAAGAGGGGGAGTTTTGGCCCAAAAAAATGTTGATAGAAACGGGTTCCCATTTTTTCAAAATGGGTACTTGTTTAGGAACGAGAACCTAAGTCTTAGATCGAAATCCCTTTCCTAAACGAGTACTCGTTCTAAAAAAAATGAAATCTCAACCCGCTTTTTGATTTGGTTTTAGGCTCAAGAAATGCTTGGTAACCCAACCCTTAACCTGCAACTAAAAGGCTAAGGCAATGTCAAGAGAAATAACTAACTTTGGCAATATAGCTAACATGTTTTTTTTTAAAAATTGGTTTATGAAATTAAAAAACATTCTAGATCATAATGTCTAGTTTTCAAATATGTAATTTTTTTTATGATTGGATCATGTTTTCTATTTTTTAATTAATTTATAAGGAAATTGATCCATAGACTTGAAATGTTAATATTTTTTTAATTTTTAGTAACTTAAATAATTTCTTTTTTTTTTATAAAAAAATTATGTGATATTAATCTACAAATAATTCTCTAAATAATGAAAAATCAAATAATGATTATTTTAGGTCAAATTATGGTGTTTGTACATGAGGGTTTTCTAAAACAACAATTAGGGTCAATAAAAAATTAATAAAGAATAAACTATTTATAATTTTTTAATAAAACTAGCACTTGCACCCATAGGAGGTTCAAGGGATACACCGATAGGAAATTAAAGATAAAATTTAAATGTATCTTAATATTCCATTAAATGTGTTTACTATAGCAAAAAAGGGAATAAATCACAATAGGTAAATATCCTAGCTCATTATTGGATGGATTGTTTTTGGAACAAGGAAAAATGGAATTAAATAGCTTACACCTACAAAAAAAGAAACTATTTTCCTCAATAACATTGAATATAAAGAGTAGTCAAGCATTGATTTCAAGTAACAAAAGTTAGATGAAGAAGAATGTGAGTTGAAGTTGTGTTGGGTAAATATTACTAATACAACTGCTGGTAAACAATTCACTGTGCTACTGCAAGGGACATCTCCTCATCATACCTGTTACATGAGGATTTTTATTTATTGGTGCAACAAGATATTGGATTTGGACAAAACTAAAATAGCATACATTTCTTCAGTAGGAGTAAATTAAAAAATAAAAAATGTATAGTTGAGGGGAAGTTGGAGCCATTGTGGAGAAAGGCTTTAAACTATTTGTGATAAGCTTCAAAATTACCATGTAAATATTACTTTGTAGGGAGATCCATAGCTTTAGCATCAACCTAATTTGACATGACCAATAGTGAGGTAGTGGTCATTCTCTTTAGAGTTGTCTTTAGAGTTGTCTTTTTCCTTTGAGGTTCTACTCCCTCCAATATATCTTTGTAGTTTACTTCCCAATAAGTATGATAAAATTGAGTTGGGAAGCCATAGAACTGAGGATTTTGTCACTGTTGAAGGGGAACACAACATCTCTTTTTTTTTTCCAATGTTGTTGGCCACACTGGACTAATGTTTTCAAGGTAGCATAGTTGATTTTGTGATAAAATTGGACTGTTATATCTTTGCCCTTGTCATTAGAGAGAACTGATGGAGCTAAAATTTCCAGCAATTAATTTTTGTAAGATATGTGAGCGACCCACTTGTGAAGATGCCCCCTACCCTATTATTTTTGCTTGGTAATTTCACAAAACTTATGGCAATTCAAAATCATTGTATTATCAGATTACCTACCTACCAAATAATTGGTAAGTTGTTTATTGTGATTAAAGGTGACCAAAGAAAGGTTTTGCCATCTTATTTCCATAGGAAGCAATCTAGAATCCTTGGGGTTGATGACCAATTGACAACCATCTTTGGTTATCATTTTCTAGTACCTTTTGTTAAGAAACTTTTCGTACTTGTGATTAGAACTCCAACCTTCTCCTGGGATATATATGGATTCCAAAATGTTTAGAGTAGCATGATATATTTTTTCCTTTTAAGTATCTTAGTACTCTTCCACATTCATAATTATGAGGAATTCACTTGAATGATCCATCAGAGTCGAGCTTAAGGCAATTGAGAATTGTAGGTGACCATGTTTGAATTCAGATGTCTCGAGTCCTTAAGTTTTCAAGTTTTTATTTTTCAAAAAAATATTGATTTTTTTTCTCTTTAAAATAGGAAAGAAAAGATAATCTATATCATGAATATGTCATTTCTGAAAGTGAACACTATGCATAATCTATTATCTTTCCAAACTACCACAAAATTGAGTTTCAAATAGTTGAGGATCCAGTGATTCCTACTTGGAATTCTACCTGAAATTTAACCACAATAAGACATCAGAACTAAAATACTACTAACTATATTAGAATTCCCAGCAGTACTACTCTTATAGCTAAATGTATTGTTGCAGAAATTGTTGAAGAAAAACTAAAAAGTCATTATCATAGTTTGTACTTACTAATAAGAGGCATGAAACTAAAAAAAACTAAACCAGGTACAAAATTATCAACGATTGCATGGTAGGCAATCCAACTACAAGTTGGTTCAAACAGCATATATCTAACTTCATCATCATTAATTGGAGGCAAATTAATTATCTCTACAAAAACTCTATTACTGATACTTGTAGCATGGTAACAATATGCATCTCCAATAGGATAGGCCCATAGATCATTTTCTTTTAGATATTTTTGTATACAAGAGGATTAGTTATGACTCAATAGGTGTGTTTCAAATCTATGCATGGTTGTGGAAGTGGCAAGTCCACTGCCTAGGGTACGTAGTATATAATCGAATAGTCGAGGCATTGAGGACTGCAGCTCCACCTTCAGAACTTAAATATCAATTTCTTTAAATTTTTACTTCAAAAATATCACCTTCTTGGCCATATCAGTGAACTATTAAGCATTGTGGTCTATGGTATTTCCTATATCTTCCAATTGCCAATTCTGAGATTTCATTATTGTCTTTAGGACTGACACCTATGCTTTCAGTTCCATCAAACCAGACATTCCATTTGTACACTTTTTCTTCATGCTACTTAGATTATCCCACCTCATTATCAATCCAAAAAAATCCTTTACCCAATGCACTGCCTTGCTCTAAAATGCAACATATCTTGTTCACTTGGGAAGAAATGATTGCAATTCTAGTTGTAATTGGGGTAGAAAATCTCCTAATATCCTCAATTCTCATAATATCCTTCCTCAACACCATGTGTCTTATACTTTGCAGCCACCCCCATGTGACCTATACCTTGGCAACCTGCTCATACATGAGGATCTAGATAAAGTTGAAATATATTTAATTTTTCTCCCTTTGCACAATACTCTAGAGTCATCTAATATGGAAGCTCTATTGATAGTATCATGAGACAAGGCTAGGAAGGAGAACTCAAGTGAGACTTTCTTTAACAATGAGCTCTATTGCTTACAGGTTTTTGATCTTTCATGTGCGAGGTTTCCAAACAAAAAGTGAAAGTTCCATTTTTTTTTATACCTTACAGAATCTAACTTTAATTAAAATTGAAACATTATTAATCCATGTCATAAGTTATCATTTTAATAATCCATATCATAAGTACAAATTACAATTACTTTTTGATAATGGATAAATCCACTTGTTTAATATTCAAAATAAGCAATTACAATATTTCCAAATGTTAAGTACTAAATTACATTTCATAAACAATCCAATACACAACTTTGCATCTTGTGTTGAGTGATCATCTAGTGCTGATTTGAAAGAGAGAAGGGAGAAAGAGGATCCCATCCATAGTGGATTTACCTGATCCACCTTGGTCAAATGATGATGGTTTGGTGCAAGAGCTCATAAGAGTATTATACATCAAGTTCCAATGTAATGCACATAAACATAATAATACAACTCTAATGAAATTAATTACGAGTTTCTAAAAAGCCTCAACACGAATATTCAATAAAACAATCTTGCAACCATCTATTCAAATGAGATTATGTTTGTAAAACCTATGAATAAAAATACATTTACCTTTTCATAAACCATAAAGACCATTATGTTCCAAAGTACAAATTATGAATCTATAGTTATGTAATAGTTAGAACAATACAATATGTCAATGTTATCATGCATTTATCATGTGGAATGCAGTGAAAATCATGAAAGGATTATGTATATGTAGTATAGGTGAACATATATCATCATTGTAGTTTTTTAAGGAATCAATTACTAGCTAATCTATGAATCTCAATTGAATTTTATTAGCATTCTGGAATCTAATGATCCATTGGCAACCTAACCATCAACCCTACGAATCAGCTGGCAGCTAGCAGCTACCTAGCTAACCTTGGGACTTCCTATAAACAAGGATCTCTTTAAAAGCATGTAGCATGGTTTCCTATGACACCTGCAACTGGAAATTCAATATGCATATTGTTTTTGAGTCATAGTTATCATTTTTGTGTACACCTAGTGACGAGTAGGAAAGTAATCTTATGAGATTTCAGTCTCAAACTATGGCCTTGTGCTCCCTTTCTACAACCCTTGTGATGTGGTTTGTGCCATATATATATTATAGTATCGATGCCAAGTCCCCCATATTTGACTATGTTAGATAGTCCAGTAAAAAAAGGGCACCACTACAGTATAAGTATTATGTGTCCATATTGAAACAATTGGGGCAACATGCATATCTGTATGCTTTTACAATTATCTGATATTGATAGTAATGATAACTAGGAATTGAAGAATAATGCCAAGTCAAGAAAACAAGCATGTAATGCATGTTTGGGCCAGATTAGGTTTAGATTATAGGTTTGTAATTTTTAATAACATATTTTGAAAATACAACCATTATATGTTATATATTATATGTCTAAAATTCTATATATAAATATGTAATTACAAATATAAGTATATGAATTTGTCTGCAACAAAATTGACACCCAACAATAATACTTGTTGAACAATGGTAATCATAAAAGATTTCATACATAATCAAAGATGACTAATAAAGTTATTTTTAAACATTGATGGCAAGGATTAAGAAATCAAATGGAGAAACATGAAAAGGAGTTAAATTGTTTCAACGGAGAGGCATTGCCAACCTTTCCTTACCCATGTGACACCCTTAAAGGTAGTGTTCTTAAATATAAATTTATATGTTAGAATTTTATCTAACACATAGTAAACCCCTGCAACATCAAAAGTTCGCCCCTCTTGTCTCACGATCTGCCTATTAAAATTGCCCAAAACATCACAATATGTAGTGAGGAGTCATTGGCGAGCGTTTCTCAAGAGCAGGTGGGCTTTTTCAGAAGGGATTGGCGGGCGTTTTTAGGTTTGAGATTGGCGTCATTTTTCAAACTGCTGGCGGGCATTCCAAGTTTCTTTGAGTAGACAGTTGGGGGTCCCGCTCGGGTTTTGGCGGGCCCTAAACACTGTTCAAGGATTCTTATTCAATCGTGAAAGGAGGGCAAACAGGGGCAGAGGGCCCAGGGGGCACAAAATACAAAACTGTTCGGGGGGCAAGGAGATAGTCGGCAGGCCCATGGATCTGAAATTGTAAGCCAACGGGGACAGGTTTGATCCACGTTGTCATTGCTCCTTCTACCTTCATCTTTTCTCGTGTTTTTTCTATATCTTTTGCAAATCTGGGCAAACCAAAACAATCCAAAGCATGATGGTTAAACATAGGGGTTTAGGGGAAAACGTAGATCCAGTGGGCCAAGGGTCCATGGTAGAACAATCAAACTCTTTGGAAGAAAATGAACACCCAAATTCCTTGAAGATTGTAGAATGTATGGTGAACAACTTTAAAAGCTTTGGGGGACCCATGCACATTTGGGTGGCCCTGTTGTTAGTTTTTTATACCCATAATATCTGGGACCTCCTCGAGTTCACACCTTGCCATTAACAAATGGCTCTGAAACTCCTTACAATAGTTCTTCAGGTCAAGATTTGATAGGAGCTTGGAGCTCTTGCACATCAAAACCCCCAAAGGCAGTCATAGGGGATGCAGAGGAAAATCTGGTCTTTGTAAATGCTAAGCAATATAAAGGGATCATGAGGCATAAGCAAACTCGTAAACTGAGGCAAACCCAAAAGAAAAAGTTCACTCTTATCCTACCCAAAGTCCACAAAAGTAATGCACAGGTGGCTAGTAAGGTATTTAAAATGGGAGAAAAGAAAAACATGCAAGATAAGAATAAAGGTTTTGAAAATTTGGTAGGAAGCCTAAAGAATTTTGAATCGAGGGTGAGCATAACAAAGGTGCACGCCACTAAAAAAGGTGTTAAGGAAGGAATATCTCAAGAAAATAAAGACACTTACAACCCTAAGTCTACTCCTCTAATGTGGTCATCAGATTTATATGTGGAGGAACTCATGAGCATGAAAAGGAGGCTTGAAATCTTAGAAACAAAAACCCTGTGTGAAGACAACAGGGTAAAAGAAGCTTTAGAGTCCAAGTGCAATCTGGAAAGAGAAAATAATGTGCTCAAAGAACAAATTTTAAATGTATAGAATAACATGGAAAGAGGGTAACAAGAATTGGTTATATTAAAATAAAAATTAGATCTCCTGAAGGTAACCAATATTAAGAAATCATAAATGACACATGGAGAAGACACAACTCAAATATAAGAGATTCAATCAACTTTGCTAGACATGGTACTGAAATAAAACCAATTGAAAAACTACAGAGAGGAGGCCAAATCATGGTCACAAGTGGTAAACGGAGCATCAAACAAACAAAAACAAATCAAGGTGCAAATAAGAGAAGAAAAAGACAAACAAAGTAAGGTTGCAAATATCATTATCAAAGGTCTGAGGGACTTTGGTGAGAAGGAGAGAACCAACATTTTAGCAAGAGACTTCCTCAAAGACAAGTTGAAGTGGAAAAGGCGTATTCAACAAGCAAGTCGAATTGGAAGGAAAATAGGAGGAAGGAACAGGCATTTAAGAATTATCATGAGGAATATAGAAGACAATAATGCAATTCTAAAGTATAGAGGGTTACTCAAAGGCACACACATCTACCTAGATGAGCATTTGACCTTTGCCCAACAAGAAGCTCAAAAGAAAAAATGGGAGAAAGTGAAAACAATGAGGAATGAAGGAAAGTGGGCTTGGTTGAAGAATGGGACAGCTCAAATTAATGACCATTTTCCAAACAAGAAATAGGGATTAGGAGCCCCACAAAAATATTTACATATAGTAAGTTGGAATTGTAGAGGTTATCCATGGAGACGAGGACTTGGTTTGGGGCCCATAGCAGAAGGGAAGGACATTATTATTCTCACTGAGACACATGAACATGAGGGCTGCAAAGTCCTAGAGTTTGAAGGATACAAGAAAATTTCAGTATGGAACAAAGGGAGTGAAACAGGCGAGGGTCATGGAGGCATAACAGTCTTAATCAAAGAGGGTTGGGATGATATTGTGAAAGTCGAGAAAGAAGAACCAAATAAACAATACATATGGCTACAAATAATTGAGAATGAGGTTACTTTCAGATTGGTTGCTTGCTATTTTGCACCACAAAATTCAAAGTTCTATAAAAAGAGAAAGTTAGATAGCGAAGATCTGTATGCTTCATTAAAAAAAGACATTTCTATATTCAACACCTTGGGGGAAATAGTTTTAATTGGGGACTTCAATGCAAGAACAACTAACAATCAATCTCTTCAGCTGGATAATGGAGAGCAGGGAATCAATAATCTTTTATGGTTGGAAGAGGAAGAAGAGCAACCTTGGGAAAGAACTTCTCAAGATGGTAATGGGAATGTTTCTCACTTTGGGGAAGAACTATTAGGGACCTGTAGTTTATATAACTTGGTTATTTGTAATGGCATGAAGGGTTGGCAAAGTTCTAGTAATATCATCTACAAAATTTATAATGGTCAAAGTGTGGTGGACTATGTTATTTGCTCTCAGAGCTTTATTCCTAGAGTTTTGGAGTTTGAGATTGGGGTATGTCCCTTTGAGTTGAATTATGATCATGATCCTTTGTTTGTTAAACTTAGCATTGTTCCAAACAACCAGTATAGTAGGTAGATAAGCAAAACAAAATTATCCCCAAGGCTAAAATACTCATGAATCAAGAAAATCAGGATCTATTTAATGCTGCTCTAGAGCAACATTTTCTTGAAGCTGAAAATAACAAAGGGGACAAGGTTGCCAAGGGATCTAGTGGTCATTTCTGTAGCAATCTTCTTATTCCTATAATTCATAAGGCTTTAGATGCTTGTAAAAGATCTTGTCCTAAGAAAGGGGCTGCGAACTCTTTCCCGACTAACCCATGGTATGATGAGGATTGTAAAGCTGCCAAGAGATCTTTGAAAAAGAACGGGTTGAACAAAGAAAACAAGAAGAAATATATGAAGTTGGTGCGTGAAAAAAAAGAGAAGTATGTTGACACAAGGAGGAAAGAGTTAATCTCTTTGGGAAGACACAACCCTAAAGGTTTTTGGATGGAGCTTCAGCAAAAGAGAAAACATATTGAGAATAACATAGCTAAGGCACAGTGGGTGGAGTATGCAAGGATTCTTTATGAGAGGACCCAAGGGAGGATTCTCCCCGCGTAATTAGCACAATTATGCAGCTCTTCTTGGTAGAAGATATCAAACAAGGTATTAATAATTTGGCAAATGGTAAAGCTTCAAACATTGATGAGCTGCAAGCTGAATTTTAGAAATGGGGAGTTGAAATCCTTGCTCCCCACATCAAAAGAATGTTCAATGATGTCACCCACGTTGGCTTCCCGATGGAGTGGACAACTAGTGTTGTCATTCCTCTCTACAAAAGTGGTGAAATCAATAACCCATCTAACTACCACACTATTATGGTCAACCCTATTCTTGGCAAGCTTTTTGGGAGCTTGATAGAACGTAGAATCAGTAGTTGGGTAGAAAAAGAGGGAAAAAGAGCAAAAGGGCAGGCTGGCTTTAGACCTAAATACTCTACCATTGACCATTGTGTCACTCTTAGACACTTGATTGAAAAAACATGGGACACTCAAGGCGAGGAAGCTTTTTGTTGCTTTGTTGAATTTAAAAAATCCTTTGATACGGTGCCTAGAGACAAATTGTGGAATAGAATTTTGAATTAAGTATACCAGATGAGTATAGAGTTGCAGTGCATAGACTATATGAACAAGTCCGAGCTAAAATTAGAACAAGTGAGGGAATGTTTGAATGTTTTGGCAGTGACATAGGGGTCAAACAAGGCTGCCCTCTATCACCCACTCTCTTTGGGTTATACATTGACAAACTAGAAGATTGGTTAAGCAAAATTGATGGAGGAGGTGTCCATTTGATTGGTTATGTGGTGAAGCTGCTTTTGTATGCCAATGATTTATCCTAATCTCTAAAACTGCTCATGGTTTGAAAGAACTTTTGAAGGCCCTGAATCTCTTTTGTTAGTATGTTGGGATGCAAGTGAACACATCCAAGACCAAAGTTATAATTTTCTCTAAGGAAGAAAATGAATCAAGATATCTTTCTTTTTGAAGGTAATCCTTTGGAAATAGTGAAATAATACAAATACCTTGGGATTGATTTTCACTATAAGCTCAATTGGGAGACTAGTAGAACTAAAACGACACAAGGGGGCTAGAAGGCTTCTTTCTTACTCCAAAACAGGTGTCGGAAGGCTGAGCTTTGGGATTGGAAAACCAAAAAAACCCTCTTTGGTTTGCTAGTCACACCGGTGGTTCTCTATGGCTGCGAGGTGTGGGGAAGTAGCATGTCAAATCATAGATGGAGACAACTTGAAAGAATCCAAAAGCATCTAATCACGTGCAACCTCAAAGTCAAAACTACAGTCCCTTCTGATATTCTCTTGGTTGAATCAAGAACCTTGCCTTTGGAGGCATCGACTATAACCCGATTGCTAAACTACCTAAAGAAGGTTGAAAACATGGATAATCACTGTTGGCCCAAAATAGTCATGGAGGAGGTTTTAGACCACAAGAAGAAAACGTGGATGAATCAAAATAACAACTGGCTAAGCAAATGGAGCATCAGTTTGCACGAGTGCCCCAACACCAATGTGGAAATAAAAAAGTATGTCACAGAAAAATTCAGGACTACCATGTGGACGAAGCCGATTGGGCAAAAGAAAACTCACTATGTGAAAGAGTTCAACTCAACTTGGGAACACGATGAGAAAACTTATTTGGGAGCTTCTATTAAAGGTAAAGTAGGGATGTTAATAGCTCAGTTGAGGAACGGATCACATCATCTTAGATGTGAAACCGGAAGGTGGACAATGCCTAAGGAAGTGTGGGAGGATAGAATTTGCCTATTTTGTAGAAAAGGGGTGGTGGAGACTGAATGGCACTTTATCATGGAATGCACAACTTATGAAGATATCCATACTCACTATGAGGGAAACTTAAAGGCTGACAACTTGCATGAGTTATTTGAGGTAGAAAGGATTAGCAAGACAACTAGTTTTTTGGTCAAAATTCATAGCAGAAGATCCAACATTGAAAAGAATCTAGAAATCTCTTAGCTTTTTGGCCCTTGGTCCCTTAGACTGTTTGGTCTTGTGGACGTCATTAAAATCTCATTCATTCATTCATATACAGGTAAACAAACCTTAGGGTCTCTGGGACTACAAAACATGGATGTCGCTTCTGGGGGCGTCACCTTCTCTCAAAACTATATCCAGCTTAGCAAAAAGTGCCATGCAAATTTTATAACTCTTCCTTTAATCACCACTTCATGTTATTTCTATCCTCTATTTAGGGGTAAGCAATGAGGAGATTAGTGAGTCACTACACCAGGCCACCACCATGGTTGCCTCCTTACTGTTCGCTACAAAGCCCAAAGGGCTCTTCAAGTTTTAGGGTAGAATTATCCTCATTTTTTCTCTATTATGGGAAGTAGGTTAGGGTCTATCGAATGGTACATGGTGATCCCACAATAGTGGTTTACAATTTTTGGCCAAACTAGACACTGCAATTATTATTTTTAACTAAATCTTCATATTCGGGAACCTATAGCGGCTAAACCGTGAGGAATTTGAAGATGATGCAAACTAGAGTCTCATCACATTTTGTCTTTAGATTCTAAAAATATTTTGAAAAAAATATTTTTGGAATCAAATTGCAATTTTGTTTCCATCTCCCACGAAAATTGGTTTCTTTCATAAAACAACATTTTTAAAAAGTGACGCTCACCGTATACAACATAACTTTTTTTGTATGAAGGATAAAATTCAAATTTTTTCGAATTTAGATTTCTAACTACGATATCTAGCACTTTCATTTGGTCTCATAGTTTTTTATTGAATATTTTTTCCTTAATCAAGTTTCAAAGTCAAACCAATTGCAATTCAGACATAGGCAGACTGTAAACAACATAACTTTTTTTGTATGAATCAAAATTCAATTTTATTTTTTCTAATGGATCAAGGACATCAATACCCAGCCTCAATGTATTTTTAAATTTTTTATTTTGATAATCTGCTATTTTTCCACATGTGCAAAATAGAGAGCTTGATTTTCGGTGAAAAACCTATGTTTAATAAAACTAAAAAAACACATACATAATAAAACCAAAACATATTCAAATTATATTCGTTGGATAGCTCGTTTTGAGGACTACCTGATTCTAGTTGGCTTTGTGAAGATTCCTCCATTTTCATCCTCAACCTAAGCTCCAAAGTGCCAAAATTTAGGGTTTTTTTTTGTCTCAGATGGGGGATTAGGGATAAGGGGGTTCGTTCGAACCCCTTCAAAGAGGTTCACTCAAACCCCTGTCCCATGCATTGTAATGTTTTTTTTGGTGGTCAAAATTCAAAGGGGTTCGGTCGAACCTTGATTCGAACGAACCCTGATTCAAACGAACCCCTTTTTGGTTCGGTTGAACAAGAAGGTTCGTACGAACCCCTAAAATCACTTTTTTTGCCTTGGGGTCATTTTTTGTGAGTTTTCCTTCCTCATTTGAATTGTAAACCACTATTGTGGCTTCACCCTGCATCATGAACTATCAAAACAATCCATACTCTTTCCTGGTGCCTCTACCCTCTCTCTCCCATGCATGGCCACTTCTCCAATAAAAAATAAAAGAAATAACTAAATGGCGCTTAGAGATGGGAAGTTTTGAGTGGTCATGGCATTCACTACCAATTTGCATGTGCATAATAAAAAATAAATCTCCTTTTCATGGAAATTATGCCTGCTAAGTATTACCATGGAAAGTAACTTACCTCAAGATTTTGCACAAATTTTGTCGTGCTATCAACTAAGCTGATGAGGAAAAATGGGCAATTTTTTCTAGAAAAATATTACGAACCCCTCTTGAAGTAGAAATCCTTTGTCTGCAAGAATAATATTTGTTAAGGAAAACTAGTCTCCCTACAAGTACTCTTCAATCTATTCACAATGAAGGAAAATTAGATCTAAAAACATTGTATCTGACTCCATCCCTTTCGAGGTCCACTTAGTTTTGATATGATTTTTAATAATTACACATTTGATACGTGAAATTTGATTTGATTTAATTAGATCTGATTTGATTCGAAGATGATTTGATGGTCACTGAAAACCAACGCAGTTTTACAGCAATGGGAGAGTGTGAGACAGGTATGTCGGGTATTTATGGACTGACAAGTCCACAATAAAAGCCTATCAGCTAAAAATATCTTCATCAATCTCCAGTTTGTTACACATCTTTCCCCAAAAGGAATTAGAATAATAGTTTTATTTAGGTCAAATTATGGTGTCCATACACGTGCATGGTATGGTCCTAAAAAGGTGACTTGTAAAAAGTTGTTTTTATACATGTCTATTAAAAATTAATTTTTATCATCTAGGTATTAGAAAAAAATACATATTTTGAAACTAAACTCAAAATACTAAATTTCATATTAATGAACTTTTTAAAGATTCAATGTGTAAGTTTTTCAAACTTTCAGTCCAATTGTGACAAAGTTTGAAAATCAAGAAAAACACTACCACTTTTTGAACATTTTTTCAAACTTTCAATCCAACTATGACAAATTTTGAAAATCAAGAAAAACACTACCACTTTTTGAACATTTTCTGGACCCAACTTCTTGCACATGCCCTTAAAATCTCCTTTATTATCTTCTACATAAAACTTACACTTGAACTGCCTAGCTTCCGAAGAGAAGTCCAATCAAAAATAAATTTTATAGCCTCATTTGAAGAAGCAACCTAATACTCCTCATAATCAATTCCCTTACCTTTACTATTTGTACTTCTAGTATTGTTTTCTCTTACTACATTAACAAGGGACCTATTGTCATTGATTAAGCTAGGCCTATTTATTAAAATTTGTATGTATTTCATTGGATTGGCTTGAGGTAATGCTAAAGAAACAATAAATTAAATGATGAATACAATACATGCATTTAATTTGTTATAAAATATTGATAAGCACCTCAAGTTTATTGTCTCTCAATGTCTTTTAGAGTGATGGATTTGAGATATCTATGTTAGTTTGCTTAAAATTTATGAATTTACCAACTATTTGTGACTACTTTGTCTCTTGTGTTAATTTTTTTTTAAAGTAAACAATACAAGTACAAATTTGAAGTAGAATTTAACCATTATGTAATATTTATTAAATTATATTACTAGTCCAATATACCTTAGCATCAATTTAATTCAGATTTCTAATTAAAACAAACAATATGAATCAATCATATTTGATCTCATAAAGACTAAACATAACTCTTATAAATTTGGGCAACAATAAAATAATTTTGATTGAATTTTGGACATATCTACAAAAAAGAAATTGTACTTTATTTGGGATAATTATTATTTATTTCTCGCAATAATTTAAATTCACTTTTTATAATTGTTATTTAATTTTTTGTGTCTTTTTACATTAACATTTTCTATAATTTTTATTGTTAAATATCCTAAATCCTTTACATACTTCTATCCTATATCCCTTTGTAACTCTATTTGCAAAATCTTCTCAAATGCTATTACTTCAAGATTAGGGGCACCGATCAATTAGCTTATTTGTAGTGAGCAAGGAAGGTTTTTCCTAGATAGGGAAACTTTTGAAGGGATCGTTATAGCACACAAATATCTTTGTTCAATTTAGCAAAGTTAGATTCCAACAATGGCCATGGAAATAAACATGACAAAGGCTTATGATAAAGTAAGTTGGAAGTTCCTTGAATGCTCGTCCTTTAAATTTTGGGTGTTTGTCCCCATTGATGCAAGTGGGTCCTCTCTTGCATTTTGAGACCTAGGTTCTCCATCAATTTCAATTGTATTCTAGTTGGTTTCTTCAAATATAATAGTGGTAAATAAGGCAAGGAGACCCTTTTCTCACTTTATTTTCATCCTCATGGTAAAAGCTTTGAGCAAATCAATTTTGTCTAAGAATCACTAGCGAAACTAGAAAGGCATAAAAATTGTAAGGTCTCTTGAGATGATAACCCACTCTCTCTTTGTGGGTGATACCTTCCTTTTTGGCCAAGAAAACTATTTAAAGATGTTGTCAATAAAAAGGGTCCTTGACAAGTACTACAATATTTCATGCGAGAGATAAATTCTTCAAAGTAGAATTTTCTTTTTTAACATTCCTCCTGGATGTCAAGGTTGATTTTCCAGGTTATTTGGTTTAAAAGTTGCAATCCTTGCCTCTTTCTACTTGGGGATTCCTCTACTTTCCAAAGGGATGAAAAATGGCACCTGAGATCTTGTTATATCCATAATCTAGGGCAAGCTAAGCTCTTGGAAAGGAAAATCATTGTTACTTGTAGGGAGGATCCTTATGGCTAAGGCCATTCTTATCTACATGTTTTCTATTCTAAAAATCAACAAGTCTACAAGGAAATTTATATGGAAAGGATCCAATGAAATAAAAAATAAGGTGGCCTTGTTAGCTTGACATAAAGTGTGCATTGTAAAATCCTTGGGAGGAGCTAGAATTAATAATATATTTGCTCAAAACTTGTTTGGAATCTGTATTCATGGTGTTGAATAATGCGAGCAAAGTATGGACTCTCAAGACAAGGAATGGATCTTCATAGTTTCAAATCCTCTAGTGGGTTCCAAAATATGGAATTTTCTAGTCAACAATCAGGATGTCATCCTCCCTCATCTCTCTTAGGTAATTCACAACGAAGAAAAGGTAGCCTTCTAGGAAGACTCATGGAACATGCATGATCTAATTATAAGAACTCTTGATTTTCAAGCCATAAGAAACTCTCTAAAAAGAATAAGGGGATTGAAACTTAAATTTCATCTTAAAATCACCTAGGTGAACAACTTCCCATTGGCTAGCTAGAGGAATTTTTCAAAGCTTCCCACCCTAGAAGACCAAAAAAAACTAGTAAGAAAGTCTATTAAAGTCAAGCAAAATATACTATTATGAAGTAGAGGATGACATTAAGTGGACAATTTCAGGAAATCAAGAATATACATTAAGACTCAATTTCAAATATATTTCTCAAGTCATAGGTAAAGAAAATTAGCTTGTAGTTCCTTATGTTGGGATAAAGCAACCCTTTGTAAAGTAGGCGCCTTTTCTTGGCTTTCTCTTCACAATAGAATTATCACATACAAGCATCTAGAAAAAATAAGTATATCCCAAGATTTCAACTGATTTTCTTGCAATAATTCTCCATAGATACTAACCACCTTCTCGTCAATTGGAAATTTAGCCTTTAGTGTTATAATGGTCGTGTAATAAGTTAAAATGGTAAGGAGTCTTTCCCAGATAAATTAGACATCACTTTTAGAGTTGGAAAAAAGTTCATTTGGACTCAAATTTTGCTTGCATTTGGACAATACCTCCATCTACTCTAATTTATAATTTTTTTTAAAGCCCACTTTTCCTTGAACACCCTTTCGATGCACATTGAAAAAGCAATCTATCAAATTTTTAATGCTTTCGTTTGTCATATTATCAACAACCTCAAGGTGTTCGCAAGTTAGGACACCAAAATCTTGAAGCTTTGGAACTTAATACAAACCCCTAGCTAGTGTATCTCCCCTTGAATTAAAATCAGCTAATTGTTTGGTAAAAAGGAAAACTCCTATCTAGCCATTCATAAAGCTCAACTTTGGTGTGTCCTTAAGGGGGGATCTAGGACCCTCAAGTATTGAGTGTGCCTTCAAAAACAACAGAGGAAAGGTTTTGTTAACAATTTACAAAAAGCTCCATGTTGACACTAACAATGAAGCAAAAGTCCAAGCTTTGCTTATAGTTTGTTAGAAGAAAGAAGATAAGGCTTTCATAAAATCCATATAGAAGGAGATTCAATGTTGACCATCAATGCTCTAAAAAAAAAAAAAAAAAACCTCTAACTCTTTGAAAATTGAACATTTTCAAATCAATTACAAAAAGTTCCATGTTGACACTAACAATGAAGTGAAAGTCCAAGCTTTGCTTATAGTTTGTTAGAAGAAAGAAGATAAGGCTTTCATAAAATCCATATATAAGGAGATTCAATGTTGACCATCAATGCTCTAAAATAATTTTAAAAAAAAACTTTGGCTCTTTATAAACTGAACATCTTCAAATCGATCGCCATTATTGGATTATTTTGAAAAATTCAAGTGCAACCATGGTTACTTAGAATCAAATAGGCTAGTTGATGCTTTGGCTAATATGGCCATTGACTAGATTGAAGATTTCATCTAGCTAAATTAGGCTTTATCAACGTTTATCATGACCCTTAAACTAATTGAATAAGAAGAACGACAAGTGACTACCCTTCTTTTTAGTCATTTTGGCATTTTGTCTATAGCTTAGGCTTCACATAAATTGCAACTTGAGGGAGGAATTATGTCCTTGTTATGATTTTAACACATCATAAGCCTTGCTACAAAAGAGCTCAGATCAAATATCTTAATCATTCAAGGTGTCGAATTTTCTTCCTATTGTGTGCTTCCTCTCAGTTCACATCAACCTCGCTTACCCAACTCAAGATTTCTTTATCAATCAAATCTATCTATTAATGTCTAAATTGCATGGAATGTGCCTCTCAATTAATGAAGTATCATTTAAGGGCATTGGCAAAGTGTCTTCTTAATCGCTTGTAGGTGGTTTTGTTGGCATTCTTCTTAGAGCTGATTCCAAAATGCTCCTCGTCAACAAGAACTACTATATTTTCTTTTATGAAGGTCATCCACAAATCATTTTTAACTACCCGATACCAGAACATGAATCATTTTTGAGCTAAACCTCCTTAACTAAGAACTACTATATTTTCATTTCCTCGAGTTGAAGAAGTTGGATCGTTATGACTCCATGAAAACTCAACTTCATTTTCTCCTTTGACTGTGAACGCATGAACGCATGAAAGAGGCCATTATAACAATGGTCGACAAAAGTTTGCTTTAGGGGTATCCTCACCAATGAAGTACACAAAGTTGCTCTTAGTGTTCATATCCTCTGTCATGGACCCGCTACTTGACAAGGAGCTCCCCCATCAATTGGGCTTAAACTTCATCCAAGCCTACCTTCTCTCGAAGGTGGTGTTTTAGTTTGTCGTTGATGAGTACGACGGCAACAGAAGTGCAACTCCTTGGATGGAATATTTTTTCAGAGTCAGCTTGCGGTGTTCCAGCTAGCCATTTGTGTCTATAACACCATAGTTGCAGGTCTGCAACAAAATAAGGGTAGGGAGTTTAAGGAAGCTCTGAGTGCTCACGCCAAAGACCTTACTGGCTTCACGACTGGCTTATGTAATGAAATGTTCAATTCCAACCGTTTTCTTCTCCGTCGTGCACCAAAAATTTAGCCAGTGCCCCTTGAAACGCCGCCACTCGATGATGATCAACTAGTCCCTCTGAGCTCTGCTGATAGCTCTTAATTGTTTTTATTTTATTTTACATTTTATGTGTTGGTGGTAGGAGTTTTTCACAGTCCATCAGTAAATATTGTGTGTTTCTGGTTTAAACTGTGTATCTTTTTAACTTGGTGATTTGGATCACACCTAGTGATCCATGATCCATCATCATTAAGAGAAGTATAGAATGGAATGCAGAGTTAGCCTTAAAAAGGGGGAGAGGATAGGTGGGTAGGAAGAGATAAATATTGTGTGCTTTTGGTAACTTTTTAGTACTTTAATATATGGGTGGATTAGGGGAGACGATCTAGTAGTTGAGCACGTCAGTTGAGCATGTAACAATAGTTGTGAGGGTACTTGTGGCCTAACACAGTTATAGAGGAGGTGCTAGATCGTAGAAAGAAAATTTGGATGAAGCAAAACATCAAGTGGTTGAACAAGTGGGACATTAAATTACATGAGTGTCCTGGCACCAATAGAGAAATAAAAAACTATGTGAGGGAAAAATTCAGGATTGCCATGTGGTCGAATCAGATCAGGTGAAAAAAAACATACTACATCAAAGAGTTTAACCCGACAAAGGATCATGGTGAGAAAAGCTATTTAGGTGCAGCTATTAAAGGGAAAGCGAGGTTGTTGATTGCTTAATTGAGGACGGGATCGCACCATCTTAGGTGTGAGACCGGTAGGTGGAAGATACCTAAGGAAATTTGGGAAGAAAGAATTTGCATATTTTGTAATAAGGGAGAGGTAGAGATGGAATGACACTTTGTCGTGGAATGCACGGCCTATGAAGATATTCGTATCTTGTACGCAAATACTTTAAGTGTGAACAATATGCAGCAGTTATTTGAGGAGGATAAGATCAACCAAACGGCCAACCTTCTAGTCAAAATTAGCATCAAGAGATCCGACTTGGAAAAGAGCTTGATGATGAATTAGGCTGTTTGTTTCGGTCCCATAGACTGTTTAGTCTCGTGGACGTCATTAAAATCTTTCATTCATTCATTGTCATAGTTTGAACATAAAAATATCAATAAATATTTTTTTAAATACCAATTATAATTATCCCAATGCATGCCATTATTACACCAAAATGTGTACAACTATTCATCATCTCATAAGAAAAAATAGTAGTCAAAATCTAGCTTCACATAATAGCTAAGTCAAACTAATTAATTGTTAATAAATATTGCATACTAAAATATTATATAGTTGTCCTCGCATTTAATATTTTGACCTTATGCAATCTTGTAACTCTTTTGCCCAAAGACATATAATATTATTTTTATATCAACTAGTATATATATCTTAAATATAATCTATATAAAATATGTCGAAATATATCTTACTATTATTATTTTTATTTTTCTTAAATTTTTATTTTTTATTTTATTTTCAAAATGCTTTTGTGTTTTTTTTTGTGATGGATTGTGCTAACCTCCGATAGACATCGTGCTGCCATTGTAGGGTTACGCTTCTCAACGTTATTACATACTTGATAATTTAAAATACATATAAGTGTACAACTTCTCATCTTAAATCAAATTGAAAAAAAAATGACATGTACAACATCTAGTTTAAATACCCACAACTATCAATTTCCAAGCAATATGCAGTTAATACCTAATTTGAAGACTTGCACCACTAAATATTAAAATACTTGCAAGAAAAAGAAAAAACTTTAAAGCAAATTGATGCATAAATTATATTAATAGTTTTCAAATATAGAATAAATTTTTTGTTTGTTTGTTTGTTTGGTAAATCACTGCTAAGGGGCAGCACCCTCAAATCAACCACAACCTTGCGACCCAATGGTTGTCCTTGCAACTTAACCATTGCACTGCAGGGTCAATCCCAAATATAGTATTAAATTATTAAATAATATTTCAAGATGCTTTTATGGACTAATTTTTTTTTTTTGAAAAGAATCAAAATTTAAATAGATAGACTTTATAATTTTAGATTTAGAAAAAGTAGAGATTCCTATTTTTATTGTTTCACAATGATATTTAGTAATTTAGACTTTAGATTATCTTTTACTTTTTATCTGGATGGGGGCTTTTACAAGTCCATAAGGATGAACAACCTAACTAAGACTCAGACAATTGAAAATTTGCAAGGTCTAGGGTTGGTTTCCACATGTAGCTCTTCCTTGAAATTAGTATAGTTTTAAGTTTGTTTAAAAAAGTTAATTCACATTACTCCTTATCCATAAAAAGGTGCTTGCATTTAGCATATAACATAATGTTAACTACTTTTTTAAATATTCTACCAAACAAAGACTTTCATAAAAGAATACTAGTACTCTTGTATCCCTTTTGTTTCCCTAGAAAATATTATATCGTTTAACGTGCTATGGAAAAGAAATGAATGCAAGGCACAAGATATGAGAGCCAATAATATTAGTACATAGAATAAAAATAGAGAAATTATACCTTCTCTATGTGTCATAGGAGCTCCAATACTCCCAATCCATACCATAACTTGCATCTTCAAGCCTAGTCTTGTTATCTACGCTAAAGAAAATTAATCAATGATGTAGGAAGTTGCAAGAAAAGTATTCCATGTTTCTAGATATATTCAAGATTAAAAATTCTTATGGTTTTTTTTTTACTTTTGGCATCAAATGGATGTCTCAAATAATATCATTCATTTAAAATTCTTAAAGGAAAAATTCCATTTGCAATTAACAATAAAACCCTATTAGTGTTTTGGATGTTATATGTTCAAGTTCATATAGTTCAAGATTAGAATAAAAAATATATATTAGGAACATCTTAAGTGTTTTTTATCTTTATAAAATAAATGGCCCCTCAAAACTAAACAAATAATCCAAACAATTTATAGGCTTTTGTTTCCTTACAATGCAACCCATCAACACATTTTCTACAGTCAATCCAAACTCCTAGAGGAGTAGAAAAAATAGCATAGTGATTCATAGTCACACCATACGATCAAACAACATTGTTGAAAAAATGGAAAAGTGAAGAAGAAAAGAAATGTAATATATGTATAAATAGAATATGATATAGTGGGCTAAGCTTCTTGATTTTACACAAAGAAGAAACCTTTTTGACAAGCACTCAACATGATTAGGGGCTTACCACTAGGCCTTGGTTTTATACAAATAATAGACAATAATATTAGATGATCTTTTTCTCATTACAATTGCATTAAAAACTTAAATGAATGTACATTCGAGAACCATAGCCTTCAATATTAAGACAATATATACAGAAGGGCATAACACAATTTTTTTGGGGTTACACTGTGTTGGTGTAATTAAATGTTTTGTACCTTGTCCTAGGTCATAATTACACCTTAGTTAAGTTTATTTAGGGACCACATAAGAGTTGTTAGAGAATTTCCACCTTTGGTGGACTTATATTCTTATTACTTTATCACCTCCACCTTTCATGGACATATCATGTGATTACGTTTCCACCTTTTGTGGGTGATCCACTATTTGTGGTGGTTATCACATTATCACTTTCCACTTTAGGTGGAGTGTTAGTTTTTCATTGTTGTCTCATGTCATAAGATTACAACATTTGTCATAATCTTATGCAATCCTATGTACTCACCTTGGCTATATAATCAAGGGGTCTCTCTCATTTGTATATACAAAAAATATATCATATCATTGACATTGAATACAATTTATTCTTGTCACATCATTTTCTTTCTTCTTTGTGCTTTCCATTTGGTCCATAGATCTTGGCATCCATAGCCAATTCTAACATGGTATCAGAGCATGTTTGATTCTAACATGGTATCAGAGCAGGTTGGGTGCCATTGGAGAGTTTTTTTTTGAAGAGAGGTACTAGATTTGGAGAGGATCCATTTTTGGTTTTTTAATTGCAAGTTCATATTGGAGCTTGTTGGTGCAAATTTGAGCTTGCCATTGCGTCTAGGAGCCTTGAGAAAGTCAGATTTGGCTTTTGGTTCACTCAATTTGATCACCATTTGCATTTTTGGCAAGCAAGGGTTTGTTGCAAGTCGTTTTTTATTAGAGCCGTCATCATTTTTGCTTCAAAAATCCAGTTTTCACTCATTTGCAGGAAAAACGATTTATGGGTTTTATAGCCAACATTGAAATTTGAATGGGTATCTTTTAGATTTTGCATATCTTGCACAGATCAGGAGAAAATTGTAGTCCAAAAGCATTGGGCGTCATTTTTCTCCTGACTTAAGGTCAATTTTTTTATTTTTTATTTTTCTACTTGTTGGATAAAAAAACAATTTCTGGGTTTTGTTTCTAGCATCAAAATATTTTTGGGTTTTTGTTTTCGTCTACAAAAAGTGAATAGATTTTCCAGAAATCAAATTAGAAATAGACATTTTTGCTAAAAAACCCATTTCCTGTAGGTTAAATTCAGTTTTTAAAAAATTCATAACTTTTAGCCACTGTGTCCGGTTTTGGCAAACGAGATATCGACGAAAAGCTAGTTTCGAGCACTTCATTGTGGTGTAGGCCATTTTTGAGATTTGGTCATCTACACAAATTTGAGATTATTTTTCATCATGTAGGTAGATGTGAACATTCATCACTGCATGCACTATTTCCTTTTTTGTATGCATTAGGTTTGCATTTTCTCTTTGTTTTATGCATGTTTTGCAAGTTCTCATTTTACAATCATGGGGTATTGTAATAAATGAACTTACATAAAGTTCCATGGGAGGGGTGCAGGGGGGCGCTTCTTGCATAATAATTTGATTAGAGTGTAGTTGCATGACATGCACTTTGATCTCATCTTCATATTGATGACAATTCGCATGAGTTGTATCTGGATTATGTTGTTTTTTTTTGCCACATCTTGTTCTTAGTTTGACACATTTTGGTTTGCATTGGTTCACATCTCAGATTGAGAGCCTATGGTTAATGATTCTGAATCACATCAGATTCACATCGGGTCACATCTCAGTTTGAGGGCCATTCATTTTATGGTTAATGTTCCAGAATCTTCATGGTTCTTGCTCCTATGGATCAGTTTTAGTCATAGTTTGGCATCGGCATCGAGATACACATAGCTTCCAAATTCTTTCATCATATCATTCCCTCTTATTGGGGGTATCATTTATTCATCTACTATTGTTTCATGGATTCCAAGGTTGTTCTATTTTGTGAGTTTTCCAGTGTTTCTTGGCATCGGGTCTGTTGTTGCTTTATCATGATTCCACCTTGATTCAATCAGTGACTCGCATATGGTTTCAGTAGCAAACAAAAGTATCTTTCCCTGTTTGTTAGATTGAGGATTCTAGTTTTACTCCACAATGTACTTCTAGTGCTTCTCTTGCAACAGGTTATCTCATTGAGGGGGGACTACCTTGTCTCTCTTCTACTTCTCTCTTATGGGGGGTGTTTTTCCTCACATGGGGTTTTTACCTTCTCATGCATCATTGAGAGAATTTTTATTTTGTATTTCATCTCTCTTTTCAGGAGGAGTTTTGTCCCATTGGGTTTTCTCTTTTTCTCTGTTTGTGAGAGATTGCATTGCATTTGTACATGGGTACCTAACCTAGCCTAGTTGTCGGGACCCATCTTGCATTGTTTGATTTTGTGTATATTCTCCCTAAGTTTCACTTAAGAGGGGGTGTTGGTGTAATTAAATGTTTTGTACCTTGTCCTAGGTCATAATTACACTTTAGTTAAGTTTACTTAGGAACCACATAAGAGTTGTTAGAGAATTTCCACCTTTGGTGGACTTATCTTCTTATTACTTTATCACCTCCACCTTTCATGGACATATCATGTGATTGGGTTTCCACCTTTTGTGGGTGATCCACTATTTGTGGTGGTTATCACATTATCACTTTCCACTTTAGGTGGAGTGATAGTTTTTCATTGTTGTCTCATGTCATAAGATTACGACACTTGTCATAATATTATGCACTCCTATGTACTCTTCTTGGCTATATAACCAAGGGGTCTCTCTCATTTGTATATACAAAAAACATATCATATCATTGACATTGAATACAGATTATTCTTGTAACATCATTTTCTTTCTTCTTTGTGCTTTCCATTTGGTCCATAGATCTTGACATCCATAGCCAATTCTAACATGGTATTAGAGCATGTTTGATTCTAACACATTGGATGTTTGGTTAACAATCACAACTAAAATAAAAGAACGTAATTTTCATATTGTTTTTATATCTCTATTATAACTTATACCCACATATGATCTAGTAGGATCCTAGATAAAATTCAAATGCATGTCTCCTCATTCTATAACCATGGAACAAGCACTATACAATCATCTTCTAGTTCTATCATGTACTCATTCAAGTTGATCGCACATGAAGAACTTGTAAGCATTAGTGGCTAAGTAACTTGTATTTCTTCACTTGCATTTCCATGTGGGACTATAGATGATAACACATAATCTTGGTTCCCTCCATTTTTTAGGTTCTTAGTAATTGTTGCCAAGTGGGATCCCCATTTATAGATAAAAAAACATGGAAGAAAGGTGTATTTAATATATAAAAAATACATCTTAATTTTACTTGACTTTTTAATTATCTTGTAAAATTTATTAAAATATTTTATTATTTATAAGACTCATTAAATCTACCTAATAATGGGCTAGAAGACGATGTGAGGTGACATATGTAGTGACACTCATAAAAAGTATTAGTGAAGGTTTTCAAATAGGAGTGATGGATCTTCAAGTATAATGTCTACCTCTATATGAATCGAGAGTAATGGGAGGAATGATGGCTAGTACATGTTGTCTCCATTTTTTACCTAGGCATTTTTAATATTTTTTCACTCTACAAGTTGACTTGCATGAACTGAAACGCTTTCATGAAAGTCATGTCAGTACTTTAGTTTGTTCATAAAATAACCTTTGTCTTCTTGACTTGATCAATTAGAAAATATTAATGTCAATTTGCCTTGGTTGCAAGTGTTTCAAGAAATTAACGTAGTCCTTTTGAGCTATTAACACTAATTATCAAGTGAAAATTTATTAAATATAAGTCATAGTTATAGTCGCAAGTTTGACATTGTATTTTTGAGGTTCAGGAATGTTTTTTATAAAAAATAGGCCCAAACTTAGATACAATTGATCAACACGTGTGAATTTGTAGTTACTTGAATTTCAACATGTGGTCGTAAAATACTGTTGTACATGTCTCGGACCTTAAATATCTCAAAAATGGGTTTGTAGTGGTATTTCGACTAGCACTCATCGATAAGAAGTTACATAATGCATTAATGAGGCCATGTTAATTGATAAGCAAACAAAGTTGTAAAGCTTCAACATAGTTTCTAATTACCACTTTGCAATTTGTAAGTCACAATTCATCCTTTGTAGTCTTACATAGTCATGAGTTGATTTCCAAGTTTGACTATATTTTGAATTCAATAAGAATTTTAAGTGACATGATTGATCAAGTTCCTTAATCATTGAAATGGGGAACCATAATCTTTTTACATTTAAAATTAAGAAAAATAAATCTAATACTTTAGTTTGAAATGGTAGAAAGACTAAACCTAAACACAAATTCACAATTTACAAATTACATTTTGATTTTCGATTTTCATAATATTTGAATTGGTGAACTTTAAGGATTATGTGCAATCATAAATTTATGAATTGTATCTTCACTTCTCAATCTCATTTATATATGAAGGAAAGTACAAAATTTGAAAGGGTGATCTATGTGAAACTCTAATGCATATTTATAATTTACAAATCACATTTTAATTTTGACATCCCTTGTATTTACGATGTATGAAGATTAAGTGAAATTTTAAAAGACAGACTTTCCATACAAGTTTACATAAACTTGGAGAGTAGGTATTCATAGACTTATACTTTGTATGCACATATTCTTTATGTTTGCAAAGTTTACTTGTACCTACCCCTCATTTCTCTATGCAACATAGCTCATATTGTGTACAAAACTATCATGCAAAATTATGTCATATGAGCATATATTTTTAAAACTTGCAAATTTCATTGCAAGTTCTAACTCCCACCAATATACAAAGGAAAATTATTAGAGAAATGAAAATTCTATATGTGTGATAGGAAAAAATGGTTTGATTAAAAGAACTTATCCTAATAAGCAAGCTCCTATTCTACTTTCACACAAGCTAAAATATTTATATTAACTTACAAAAATAAAAAAAATCTTTGAATAGAAATAAAGAGAGTGCATTAAGTGGACATCATGAACTACTTTTACACTATCAACTTTCAAAGAAACTATGAAATTTTGGATTTATAGAAAGTACAAAGAACATTAAAATTTAATTACATCAAGAAATGAAAATACAACTTGAAAAGAACCTAGAGATGGAAGACAAATATATCTTTCTAGGAAACCAAAGCAACACGTGTTGTGTTCTCATCCTTCATCAATCACTCCAAGATTTCCTAGAATGCACAACTCAAACTCAAAAATCACATTAACTTGTAAATACAACGAAACAATAAAAATTGTTGGGGATGTTTAGGGGTTTGCTTAGTAAAACTCATGTTTTGATCTTTTGACAGGTCCACAAACAACCAAAAGGAAAATGATTGATAAAAGTAAATGATTTTAAATCCTAAGTGCATTAAGGATTAAAAGCAATGATAAAATGAATTGACAATGGTGTTAACCTTGATCTACGAGGAGAACCATCATTGCATGAAAATAAAAATAATTTAATAGATTGATTTACTTCTATTCCAAAGAGATTGTCTCACTTTGAAGAGTAAATATAAATAAATAAATAAACTAACAACATTACCCATTGTAGAAGCTACTTATAATAAGAGTGATAGATGAAATCATCAATGTGTCTTCTTTTGGGAAGCTCAAATTGTTGAAGAAAGGAAGTTGATAACAAAGTGACAAAAATTCAAATAAGATGGTTGGATATGCTTGAAAAATCTTAGAGTATTTTGATAGATTTTTCCCAAGGCTGTGAGGTAAAGAACTTGCATAAAGAGAAAGTACAAAATAATATTTTAAAAATGAAAAAAGTTATTGGTTTTGTTCACTCAAATGAGAGGGAAGAGGTGTTAATTTTTCATTGAGGCATTACAACACGCACCATAAACAAGCCATGTGGAAAGTAAAATTTTGAATCTCAATAATCTTTCAGGGCACTAGTGCCTCACACTATCATTCATACAGATTCTACTAAAATTTTGCATACATGCTTAAAATATTTTATATTTTTTGAATGTGAAATAAAAAACTTTTATATAAACATATTGAAATTTGTTATTAAAAATAAGGTTAATGTGAGTTCAAAATATAATATGAATTGCACAAACAGGGATACATTTAAGAACCCCCCCTCGAAAAAGGTGTAAAAACCTAGCGAATCTTGTATACTTCTTGAAAAAATATTAATTTTATTGGCAAATTTTTTCTTTTTTCAAGGAAAAATAATAATCTCAATTGGCGAATCTTTTGTAATCACTAAAAGTCTGTAGAAAATCCCTGCGAATTATAATTTTTTTGAAACCAACAAAATATTTTCATTAGCAATTAAAAATTATTTTCAAAACCAATAAAAAAATTCCATTAGCGAATTAAACCTGTTTTGAAATCAACAAATATTTTTGTGGGCGAGTTAAACTTGTTTTCAAACCGAAAAAATATTTTTGTTGGCAATTAAAACCTATTTTAAAACCAAAAAAATATTTGCATTGACGAATTGAATTGACTTTCAAACCACTAAAAAATTTCATTGGTGAATTAAACCTATTTTCAAACCAATAAAAAAAAATCATTAGTGAATTAAACTGGTATGCTAATAAAAAATCATAGCGTGGGTGGTGAAAATATCAAATGCTATATATTGTTCTATTCTGAGACAAATTTTCCACACACCCAAATTCCTTCATAAAGTCTTTGGAATGGAGACAGGTGTCAACATATTATAAGTTCTTATTAGAAGTGAGCCACTGAGTGAAGTACTATGTCTTAAGCCAGATGTCAGTGCAAATTAACGACTAGTAACTATGACTATGAGTTATATTATTTAATAAGCTAATATAACATTATTATACTTAGAAAATTAATACAATCATTCGATGAATGTTGGATGGATGGTTGTAGTTGCATTTCGAAAGCATATGTTTGAAGCACTAGACTTGAGAATTCAAACCTCTAGAATAGCCCTAGAACTGTTAGATTTGCAAATATCAATGGTTGACCTTTTATTACTTATTAAATGGCCCCTTATAAATTTATTAAATGTAATTATTTACCTTCCTAAATTATTATGCTCCAATATGATTCTTCAACAGTGTCCTTTCGTGGTTCTGCAACCAAGAAAAGGACATGCCACTATGAGCCTGTGAACTTGCAAAATCCTTTAATCCTCCACCACATGCCAACATTTTGTGGATCCTATACATAAAACTCTCTGATAGTTCTCTCATGCCCCATAATTAGTCTATGTTTTGACACTTGTACACCTTCCATAATATTTCAAGACTTTTTCTCTTCATTGGGAATCCTAATGCAAAAGCGCAGAAAGAGGTAGGGACCACTTTTGTACGAGTAACTTGGATGACCATAAAACCACATGTAGAATTCATTTTTCAATGCGAGCACCTAGGAAAAAAGGATGGGGAAGACATTATAAAATAAAATTCCACAATGATCAGACCTATCAAGAAATAGGGTATGTTGTGCTCATAAACACACAGGGCCTTGACATAACAACACAACTTAACCAAAAGGCAACCTAGATAACTAGTCAATAGCAAAATATAACAAGAACACAAGGGTTTAAGAGGGCTTAAGGGTTTAAAGCTCGTAGCCAGAGTCAAAGTCAAGATGATCTCAATCTCATATTGGTGAATGGAAGTTGGTATTTCCAATTGATTGTTTAGGTTTTCCTAAAAATTAGCTAGTTGTATACTTAGAAACCCAAGGTCAATGGCCAACAAACAAGAGATAGATTTATAATTTCTCCTTTGTAGTTTAGGCACTACAAAACCAAGGTGGGTTCCACTATAACATCATGCAACAATAATAGCTTACATTGATGCCTTTGCTAACAGATTCTTCACACAAATTTGTAAGAGGTGTATTTGATGGGCTAAATCATCTCTAGAATCCTCTATTTGAAATGTCATGACTCATAGTTTGGGCTTGATCATAACATAATGAAAATTACAATAAAGTAAATATTGTTTAGATTTTATATCTTATTATGTCTCAAACTTAAACTTTGAGAGTTAGGTTCCTGGTTGACCAATGCCTTATCCACACAAAGTCTAGAAAGGAAGCAAACTCCTACAACAGACCAACCTTTGGCTTCTAATAACCTTACTAATTTACAACAAGAAACCAACAAATGAATAATATTATAAAACTATATTTTAGCAACACAACCACAAATAAATGAACTAAAAGAAAAGTTATTACATTCCTTGAATAGGAGCAAATAATTCATGCATCCATAAAAATAATGCGAAATGAGAACCAAAATATAATCCTCAATTATATTGATTCAAAGGTAGTGTGTACAATTGTGGAGAGAATGACAAATTGATATTTAACACTTGGTGTAATACAATGAGTATTTAGGTCAACTATTGCTATTAGAGAAAAAAAATTACAACATTTCCTCTCTTAGTTTCAAAGGAATTACCTATTCAACCTAAAACCTATATAAAGATTTACAAAGTCTAATAAGTAGTACCCTTTGAATGAGGCCCAAAATTCCCTTTTATAGACACACGGGAAGCAACAAGAAAAAGTCCTCATTCAACCACCTAGTCATTAGAAGACAAAAGTTCAGGCGATGCAATATAAAGGATAAAATTTAGTTCAACCTATTGAAACACAACTTAAGTTGCAACAGTTATACCTAATTTTTGGAGACTGATTGAAACACAACTCAAGTTACATCATCCTATTCTTCCATGTGCTCCACCTGTATAGCTAAAGTGTCAGTCCTAGATGGAAAAAAGTTGTTAACTTTCTCCATATGTGACTTGTAGTCTTCTTCGATCAAAATTTTCACTAGGTTAGGGAAACCAAATAAGTTGTTTTCTAGTTTGATTAGTGCACCAATACATGCATTGAGCTGATCAACATCAACTTCATCCTCTTTATTTATCTTGATATACATAGGATTGAGAAGATTGGAAAATTTTGATTTCCACTCCCAAATACCATGACCTCCCCATCTCTAGTCAAAATTGGAGGCATGTATAACTTCTTAAGGCCCTCAAAAGTATTGAGGTTCCTCTTTATCATATCTCTATATTTAATATTATATTTAATTATGTCATCCAATAAATTTGACTTATCCAAACTGTCAGATACCATGCTACTATCAAAATTTTATTTGTTGATAAGCAATCTCAACACCTCAAATCCTTGGGAATAATTGATTTGTATGACCTACAACTCATCCACATCTAATTGTGGCTAGAAAATGCATCCTTCAAAATTGTATAATTGTCCCAAAATTTGTTCAATTGGGAAAGGATCTTGGATAACTTGTACCCCAAAATGTAATCTACCAAATTAGAGACCTTCTTCATTGATGCCTCCTTTACTATCTTGGCCTCTATAGTATGTTGCTTCAACTTCTCCCTCAATTCCTTTATTTCATCCTCCAATTTATTCTTATCAAATGAAGCTTGTGCCTCATTTACCTATTGTGGATGGGACAATAGCCCTTGTATTGTATTGAGCCTCTACTCTAGTCTCTAGTTTAAGGCATTTTCCTTATCAAGGTTTGCTTGCAATTTCTTAACAGCTGCCTCTGTGAAGAGGATTGCACTAACTATTATGGAGGCCGCTTGGGTTGCACTTGTGTCTCCAAACTCTTAACAATGAGATGACCATCAAGCTCATTAGTGTTACTTATTACTTGGGGCTTATTGGTCTTAAGGAGAATTGACCATATAACCAAATTCTCATACCCAGTGTGGAATCCATAACCAAAGTATAAATCCTTTGCCTGCTCTTTTGATCCCAAAATTGGGTCCCCACTATCATGCATTCTTATGGAATCAAATGCAATGGCTGAGGAGATGTCCCAACAAGGAAACAAAAAACACCCTACTCTTTTCACCAATTCTCTTCCCCTTTTAGGGGTCATGGAATCCATCTCCTTCACCTTCTACCAAAATTTTTCAATGGTTTCTTTTCTCTCTCTTTTAGATAAGTTACTTGCCATGAGGGTTAATCTCAACTCCTCCCCCTTATTTTTACCTAGAAAAAATCCTTAAACTCATGGGTGGTGATGAATTATTCATCTTGTAGAAAATCCTCACAAGAATTAACCCTAACATAATCAACCACTTGCACACTAGTTTCAAAATTGATGACCAACCTTCCATCAATGGGCCCCTCAATCGACATCCTAGGAAGGGGTAGCATTTGTTGTACAATGAGGGCATACCCATTCATATCCTCTAAATCAAGTGGATAATCCACTAAAGGTCCAACCATTGGATCAAATTTTCTACAAGGGAGTAATTGGCTGGGGACTTACTAGTACCTCTGCTCTGGAAGAAGAAGCACCTGGTGTGCTTGGAGGCACCTATGGAATATTATCCAACAGTTGGTTGGAATTATCCAACATAATCATCATTATGACTATGGGATCCCTTATGTGCATGAATGAACCCTAGAAAGATGGGTCTACTCTCTTCCTCTTGTTCTCTATAATTTGGATTTTGACCCACAACTCTCTCCTTCTCGATGCATGTCTCTCTGAAGAGTAATTCCCAATTAGGTCCTCAATTTAGTTTGGCTAGTGAAGATACATAGACAGCTTGTAAATTCCTCTCTTGTTGTTGATGAAGCCCTCTGGGTCAAAACTCCTAACTTTATCAATCTTCATCTTGTATGGGAGCAACTTCTCCTTAATCAAGTCCATGCCTTCCCTTGAAAAGGCAACAAAATAAGACAAAAATATACCCCCCACAAAGGAAGGGCTCTTCACGAAGCGTTGTGATGCTGACACTTGTCATCATCTCACAACTTCATAGTAACAAAAGATCAGTCCCACCATGGCTCCACGAAGACCTGATCATCCACGATTCTCAAGGGGGATGAGGAGAAGGACAAACAAGACCTCCATGATTCTCAACGATTGTATCTTCTTTCACCAAGATATCTTCATAACCAATGGGAGAGATATCGAAAGAAGAACAATTATGATTATCATGATTGTCGATGCTTGCATCCTCTTGTGTCAAAGATTTATTGGATGACCTAGGTGAGATGAAGTCATCGAGGGCTTCATCTAACATGTCAAAGTCATCTCTACTAAAGGGTTTAAATGATATGCTAAGGTTAACCAGTTTTTGTTGTTTGTTTGGACCTTTGGTGTTTTTTGTTTTTTTTTGTTTTCATTTTCTAATGAATGTCGAATGTAAACTAATCTAATTGAACTATGAACTAATGTTGAATATGAAAAATGCAAGAATCTAATTATATCCACAATCATAATGAAAGTAAATTATGCTACTTTTAATTATTTTAATGTAACAAAAAGAAATTCATTGTTTAACCCTGAAAACTATAACCTCAAAATTCACAAGGACTAATATGCCAACAAGGGCATCTTGGTCCTATTGATGCAATTTGGCGGTTCTAGAAACTGAAACAGGCAGTAAACATCTGAGACAGGGTTTTGAGCCAAAAACCCATAGAGGGACTAAGACACTAGTAAGAGCATTTTAGTCCCAACAAAGGTTTTTTTTAGAAAAATAGAAAAATATAAGTTGTTAACAGTGTTACCAGGTTGCCTACTCAAGGACTCGATGTTTAGAAACATAAAACTATGCAAATGAATGCAAGAAAAAGTGACTAATGACAAGCAATTGAATGCAATTTTTTCAATTTTGAATGCAATAACAATGTTCTTAAATGCAATTAGAATAATTAACAATGCACTTTTTAGTTTTTCAATGAGATAAGATGATGCAAGAAAACAAAAATCAAACCTATATGCACTTTAACTAATGAAAATGTGAGAAACCCTAGATGCACTTTCACTAATGCAAGATGAAATGCAAGAATGAATACAACCTAGATCTAGGACCTTAGTGAACTCCAAATCAAAAAAATGAATGTCCAAAATGTCGAGTTTACCAAAATGAATAATGGTAACAAATGTGTGTTTTATGACCTAGGTCATATAACACCACCCTTCTCCCGTTATCATTCAAGAATGCCCTAGGATCCCAAATTGGATTGACTATCAACACAAAGGTGATTCAATTCACAAAAGGAAGACTTAGGTGGTCTTTAGGCTTTGAATGGTTCACTGCCAAGCAAAATATTGGAAAAGACAACTTAACATTCAACTCACAAAACCTAGTAATGCAATCCAAATAATGAGTGCAAATGACAAAATTAAGTAATAGTAAGTTAGGATGTATGTACTTGGGAAGTCTAGAAATGTGATGAGTATTCTAGAAATGTAAAAATTATGTCAAAATATGCTAGGGAGGACTAAAACGCCCTTGTTGTTGTCTTAGACCCACTATTGTTTTTCAGGGGAAATGCAGAATCTTTGGATGTCAGAACAAAATCTGAAAGAATCTTTGTAAAATACCCTTGGGAGCACTAAGATTCCCTTACTATTGTCTTAGTCCTGATCTAAATTTTTGAAATAGCTAAATGTGATCCTGAGGCTCAATGCTTGCACTTCCTTCTTCTTAGATCTAAACTCTTGAAACTTTTAGATCTAGTTTGTATGTGAGTTTTCGTGAAGATAACAACTTTTCTATGCAACTTTTCAATTTTTCAACTTTGCAATTCAAATGATCTTCAAGTCTTCAACCTAAATTTGTAAACACAAACACACAAGAGAGGAAAAACTTGTTGATTGTTAGTAAATGGGGGTTTGCCTTGGTCAAACCCCTTGTTGGTAATTAAACCTTGGAATGAAATAAAATAATGGAGGGAAATGATGAATGGACAAAGTGCTATGTTGCAACTCACCAAACCCTTGTTATGAAATCTGAAAACTTGTATGAAGTGGATAGCTTGAATGTAGATCTTGAATCCAAGGAATGCTTGATAGATCTTGACTTTAATTGCTTGCTTGAATCAAAACCCTACATCACAAATGTTAGCTCAAAAACTCATATGATGCAAGAATATCTTTGAAATGATGCTTGAATCTTGATGAATGCTCCAAATGCTTGATGAATTTCTCTTGAATGCTCTTGTGAACTCAAATTTTCTATTATGAATGAATACTTAAGTTGCTAGGATGAAAATGATTGAAAGAACCTTGTATTTATACTTATCTGTGCTTAATATCCCAAAATTACACCACAACAAGCTGACATATGAAACCATTAATTAAAGGAGGCTAAATCCCTCCAAGATTTGAAATTAAATATCAAAAATAAGTTGAGGGGGACTATGATGCCCTAGGTGGTGTCTTAATCCTAAGGCTTAAAAATTAGGGCACAAACTCCAAAAAGGAGCCCCTTTAAGGTACATTTAAAATTAGGGTCCCAAGATCCTTGGGGGACAAAGACGCCCTAGGTGTCGTCTTAGTCCAAACCCAAAAATCAGGGACACACAACCAAAATTATTAAATTATTAAATTATTATTTATCCTTTGATGTTTGTCAGGACTAGCCATAAAAAGATATAATTTATTAGGCTTGTGGATGCAAAATAGGACCAGTTAAGACATAAATAAAGATAAATAAAGCAAGGTGGGCCCAAACAAGTGTGAAAATGCAAGGAATGCATTTTCCTACACTACACTTCTTTTTTTCTTCTTTCATCTTTGGCTAAAGATCGACTATAGAAGGTTTTAGCTCACGGAAGATCACACTTCTGCTATACAACACATTCTTTGTAACTAGGTTCCAAAGCTTGTACCTTATTAGCTCCAATTCAGATATTTTTTCACTGGGCACATATGCATATGCCTCACAGCCAAATACTCTAATGTGTCTCAATGAGGGCTTCTTACTAGACCATGCTTCCATAGGCATCTTATCCATGAGCACCAAAGTGGAAGATCTTTTAATCAAATAACATGTTGTAGCTACAGTCTCAACACAAAAATTATATTCTAGACCAACACTACTCAACATACTTCTTGCCCTTTCCATCAACGTTTTATTCATCCTTTCTACAACTCCATTTTGTTGTGGAGTGTACAGCGTAATTTTATGCCTTTTTATTTTGTGGTCCTTGCAAAACTTATCAAAATTTTCTAAACAAAACTCACCACCATTATTTGTCCTCAAACACTTTACTTCTCTACTAGTCTGATTTTCAACGAAGGTTTTAAATTCCTTAAACCAGCTGAAAACTTTGGTTTTATTTATGAGAAAAAATAAAAATGTCCTTGAATAATCATCTATGAACGAAACAAAATACATAAATCTCGATAGCAAAGGAACATTAACTGGACCAAAAACATCAACATGAATATAATCTAGAATTCTAGAAGATACATGAGGACTAGAATAAAATGAAACACCGTGTTGCTTTCCATATGTGCATATTCACAAAAATCAAACTCAAGATTACAATCATCAAGCCCTTCAACCAGGCTTTTAAGCCTTTTTCACCAATGTGGTTGAGCCTCTTGTGCCACAACATTTTTTTCTTTGTTGGGAGCTTCATCTCCAAAGAGTTTCCACCCACAAGAACAACACCTCCTTTCTCTACTTGATTAGATTTACTTGACTTTGTAGAAGCACTATTACACCATACTACACATGCATCCAGCTTATATAGATTGCCAATTTGTGCACCCTTATCTAGCACCATAGAGCCTCTATTCATTCTATAAGCACCATTTGAGAAACAAACTTGCACACCAATATCATTTAGCTTACTTACATAAAGTAAATTTTGAGCTAGACCTGGTATATGCAATACATCATTGATCCCCTTCACTCTTCCATCAGGGAACTGAATCTCGACTCTTCAATGACCAACAATTTATAGGTGAGAATCATCACCCAGATACACCCTTCCACCAACATACTTTTCATACTTTGAGAACTAACCAAAGCTCCACAAAGACAAGGGCCTTTGTGAAACACACGTGCTTAATTCAACAACTTAAAGTGACTAGGAAAAAGGGGGACTATTCATGGATGTGACAATAAGGCTCAACATAGTGTAATTAAAATATTAGATAGAAACTTTATGTCGTTGAAAATTTTGGACACGTGTCATGTTTTGGGGGTTTCATGAGGCTAGAAAATGAAAAAACCCAAAGCCTCTACAAATAATAAAGACAATACAAAACGTTGAAACGTGTCAAGAGCACCCAAAGAACATAATACTTTAGGAAGGAAAATAATTACATTGAATAAAATTATAAGGGACCATTTAATAAGTAATACAAGGTCAACCATTGATATTTGGATTAAAGGATTCCACAAGTCTACGGGCTCATGGCGGAATTTACTTTTCTTGGTTGTGGAACTGTAGAAGCACATTATGTGAAAATATTCTCATGTGGGAGAATCTTATTGGAGAGAGGGGACAATTGTGTCCTTTTCAAGAAAATCAAGGCTTTACTCATCATTGAGATTTGTACTTCCCTACTAGATGGATGACCCACATTTAAAATTGATAAATGGGTAGATTAATGAACTATCGTCGAACAAACAAGAAGTAATGGTGAATGTGATGAATGATGGCATATCTTTTAATTTAATTGTCTTCATAAAGTTTTTATTCAATGTAGTTGGTTGTCTCATTTGTTTGGTCTGACATAGTAGCAAAATCCATAGAGGTGCGCCCATTTCGCGTCAACTTGAGCTCTAAAGAATTAAAAAATAGGTACGCCTTCTTGGAAAAATTCACCATTGTTAGTCTTGAAGCTCATATTTCATAATCAAGTTTGCAAAATTTGTTTCGCAAGATTGTAAAGTTTCAAAAGGATAGTGTAGAAATTTGTTTTAAAATCATTCTAGAATTATGAGTCGACTGAACACTCGACCCTCTAGCTCTATAACTAAAAGATCCTTTAAGGAGGATATTATGGCCAAGTTGTCAGGTTCCTCAAAATAGCCTATGCATTCCTTCATCCCTAATGTAGTAGATGAGATGGTAGACAATGCCAAAAATTGAAAAGATGCAAATCTAAAGAAAAAGGATGACACAATTACTGGATGGGAATTATTTATATATTTGTATGGAAAAATAAACCATTGTGCCCCTATTTCTAATGCATGGACTTATGATTTGGGGAAGTTGGTTGTTCCTAATGTCTTTATAAATGTGGAACTCATCAAATGCCTTGCTTTTGGGTATGATACGAATATTAGAATAATCGGAGCATTAGATGGAAGCGTCCTAATGGATATAATTGAGGAGTTTATTTATGAGGTTTTTAGACTCAATGTGGCCGCAAGTAAGGTTATAGACCTTGATTCTTTTAGACAAAAATATTGATAAGACAAAAGTAGCCTCCTAGGTTTGGAGAAAAAGGCTACATAGGAAGGTCATTGAGAATCCCTGATAATGAATCTGAGCCTTTTGATGTCAAGTCTTTTGAAGACTTTCAGAAGAACATATTGGGCATTATGCCAGGTGTTGGGAGAAGATGCACACTAAAAAATGGAGATACCCCTTATGTATATGGTTGTTGATATACAACATCCTTTTGTGAATAGTTACTTTGACTATGCAAACTTTTTAGCCGAGGCTATTCAAAATCACCAGGTGGACATTAAGAGAAGTGTTAAGGAGGTGAATTTCAAGTGGAATTCTCTCTTTTTCCATATGATTTTATACAAAGGGAAAGATCATTTGAGAAAAGTTTTACAACTGAATGTGAAAGATAAAGAGGGGAATGATCTCCCAATGCAATGTTGGACCCATATTTGGGACAAACATTATAGTGAGTCCAACTATGTTATTTATGAGAATTTCTTTGTAAGAAAAGTCATAGAAAGGTTGGATCTATCTGGAATCAGATTGCACAAGGAAATTTTGGATTTTGTTAGGCCTAAAGATAGGAGGTCAGAGTTAGGAGAACAAAATAACTAGGGATATTATTACCTCTATGACAACTTAGTTATTATTAGAATGTATGGGTGCCCTCAAGCCCCCCATATGCTACCCAGATATGTGTCACCTAGGTTGGCATTCATGTAAATTATATTGCAATTGAATGAGACTGATTAGTTTCATTTAAGGAAACAAAAAGAAAGGGTCTTTTTTCCCTTATGTTACCATCTTTTCAAATTTCACTTCAACCAAAGATGGGTTAGGTATGCTAAAAGAAATACTTGGGGAATATAGGTTATTTTAGGTAAAATTCATGGATTTTGACCTTGGAGGTTTCATACATGAGGTCAGGAAAAGTATCAGAAGGTATGATTTTCACCATTGGGTTTATGAAAATGAAGATGTAATAAAAAATTGTAAGGATGAATATGAGGTAGCTAACAGAAAGGTGAAATGGATGACAATCATCAAGGCAAAGACTACTAAGACAAATAAGGATAAGGATTATCCTGGAGAATTTTTTGACATCGATGACCCAATTGCCAAGATTTGGCTGGTGTTGAAATTTTTTGATAGAGTTGTAGGTAAGGCCCTTGCCCTGGAAGAGAAACCAACAAAGTGGCCTAGACTTGACCTTTCTATTAGAAGGCCCCAAGGTCTTGTTATTAGAGAAAATGTGCTACAATTAGACCCACCACAGGTCACTCCCTCTCCTCCCCCTCAAATAATCAGTGTGGATTCTCCCCAAAGAGAGAAACCAAAGAAGAGGATGGAAGTTGAGCAATAACCATTGTTGGTTGACTATCGCATCAATCTAAATAATAGTGAAGATGTTCATATCACCATGGATGAAATTCAATAAAATATGCCATCCCCATCAAGACCAAATATTGTTGGCCTTCTTCAACAAAGGTTCAGGTTGTACATGGCTATGGGGAGAGATAACCTCAATGATGTGAGGGAATTTTCATGTTCACAATTCATTTTTTATGATGACTTTGTAAAATCCCAAGAGTTTAAAGATTTTTTTATAAGAGCAAAGAGGGAGGAGTACCATATAATAGTTTAGTTGGTACAAGAAGATGTGCCTAGAGAAAACTACAATGAAGTAGCTACAAAGGTAAGGGCATAAATAAATTTTTAGTCCAAAAATATTACGCCTGAAGAAGGGAGAAGAATTGTGTAAGATAATGGATTGCTACTGGTCCTTGAATGAGAGATTGCTTTAGCAATTATCTTTGATACTATTAGGAAACAAGAAAGAAAAGTTTTCTCCACAAAAGAGGAAGCAAAGATGGCATTGTCAAGATCAGGGTTCAACCCACATTGGGAATCCCTTGCAATTTGGGCCCTTGCCCCAACTACAAATTAGCCTATGATTGCTAAAGCATCAAAGGAATCAAAGAAAGCTTTATTGTAAAGAGGGTGTCTAACACCTCTACCTTTGAAGCTATTGCATTAGTGGTAGATGTTTCCAAGTTTAATGAAGCTATTGTTCAAAGGTTGCAAGAAAGACTTAATATATTGTTGAAGGAACATACTGATCTCACAAAAGCTTACAACCAACAACATGTATTATTGGCTCAAAAAGCATCCCTTCTTGCAAGTATACAAGAAGCAGGCTCCTCTTCTACAATTCCCCCGCTTGTGTAATGATTGAAAATGAAGAGATTGAAGAAAAGATTCAAATGCTGGAAAAGTAGTTGAAGAATGCTCAACATGTTCAAGAAAAGGAGAATGTGCACATTGCAAAGTGCATCCTAGAGCACAAACTATCTAAAATATTAAGAAGGGTAGAAGATACCTGTGTGTCATATGTGAATTTGAGAGGTGTCATTACCATAATAAGTGTGGATCAAGAGTGGCTCAAATATATATTTGAAAAATAGAATCCTAGATTTACATCTTTGCAAGGTATGTATAAGGGATCTGCAAACACATCCGATGCATGCCCCACCTGGTATCTATCTTAATTTTGATATTGTCAAGATGCCACATAATCATAAAAGGTATATGAAAAGTATAATTGAAGTTGCACGAACAAAAATGAACTATCTGGACTAAATGTTGACAATAGGGTTGTACCCTGTCTGTTAGAAGATAACGAGGAGTTGAAAACTATAGAGAAATGGAAGGATACTTTCAATATTGCAATCCCCACACTCCTAATTTTCAAAAATGATAAAGTTAATTTAAATGAGCTTAATTCCCATTCAAACATGTTGGTCAATGCAAATCATAGCATGGATTTTTTTTGTAGAGAGACCAGTGCTTTACTTGATGCCAAGTATCATCAAAATTTGAAGAGTGTGGAAACACTCTTAGCTCGTGACTAGCCTTCTGAGGATATGTTTAAGGCATGGAATGAAATGTATAATTGTTTACCCAGCCTATGAATGGATCCATGTTTTTATTCTTATGCCTCCTGTCTGAGATTTTTCTTATCAGAAAGGCTTGGGATGAGGTTCTTTGCTTGTTGCTTCCATTATGTTAGAAAAGAGAATCTCGAGCCTCATTCAAAGGGTTCTGATTATTTTTATCTTTAATCTTTCTAATCTCTTTTTGCATCATTTAAGATATTTGATAGCACAGATAGGAAATGTTGTAATTTTGATCTACATAATAACAACAAATGACTCAAATACTCAATATATTTCTTTAATTTTGAATATTGACCTATATTGCTCTCCAATATTGTACTCACTATCTTTTGACTCAAAATAATCAAGGGTTATTTATAAGTTCTCATATCACATCATGTGTTATGGATGTTGAACTGTTAGCTTATATTCAAGGAATGGGTTAATATATTTTTTAGTTATTCATCAAAGATTGTCTGAATGCAATAAGGATTTATAAGTAGTGTGATAAGTGTTGTTCTTTTCTTGGTTTCTCATTGTAAGGCGGTGAGGTTATAAGAAGCCATGAGTTGGTCTATCATAGGAGTATATTTCATTTTCTAGCTTTGTTGCGGATAAGAAACTGATCAAAATAATTCATAAAGTTTGAAGATTGATGCAAAATCATATGTCAAATTAAAAATCAAAATTTTAATTTACTATAAATTTTATAACACTAGAAAGAAATGATCACTTACCTTAGGTTTTCACTAACTTGCTATTCGTTAATGTAGGAATGCCTATAGTAGTAAGTTTGTAACTTGCTTATGATCAAGGTTCCAAGTCCAACTTCTGAATCAAAAGCTCACAAGTTTAGAACTGAACAAAATGTGTAAGAATAAATTAGAGTTCTGATTGTATTTATATCAATCCATATTTGGAAAATTCCATGAGATTTTTAAATGGTATAGTAAAAATTTGGTGAACCCCTCATGATTATACAACAATACATTTAAATGTTGGGCCAATCAAACCTCGATAGAACACATACATTGTAATTTTCAAGGCAATTATGGCCCCATGATTAGAATGGAGGTCTCATAGTAATGTGCAAAATGTGTCCTCAAGTGTAATTATTTTTTAATGTTATCGGTGAAATGGGTCCTCATAAGCAATTATTTGTAAATTTTAATTGACGAAATATCCTCACGCACAGTGAACATTTAATGATGTTGGCGAAAGTGTCAAAATACATAATGTCGTTTTAATAGTATTGGCAAATATGTAGGTGATTTAATACATTCTTCTGAGATTACAGGCGAAAATATTAATCGATCTATTTGAAATGTGTAGTTTGTTAAAGCGAAAATATTACCTACATATGCCTCATAAAATAAATCAATGGCAAATGGAAATACATTGGACCAATAATTCATAAAATCTAGGCAATTTGGCCTCCCCATTGGCTGCGACTTATTCACCAATTGCGACTTGGCCAATATGTACTATTCACCAATTGATGAAGATTCACCACTAAAAAAAATCCTGCAGACAAACATAAACTTTTTTACTCTACAACCTACACTATGCAATTCCATAGCAATTTTTTTTAAGATTGCAAGATAACGTGACCGACAACACATGAACTTACAAGATACATGCATGAAGTAGGATTCTAAAAATGTTTTAGGTAATTTCAAATAATTATTGTTGGCAGGTATAAAGCCCAATTCCATACTCTTTACGAGTATTCTTCATGCTTGCACAAAAAATGGGAGCTTTGAAATGTAGGTTTGAATGCTATTTATTTGTAAAGGATAGAGTATTTTGATCAGATGTTGTAATTGCAGTGTCTTGAAAAATAATGTAAAATAAACAAAATCTTTTCTAGCATCCTCTTTGCCTATTTATAATGAGAGTATTAGAATAGGTTTGGAAAGAACTTATGATATATTATAGAGTTGTGTGCATATGTGAAGGCTTAGACAAGGTGTTTGAGTTGTACAATAGACCTCAAAGGAATCAAAGTCTCATGAAATGCAATGCGTACAACTAAAATTTACACCAAGTGGAACCGTAGAAAAGGCTTTAGAAACTTTCAAGCTAATGTCATACGCAGCTCTTGCTACTCTCTTCCTTGTTGCTTTAGAACTTTCAAGATAATGTCATTGGAGTTTTGGTATGACAAAATATAATTGTTAGAAAGGATTTGAAACTTTAAAGCAAAAAAACATGATAGGTTTAAAACGAGACCAAAATATTTGCTAGTGCTCTCACATCCCTAGTAGCGTATACGTATAATGTAGAAGGATAAGCAGGGTGTGATCACTATTATATGTGTAATGGTTGAAAGACATGCAAAATAAATACCTTGGAAAGGCCTTTCAAGTTTGTGAATGAATGTAAACTAGTATATCTATCTTTCTAGAAAATCTATATAAATAAACGTCGAAAGATATATTCTTACAAATATTAAGTTATATTAATTGAAGAGTTGATTGTTCTAAAAACCAGTAACAAAAACCTAAGCTTTGTTACCCTTAACTTTTGTGTAAGGGATTATTTTGTGAATTTATGATCTACGTAGCAAAGATAAGGATTATATTTTGTATTGAAGAAGATACATTTGTTGCGATTCACTTCTTCGTCCCTGCTCTCTTAAGATATTTTTCAACACAGGAATTGTTATTTCATTCTTTTTTGGCTCATTTTTCCTGTTATTCTTAATTTTTTTTATGTTTGATGTTTTCTTTGTCTTCATTTGATTTGGAGTAGCCAGTGTTTTGAATGTGTCCAACAGTGGAATTCTATGTGGTTGACAATAAAATCAACCGCATTGCAGGCAAAAAATTATGTGGTTCCAGAAGTAGAAAGCAGTTCGCTGTGGGCTCAAACTTGCCTCATAAATATTGCAAGGTTATGTCTGGTTATTTTTGTATTGTGATTAAACTGTTGTGTGAGAGGCATTGAATCTTTCCTTCATTTAGGTATGGCAGCCTTCTTTGTGCTACTTTGCTGCAATTTTCTTAGTTCCATAGCTATTGTGGGCTTCATTTATGTGTTGTCCACTATGGTGCGCTTTTTGAAGCTAGCCTCCACTTCTTAATTAAGGTTGTTTCTTATTAGCATTTAACATATTAAACAGGGAAGAGCGCAAATAATGGAACAATAACAGGTAAGGGGTAAGGAACGTTTTTTTGTGAGTTTTAAAATTCTTCAAATTTTCTTTCATGGTAGAGTTACTAATCTATATTACTACGCATCAATTCCAGGCATAGCTACTGGGGCAAGTGCTTTAATAATTATAGTAGTACTATTGCTTATGATGGTCGTCTATCAAAAGAGGTCATCCTTCTTTAAAGGGATCCACACTTCAAGGTCTATTTGGAAAGTGGAGAATTTTCTACAAAGTTATAATTGTCAAATGTCGACCAGATATTCTCTCTCAGCTAAAGAAGATCACTAACAATTTTGCAGATAAATTGGGGGAAGGAGGATTCAGTGTAGTTTATAAAGGAAAGCTCCCTAGCGGTTTTTTGGTGGCCGTCAAACTTCTTGATCAATCAAGACACAGCAAGAGCCAGTTCATGAACGAGGTTGCAACTCTGGGAACCATTCATCACATTCATTTGGTTCGGCTGATGGGTTATTGTTTTAAAGGATTCAGAAGCGCGCTTGTAAATGAGTATATGGCCAATGGATCTCTAGACAAGTTTTTATTTCAAGGTAAAGAACAGGAACAGATGCTGAATTGAGATCAATTGTATTCAATTGCTTTGGGCACAGCTCGTGGAATTCAGTATTTGCACCAAGATTAAAGCAGTCGCATCATTCATTTTGACATTAAGCCTCACAATATATTACTGGAAGCAGATTTCACACTCAAGGTAGCTGATTTTGATCTGGCTAAACTGTATGGGAAGGGCGACGACCACATATCAATTACGGCAACGAGAGGAACGCCAGGATATGTTGCGCTAGAGCTGTGGTCCAGAAATTTGGGAGCTGTAATGAACAAATCAGATGTTAGATTATCAATTCATGTTGGATCGTTCACAACATTAGCGACCAGAAATACTTGACTCGCGATGTAGATATTTCAATCGCAATGTCTTTTAATTTCACCTCTTCACACTTCTCTTTAATGTCTTTAGCCACACAGGAAGAACCCATTTATTGCAGAGTCTGGACACATTCTTTGCATTTACGGCAATCATGACATTCAATGAGACCGCATTTCTTTCAGGCATTCGCGTGCCTTATCTATGCTTCCACATTTTGTATACATCTTTAACACATTATCAGTTGGAGGCCGTATTTTCTAGACTGGAAACAAAACGTCAATTTAAATCAGCAAGATAAAAATGTACACGACAAAATGCCGCTGCAGTGGAAACACCTTTCGACATTAATTAATAACTAAAGTAAGCCCATTCTCTTCAATTATAATTAATATTTTTCAGCTTGAGGCTAAGGAGAATCCAAGAAGAAGGCGTAGACATCATTCAAAGCATTTTAAAAAGGTTTTTCAGATGTTGAAGTTAATGAAAGTAAGTCGGGTAAGTCGAAGTAGCTTCCTACACCGATTTAAGCAGGAGAGAGATGCAATTTTTTTATAAATATCTTTAACAGTTACAAATTTAGATGCACATATATATGATAAATAGATAAATAATGAAAATCATAACATAAAATTTTATGAGGGGAAAACCTTTTTGGAAGAAAACAATTCCACTCCAAAACACAACTCAATTATATTATTTGGCAACAATAAATAAGTTACAATATAATTGTATAGCTATGCTTTTGCAAGAGTCTTCACACTTCTCAATTCTGAAGTAATTCCGGCAACATAATGGTACTTCAATAAAATAATATACAACTCCAAAATACAAGTTCTCAATATATAGGAGTTTACAATGCATTAATTAGATAGTTTTAAACTCAAATGCCAAAGACTGAAGATTCAACATGGAAAGTGCCAAAAACACTACGCATGCATAACGGTAAGTTTCCAATTGTCACCACATGCAATATTGCAACTACCAATTGTCACTAAACTTGCACATGCAAAAGATGAACTTGCCAAAATATAGCCGCACCTCCAAAGCTCTCACTCCATGCAAACTCGACATGAAATATAAATTGTCTTCACATAGAACTCCACCTGTAATTGCAACTTTCCAACTTGATTTCTCCTCAAAGATAGAAAGTGCAAGTTGTAACTCACAAGGAAATCATGGGATAATTATTAAATATAGTTTCCATATTAAATATTTAAACATGCTACAAAAAAATCAAAGGTTGAGACACCTTCTTTTTCCCAACAGTTAAATGTATTGTAATAGATATACAAGCAAAAAGTGTGCAAACACAAAGTAATCATGCAAAGTGTTTGGCATATGCTTTTTAGACATTCATTAACAGTTTTTGTAACTAAACTATTTGATAAAATGTTTCAAAAATTTGCACCTATAGATTTTGCATGCAAATTGTTTGACCTGAAGCTTCATTAAAGATTCCATATTTTACTATAATTTTTTTTAATGTTTGCGATGAAATTTTTAATGAGTCAAATCTCTACGTCCATGGGAATTATTATTTTATTTTAAAAATATTTGTAATCTCGAAAAGAGTAGTTGAATGGTTATCTTAGGAAGGAAATATTTCCCTTTAAATTATGGAGTGGGAATTCCTCGAGGAACTCTTGGGCATATTTTCCACATGACATTACAATAAAGACTTTGTGCATTTATTTTAAAGGAATTAGAAGAAATTCTACAAAAAATCACGTCTCTTATTTCTTCACAAGGTTTTATGTTGCTCTTATGTTCAATGTGAAATCTATTTCTTCAATTATTCTCGTATATTTTTGTAAAAATAAATAGTTAAATCATTATTCACATTTTAGCAATATTTGTAGGGTAATACTTTGTTATCTATTCAAGGATATGGGTAGTTGTTCTTTGCCCTGCTTTACGAAGCTATTCTAGATGATGCCCTATGTTGAGTTTACCTAAGGTTTCTTTGTTTTCATTTTTGTTATTTTCTATTTTTGTGCTCTTTTTACATTCTAATAACACACACATAGCCCTATCATATGAGGGAGTTTCCCCTCTCAAATGTAGAAGAAAATTACCTATTTACTGGTAATTTCTCTAATTATTGCAAGCACTTACCATTATCCATTGGACAAATCATGCTAATTCTTACAAAAAATACAATGCTTGGCAAGTGGCCTTGCTAATAGGACACATGATGCTAGTTAGCAAAATATCCTCGTAACTTCTTTAAAGCACAAAGGCATCATTAGTTTTCATATTTAATATATATGCTTGTGCATTTCAAAACATCTTCCTAGATTTTATTGGCCTCTTGGCCTATGTCTTTCTACTTATGTGTGATGGCCTTGTCCTCACAAATTAGCAGTTGTAAGAGATAGGACCAAGTCTATGAAATGGTAAGATTGGTGGAGAAGGGATAGAAGTAGGAGAAATTTGGTAGAAACGAGATGATATTTCCTACTCAGAAAGGGAGATTTCTAACAACAACTTTCACACAAGTGGTAATACACATATGGGAGTTAGCAAAGTAGATGGATGGTTCTCTTTACAAGGGAATCAAGGAAGCCATGAACAATATATTGTTAGATCCCAACCAATCTCCGAGACATTGAAATGTGTTTGGAGTTGCTTAGTCATTTATTCATGCAATCATGCTCTCTTTTGTGATAGGTACATACCTTCTTTGTGATGATATCGATGGTGTTGTTGATTAAGATAAAACATTTGTTAACTACTATCTTGGGCATTTCCATATCCTAAAGTAAATGCAATCTAGGACGCATATGAATGTTGAAGAAATAGTAAAAATTTGAATGTTAAGTTCTCTTTGAGTTCTAGTTAAGAAGATATTTTTTGTTGTCAGGTGGGGTAGGAAGAAGATCTAGTAGAATTCCCCCCCTCCATTTATGAAATGTGATAGATTTATGGAGCTTAACGGGGAGTAGACATTGAGGTATATATAATTTACCCCATGTCCCCCTATTAACCCTCTCAACATTAGCATATGACAATTTATGTCACGTACTAATTTTTGTCATTTATTTAAATGCAATTTTTTAATCGTGAGATTTTTAATAATTATGTTAGATGATTATTTAAATTGAAATTGATGATTATTGAAATTTCAATTTAAATGCAAATGAAATGATTTTGAATTCATTATTATGAAATTCGGGGATTGTCATTGTTGATGAGAACTTGAGTGCAAGTGAACGCAGGAACAGGTGAACAAGAATGAAGGCGAGAACATTGTTCAGGTAGAGTCGTTTTAGCCATTAGACGTTAATGAGGATGATGGAATCTCACACACCACTTAGTTAATTATAATATATATTCGTGATGATTAAATGGTTTAAATTTTAATGATTATTATGACTATGCTTTCGTTTGAACGAAATTGTGAAAAAGAATGTATTTGTTTTAAATGGCAATTTGATTATTTTTGTGAGGAAATTGATTTTTATTCAAGAATTACTTCTTTGAGTAAATATTTTATTATCAGTTGAAAATAATAATGCTTTATTCTAAATTATTGGAATAAACTTATAATTGTGTTATTGATTTAATTGTTATTTTCTCATTTAATAAATGAAAGAGGAAAGATTTGTTTAAATAGAAATAGATAAATATCAAAATTAGTTATTTAAAAACAAAGAGAGAACAACAATACATTTGCAATCAAAATTGAAATTGAATTCAAAACAATAGTTTACAAATTGAAAACAATTACATCACAATCAATTTTGGATGCATTTAAAGAGAGAAACTTGGAGTTTTGGAGATCAAAACATAAAAGTGGATCTGATTTATTGGTGACTCCACCATTTTTGCATGATATTGGGAGAGAGGAAAATTTGAATTAACAACAGGAAGAGTAAATCCATTTTGAGAGAGAGCTAGATAGGAAACAGTGGGGATTTCTATTTTATTTTGGATGTTGCTCCTTTTCTATGCGCGGTTGGAGGAGATAGATAGTTTCATTTTCATTAAACAGAGGTTGCTTACCTCCCATACGCAAGTGGAATAGGGGAGGAGAACAGAAGATAAAATATCTTCTTAATATGCAACGACAGGTAATGAGAGGTGCGAGACAGAGAAGAATAGAGAGATGAGGAAGTAAGGGAGAAGGTGCGTGGGAGAAGAAGAGGTAAGGCGCAGCTAGCAGGGAAGAGGAATATACAATAGAATTTTTCTCTTCCCCCTATGCATGTGAGGAGTAAGGAAGTGCATGAGAAGTGAGGAAGTGAAGAGTGAAGTGTGTGGGCAGGAGGAGAAGGAGGGATCGGGAGTGAAGAAGCAAATAGGAAAGGAGCAGAAGGGAGGAGAGGACGCAACCAACAAGGAGAAGAAGAACAAAAACCTCTTCCCTCATGCGTGTGTGAAGAGAAGGGAAGAAGGCAGTGGGGAAGAAAGGAAGAAGTAAATAAAAGAAGAGAACAGGGGAAAAAGAACATAAATTTGTCTTCACCACACGCAAGCAACAGGAGACTTGGGAAATAAGGATTTAATTCAGTTGTTCAAGATACATGCATAGGCACAGGAAGTAACAAAAATGCAAATAATCATCATCAGATTTAGGAGAAACTCACACAGAAAGTGACAAATATAAAAGTATATACATGCAAGATTGAATAGATTCACAACTACTACAGGAGATTAACAGGTAAGTTTATTGAAATAAAACATTTACTAGTCTTGAAACAATGAATGTAATTGTGTCATTTATTTCTTTATTTTGCAAAAACATTAAAAATGAGAACATATTGCTATTTTGTCAAATCTGGAAGAAAGATCAAACACCAGACCATATTTTTATTAAGAAAAGAACGAGCATGGACATAAAACTATTATGAAACAGTAAAGAAAACCATGAAAAAGAAAGCTATTAAGAAACAATAGAGTCTTTATTTAAAGAATTTTGTTTTAGCATGTTTAAAGATTTGTATAGAAAACTGGATGTTTAAAGATTTATTCCGTTAAATATAGTGAAGAATTCTACAAAAAAAGCATGTTTTAGATTCAGAAAACTTCGAAAAGAAAACTATATTCGTTAAACTGTATAGACAGAAAATTGGAAATTGCAAGAAAAGAATATGAAGTTATTAAATTATCACGGAATAAAAATTGTGGAATGTTTTCCAGAATTATAAGATTAAATACTAATGTATATTTAAATATGATTGAAAAGAACAACAATGGATTTTGATAATTCTCGAGAAACAATACTAAATTGCTGCAAAACAAAAGTAAATATGAGGTATTATATTTTTGAAAGGATATTATTATTTTAAGGGAAATATGAAAAACAGAAAAGAGAAGGAAGCAAGTTAAAATATAATTACTTCGAAAATAAACGAATTAGACAAAGATTATATTGAAGTGTAGTTAAATTATATGAGTAAATAAACCGAAAGAATGTGTGCTCATTTATTCTTGTTTTATATGTACTTAGTTACATACTTGAGATACACCTTCTTTTATTTTTGATTATGAATATAAAAATTTTGTTTTTACGCTTTTAAATCTATGAGATATTGTATTAAAACCATGTTTGCTTGAATATAAAGTTGCAATTCATGTGTTTGAGAAAGATAATTATTGATTTTTAAATGGAACCATGTATGCTTGATATGGAATGCACATGACATGTGTTGAGAAAGATATATTATCTATTTTTGAATGGAACCATGCATGCTTGATAATTGAATGTGCATGTCATGTGTTTGGAAAGTTACCTTCCGGGACGGATGCCGAATATGGGTTTATAGAGAGCGTAGTTTTGTTTTTCCAAAACTACTATTATTTGTCGTGCATGACAGTTTACTTGGCCAAGTAACTTAAGGACCATTGAAACAGATGAAATATTTATAACTCTCTACCATATCCTAGTATCGAACTTGCTTGTTTCTTAAATGAATTAGAAAAATAAAAATTCTTGTGGAATTACTAGTTATACTAGGCATGCATCAAATTCCATCCTGCTTGTCGACTTCTTTTTGCTAAGCGATTCGTGCAGGGTCGGGTATTCTTTGAATGACTAAGGAATTCTGGGGAAGCGTAAGCTTCGAGGTTGGGCGGAAAAAGCGCCTGAACCTTGTTCTGGTCTTCATGTTTGAAGATTGTCTATTGGATTGAAGATCAAATGAAGATTTCTTCTTATATCTTTTATATTTCATTATTGTATGATTATTGTCGAACTTAAGGCGACATAATGCCTAAGTATTGAATTGTAAATTTCTTTTACAATGTTTTGTATTATAAATGTCGTGAAAGATGACACATATTTATAAATGTAATTGGATGTATTATGAATCTTATTGTAGACTTTAAGTCGATGTTTTTGGAATCTTGTGGATTAAACAATGTTAATGGATGGAGTTACGATATTTTATGGAATTTAATGAACTTATTAAAGGAATTATAAGTTTTTGGAATTAAAGACTTTCGCTCTTTACATTTGGTATCAGAGCTACCAGGTTCTGCATTGAAACCTATGAGCTCATTAGACAATAATGCGTAAACCTTATCAGAAGATAAAGGTTCAAAATTTCTTGTGCCAGAACGGCAAGAGAAAGAACTTGAGGAAGTGAAAAGGAAGATGTAAGCATTAGTAACTTGTGTAAATTGGGGCTAGTTAAAGATTCGTCCTTGGAATCAAATTTCCTAAACCAACAACTTATGATAAAACCTAGGATTGCGAAAGATTATGCAATCAGGTTATGTAGGAAGGTTAGGAAGAATAACCTATACATACATGACTCTAAGAAAAAGAGAATGAGTAGGATTGAGGTAAATTGAATTGTAGCAACCTACAATTGTAAAAGAGTCAAGAACTCTTGGATTAGTGTAAACACTACAAATCTATGTAAGCAAAGTCAGCATAGATTAGATTGATCAAAGTAGGATATGAATGAAGGAAGTATCCTCAAGGGTTGGGGAACTCGTGACTTAAACTCTTGTGTTAAGATAAAGATCTTGTTAGAAAAGAGTTAGTACTGAGGAATTGATAAAAGACCAGAACGGTCAGAGGAAACAATTAATGAGGTTATTGAAGTTTTTGGAATCAAACAACTTATGAATAATGGTTCTAAAAGGGAAAAGGAATGCAACATGGCTCTATGTGTCAGGACACTAGAAGTTGCAAGGAAAGCAACACTTTGAGTTGAGAAGTACATCAACAAAAGAGGTTTGTGAGCATGGATATTCCTCCATTAAAAAGGATATTAGAAAGAAGATGGAATATTATTTGTTGTTGAGTATTCATTGGATCTCCTACTGAATGATCCTATATGCTAAATCTATGAGATTTAAAAAAAAAACAACAATGAAAAATTTAACCTTGAGAAAAGTGTATTTAAGGTATGCCCATGAGGTAAGGGAAGACAATGAAAAGTCAACTAGAAGGAATGACAAACCCTTTCCAAAGAAGCAAGTAAATTTCTAGAAGTTCAACGTAGAAGAACAAAAGTTGCAGAAACACTATGGGGAGGGGGAGGGGAGGAGGAAGAGAGTGATTGACTCAAGCTAAGTATCCCACCCAACAAAAAACTTGGTTATGACTTCTTTGCAAGTCATAAGGACAATTAAGTTATACATTTTATGACCACAAGGAAAAAACGACACAAATGGAAAGGTTAAGAACTATGACCTTTATACCTTATGATTATCTGATTTAAAGATAAAAGGATATTATTATCAATGCCTTAGAAAAGGATAGGCAGATAACTTGATCATGATAAGGAAGATCATTGTTTATGGATTGACAAGGAAAGACCTAAGAGACTAGTGATTGGAAGAAAGTGTCTCTATACTCCTATATACTTTATATAGAGAATTTATATAATGATGTTATTTCTATATGAAATATATCCATGTCGTGAAATGACTTGACACTGAAGCTTACTATGCTAAGAAACCTATGGACGAAAAAAAAAATGTTAGCTATTTAAGCCATTGAGATGGAGTTAAAAATAAAGTAAGATGGGCGTTATGTGAACCGCACCAAAATCTCTTAATGAGAATGATTAAATCACTTAATCACTACCTTACTCTTGAAAGAAACATTGGGTGAAAGATAACCTAATTGGGACAAGAAGTTCATTCAATAAAGAGAGAGACCTTATGATGAGACTAAAACCTATTGAGTTGGGTTACGTACTGGATTACTCTTTAACACATATAAGTAGGAATTAAACTTGAATGAGATGTATATTGGGTTTTATATAGAGTGGGGAAATCTATAAACAATCGGACTAGTCAACAATTAAGGATTCCATCCTAAGAATTGGAAGGGAATATTGGGTTTAAGATTTTCCCATGCGATTGAATATCATTGGAGTTAATGAAACTCTATAAGGATACAAGCATAGGAGGGATGCCTAGTAAGTTAAAGGAAGTCGTATTATTGACGAGACTTTACTTTAAGTAGCTTTTATATTAAAAGAGAAATATTTTAAAAAGGAAGCATCTATTGTCATGACAGAACATCATAGAATTTTCACTTAGTAAGAAATGTTGAAAATCTTACGGAGAAGAATATCAGAATTGTTACTTGTGCTCAAAATGGATATATTGAAGTTGAGACTCTATTATATAATTAAGAATTCATGGAGTTAAATTTTCATGCTTGATGATTAGATATGCAATTAAATTTATTATTATCTAGAGATCAATGTGATTGAACGAGGATTAATACTAAAAAATTAGTACCAGATTAAATCAAGGAAATTAGATTGAGTTAAAAGATGAATTGCATTTTTGAAAATAATCCAAGGACAAAAGAAAATCCACAGTATGGATGTCTTGAGATAAATGGGAATTATCTCTGCAAAACCTATAACCATTTACATGAAGATTAATAATGGTGTAAGATCAAAATAGGTTATCACTTAGTCAAAGGATTGACTATTGTTGGATATAAAAGAACCTATGTGTCCAAAATTTGGAAGGTTCGAGAATGGAACGAGGAAAATAATGTTAGAGTTAGGACATTGGAATGACAAAGGGAATTGTCGGATGAGGATCCACTATCATCCAGAAGAAGAAAGAGTAAGAAGCTACACGAAATGTAGCAAGGTAATGCCTAGTATGCCAGGAAATGAAGACCATAAGTCGTCATTGGTAGGACATGTACTTCTCTTGAGATTCTAGAAGGAAAAAGGTAGAACACAAGACAAATTGATTTGTCGATGTTAGTAGAATTAACATAATGTTCTGGTGGATAGACTCATCAAAGGAACCAATAGTTTTTGGAAACTCGACTTATAGGATTTTGGTCCTGAATAATATATTGTGGGCAAGTAGTTGCTTAATAAACCTAAAAGGTTATTTCAGTTTAGCAAATGATGATAGGGTTGTGTAAACCAAAAATCATACCATGAGACATCATTTGGATAAATGTGCAATGTATTATTTTAGTCAAATAAGTAAAATGGTGGACTAAATCTTGAATGATTTGTAAACTTCTAAAATTGAAGTTTGGACTATTATATGGAAATAAAGGAAACTCTAGTGAAGCTGAAAAAGGCTTGGATATAATCATAGACTTGATAAAATGTCAAAAAGGAATAATAGAACGAAGTGATTGATGAAACTTAATTGATAACAAAGCTTAAGTGTGGAGCAATATCAAAATTGACAAGTGTCTAGGAGCAAGGTTATGCTCGAGATAGACAAGTAATCAAGGGAAAGTACTTTATGGTAAGGATAATGAATGTGTAAGTGGCAGATGGACTCAGTTTATGAGTTGTCTAAAAGTGTAAATACAAATGAAAAGGATTGGACCCACGATGTAGTGTACAATACATCGATATTCCTCTTCCATTTGGGTTATACTATGGATAAATTCATGGACCAATGAATTCTGATCACTAAGTATAGTTATTATTATATATTGGATGTATTTATGGAATAAAGCTCTTTGGGAGAGTAAGTATGTGTGAAGCATACGAGATTTCCCTATGTGATAGTAAGGACACTTGAAGCAAGGTCTAGAAAGGACACAATTACTGCATAGGATGAATGTTTTATAAATCTTACGTATTTTGGGAAATCATCAAAGTTGGCTCTGAGATTTGTGGAACCCTTTGATGTACTGGAAGTCATGAATCCAGTTGCTTATAGACTAGCATTAACTGGGATAGTACTCAGTACAAGGTCCAGTGGGAGGTCAGTATACTGAGGATAGTGCTACATTGGAGGATTCTATGACGATTGACCGTCATTTTCCTCATTTGCTTTCTTAGATTAGTATTTGCTTAATGCATGAGATATTTGATACTCTGGTTAATGATTCACATGTTGTGAACTTGGATAGCGTGGATGCTACAATGAATTGCTTATGCTTATGTTTTGAGAACTATGATGTTAGAATGATTGAGATACTATGTTTTATGATTGAGATACTATGCTTATTGATTGAATAATAAGACATCGAGATGATGTCTCTTCCAAGAGGGGAAGGATGTCACTTACTGTTTTTTGTCATTTATTTAAATGCAATTATTAATCATGAGATTTTTAATAATTATGTTAGATGATTATTTAAATTGAAATTGGAATTGGAATTGAAATTGATGATTATTGAAATTTCAATTTAAATGCAAATGAAATGATTTTGAATTCATTATTATGAAATTCGGGGATTGTCATTGCTGATGAGAACTTGAGTGCAAGTGAACGCAGGAACAGGTGAACGAGAATGAAGGTGAGAACATTGTTCAGGTAGAGTCATTTTAGCCATTAGACGTTAATGAGGATGATGGAATCTCACAACCACTTAGTTAATTATAATGTATATTCGTGATGATTAAATGGTTTAAATTTTAATGATTATTATGACTATGCTTTTGTTTGAACGAAATTACGAAAAAGAATGTATTTGTTTTAAATGGCAATTTGATTATTTTTGCGAGGAAATTGATTTTTATTAAAGAATTACTTCTTTGAGTAAATATTGTATTATTAGTTGAAAATAATAATGCTTTATTCTAAATTACTGGAATAAACTTATAATTGTGTTATTGATTTAATTGTTATTTTCTCATTTAATAAATGAAAGAGGAAAGATTTGTTTAAATAGAAATAGATAAATATCAAAATTAGTTATTTAAAAACAAAGAGAGAACAACAATACATTTGCAATCAAAATTGAAATTGAATTCAAAACAACAGTTTACAAATTGAAAATAATTACATCACAATCAACTTTTGATGCAATCAAAGAGAGAAACTTGGAGTTTTGGAGATCAAAACATAAAAAGTGGATCTGATTTATTGGTGACTCCACCATTTTTGCATGATATTGGGAGAGAGGAAAATTCGACTTAACAATAGGAAGAGTAAATCTGTTTTGAGAGAGAGCTGGATAGGAAACAGTGGGGATTTCTATTTTATTTTGGATGTTGCTCCTTTTCTATGTGTGACTGGAGGAGATAGATAGTTTCGTTTTCATTAAACAGAGGTTGCTTACCTCCCATACGTGAGTGGAATAGGGGAGGGGAACAAAAAGATAAAATATCTTCTTAATATGCATGGATAGGTAAAGAGAGGTGCGCAATAGAGAAGAATAGAGAGGTGAGGAAGTAAGGGAGAAGGTGCATGGGAGAAGAAGAGGTAAGGCGCGACTAGCAGGGAAGAGGAATACACAATAGAATTCTAATCTTCCCCCTACGCATGTGAGAAGGAGTAAGGAAGTGCGTGGGAAGTGAGGAAGTGAAGAGTGAAGTGTGTGGGTAGGAGGAGAAGGAGGGATCGGGGGTGAAGAAGCAAATAGGAAAGGAGCAAAAGGGAGGAGAGGATGCAACCAACAAGGAGAAGAAGAACAAAAACCTCTTCCCTCATGTGCGTGTGAAGAGAAGGGAAGAAGGTAGCAAGGAAGAAAGGAAGAAGTAAATAAAAGAAAAATAAAAGAAGAGAATAGGGGAAAAAGAACAGAAATCTATCTTCACCACACGCAAACAGCAGGAGACTTGGGAAATAGGGATTTAATTCAGCTGTTCAAGATACATGCACAGGCACAGGAAGTAACAAAAATGCAAATAATCATCACCAGATTTAGGAGAAACTCACACAAAAAGTGACAAATATAAAAGTATATACATGCAAGATTGAATAGATTCATAGCTATTGTGGGAGATTAACAGGTAAGTTTATTGAAATAAAACATTTACTAGTCTTGAAACAATGAATGTAATTGTGTTATTTCTTTCTTTCTTTTGCAAAAATAGTAAAAATGAGAACATATTGCTGTTTTGTCAAATCTGGAAGAAAGATCAAACACCAGACCATATTTTTATTAAGAAAAGAACGAGCATGAACAGAATACTATTATGAAACAGTAAAGAAAACCATGAAAAAGAAAGCTATTAAGAAATAGTAGAGTCTTTATTTAAAGAATTTTGTTTTAGCATGTTTAAAGAATTGCACAAAAAACTAGATGTTTAAAGATTTATTCCGTTAAATACATTGAAGAATTCTATAGAAAACAACATGTTTTAGATTCAGAAAACTCCGAAAAGAAAACTATATTCGTTAAACTGTATAGACAAAAAATTGGAAATTACAAGAAAAGAACATGAAGTTGTTAAATTATCATAGAATAAAAATTGTGGAATGTTTTCCAGAATTATAAGATTAAATACTAATGTATATTTAAATATGATTAAAAAGAACAACAGTGGATTTTGATAATTCTTGAGAAACAATACTAAATTGCTGCAAAACATAAGTAAATATGAGGTATTATGTTTTTGAAAAGATATTATTATTTTAAGGGAAATATGAAAAACAGAAAAGAGAAGGAAGCAAGTTAAAAATATAATTACTTCGAAAAGAAACGAATTAGACAAAGATTATATTGAAGTGTAGTTAAATTATATGAGTAAATGAACTGAAAGAATGTGTGCTCATTTATTCTTGTTTTATATGTACTTAGTTACATACTTGAGATACACCTTCTTTTATTTTTGATTATGAATATAAACATTATTTTTTACGCTTTTAAATATGTGAGATATTGTATTAAAACCATGTTTGCTTGAATATAAAGTTGCAATTCATGTGTTTGAGAAAGATAATTATTGATTTTTAAATGGAACCATGTATGTTTGATATGGAATGCGCATGACATGTGTTGAGAAAGATATATTATCTATTTTTGAATGGAACCATGCATGCTTGATAATTGAATGTGCATGTCATGTGTTTGGAAAGTTACCTTCCGGGACGAATGCCGAATATGGGTTTATAGAGAGCGTAGTTTTGCTTTTCCAAAACTACTATTATTTGTCGTGCATGACATTTTACTTAGCCAAGTAACTTAAGGACCATTGAAATAGATGGAATATTTATAAATCTCTACCATATCCTAGTATCGAACTTGCTTGTTTCTTAAATGAATTAGAAAAATAAAAATTCTTGTGGAATTACTAGTTATTCTAGGCACACATCAGATTCCATCCTACTTGTCGACTTCTTTTTGCTAAGCGATTCGTGCAGGGTCGGGTATTCTTTGAATGACTAAGGAATTCCAGGGAAGTGTAAGCTTCAAGGTCGGGCAGAAAAAGTGCCTGAACCTTGTTCTCATCTTCATGTTTGAAGATTGTCTATTGGATTGAAGATCAAATGAATATTTCTTCTTCTATCTTTTATATTTCATTATTATATGATTATTGTCAAACTTAAGGCTACAAAATGCCTAAGTCTTGAATTGTAAATTTCTTTTACAATGTTTTGTATTATAAATGTCGTGAAAGATGACATGTATTTATAAATGTAATTGGATGTATTATGAATCTTATTGTAGACTTTAAGTCAATATTTTTGGAATCTTGTGGATTAAACAATGTTAATGGATGGGGTTACGATATTTTATGGAATATAATGAACTTATTAAAGGAATTATAAGTTTTTGGAATTAAAGACTTTCGCTCTTTACAATTTATGAGGAAGGTTGGTGTAATTTCCCCTTCTTCTTGTGATTAGGTAAATTCAATAGTTAAGTTCTATTTTTTCTACACACATTTGTTAATCCACTAGTTTTGATGTGTAGTTTGAAGATTAAGTAGATTTTTTGGGGGTTGGGTAGAATTCTCTCATTCTACTTCTAATGACATTCCATGTTTATGCAGTGTTTTTGTTGCATATATAATATAAATTGTTTGCTTCTTATGGTTAAATATCACCCTATTAGTTTGGTTACTTCCTCCCTACTTGAGCTTAACCTGTTGCATTATATTCTTGATAGGTCAATGGTGGTTGATATTTTCCTTTATTTTTGATATCTAGCTAATAAAGTTCTATTTTTAGTTATCATGGCATGAAATTGAGCCCTACTCTAGTTAGTGGCAGAATACAACAACTTGATTTCTCTAGCATGGTAGAATTATGATGGATAATTATTTCATGGATGGATCTAGTGAGCTCATAACTACAATACTTTGGGATTAAATGCTCAATTTTTTGTGGCTCTTGGGTGTCTAACCTAGTTATATAAGCAAAAACATATTGACTATCATCTATTTAATATTAGGAAAATAGTTATATTTAATATTAGGAAAATAGTTATCCTAAACCTCTCTTTATATTATTATTTTGATTTGTAGAGAAAAAATAGGGTCCCTTATCCTTTAACATAAAAAATAATACATCATTTTTATCCATATCATAGAGCCATGTATCTTGCCTTAATTTAACTATAGTAGGATCGTACTAGCTTATGGTAGCAATTCCATGCATTGTAGAGCTCTAAAAAAACACAAAGAACTTCTTAAGGAAACAAAATATTTAAATGAGGAATTGAGGGAGTATTAGAGCTCTCTAAAATAATGATTTTTGCTTTAAGCTCCTCCTTTTTCTCTAGTTCTACTTGAAAATTTCCTCCTGCCATACCTAGGGGATTCTATTACACACACCATGGTTAAATCATGTCATGTTTCCACTACATTGCCTACTATTAATCATTTCGACGAGTCAATACAAATTTGGCAAGATGATCCATAATTTGTTTCTCTCCCCTTAGCAATTCTTGATTGAGAAATTAAAGGGCATAGAGAATGGATCAAGCTCCACATATAATGCTATTGATTTTCTATGTCCTTGCCTTTTTTATTACATTAATGATGACCGTGGATTCTCCTTTTATATGTAATTTATTGATGCCACATTGCCATACCATTTGCAAACCCAAAATTAGAGCTAAAGTGTCCACTCTTTTGTTGGTTATTGAATCAAGTTTCATTGAAACAACCATGATAAGGGATCTCTAATATAATCTCTTACGATACATCTCTCCATAGAGGCTCCAATATTGCTATCAATAGCACCATCAAAGTTCAAATTGAAGAAGTTGGGTCAAGGAGGTGTCCATTTGGCCTCAATTATAAGGTATTTGTTCTTCTTGCCTTTGATACCCCTCTTAATGGGCTAAAATTTGAGGGTCTAATATTTCTTCGATAAATATCTTAAGAGGAAGTTTTAATATTGTGATATTGGAATAGTAGCCTTGGCCATAACTAATTACAATATAGCCACTTCAATCTTGAGACAAAGAGCCCCCAACAAGAGCATTGTCCTAGAAGATTATTTTATTTATGTTACAAATATGGCATATCACCAAGAACATGATGAGTGTCCAAATGTTCAAGAAGAGTAGTGTGTGCAAGAAGCTAAGCCATATCCAAAAGAGTTAAAGAAGAGTCTCTAACATGGCCCCTTGATAGTTCAAACACACACATAACCATGGTGAACACTTCAAAGCAAATGGATGATATATTAAAATCTAGGTTGTTGTTTCCTCACTATTTTATCACAAGGCATAACTTAAGGGCCCAAAAAAGTTACATTATTCAACTTGTCCTATGTTAATATTTTTACATGGATGACTATCCATGTAAATTCCATAGCCTTTGAAAAGCATTCCTTATTCCAACATGTTGCAACAAGCCGCAAATAATCTAGAGTGATGTAACTTGCAACAATTATTAATCATTGTTTAAATAGATATGACCCCTCTTTCAAGGCAAACCTCTAAGGTTGTCATCTTCATCAGAGAAGTGGATCTTGTGAGCTTGGTGGCTTGCTACACACAATTTATATTCTTCTAGTATGTATGATCCCACAAGATCCTTCCACTTTGCTAATGTTATTAGGATTAAGGTGATATTATCCTTGCAAATCCTATGTACCTCATGTGTTTAAACAACTTAGGAATGGGTGCATGAACACCTAGGAGGCTATTGAATGAATAATTCATTATTTATTTTCTTCTTATTTACTTGAATATTGGTTGCAATGGCATTAATAAAGGAGGTGGATTATGAATTTTGTAGTTAGAAATTGATTGGAATGCATTCACAAAAATTTCTTGATTCTAATCATTGGAGGAAGTGGTATCTTTTGGTATGTTGGATGGGGTCCACATTAGTTAGCCACTCCATTTTAGAGTGCCATTCTTGGGATGTGTGTTGAATCTTCAAATAGATCAAAGATTCTTTATGTTGTGGCTTCCATTTGTAGACACATTAAATATTTGTCACAATAGGGGCATTGGGTTTTTCCATACCATACATTTTGGGACTCCATTCATAGTTTTCCATATTTGATTCTCTATGAATTGGATGTCTTGGATAGTTGTTTCATGGGTCTATTGTAGGTCAAGCATTGTTATGCTAGTGGAATATTGTCAAATATAAGGGGGAAAGTTGAATGTATTAAAATAACACTTCTATTAGATTAATATAGACTTGTCCTCTCTTTGATGGTGGATTTTTTTTCCTGAATTTGTTTCTCCATGTACATTCAATGTTATGTGTTTATTTATATGTGTTTGTTGATAATAAGTTTTTATTTTTATTCCTACATAATTTTCTAATTTCTATTTAAAGTTTACAATAGTTTATCTCATGATCCAAATTGATTTAATTTTTAATTTTACATTATCACTACTTTTGTTAACTCGTATAATCAACAAATGTGATCCAAGCTACCAAGATAAGTTTAAAGTAGTGTCATACCTTGCTTCCCCAAGTGATTATATGATAACTTTGACATTATATAGGTCATTAAATTGATCTATTGGAGGAAAACTAGTCCAATAAATGTTTTAGAAGTCAATTATTTGTTCATTCCAAATCTACCATGTGATTTGGCTAGAAGTGATGGAGCTATGGTCAATTTGAAATTTCCAGATGTGAGATCTCCTTGATATTAACTGTGATGATAATCCTCTTGGGTTCATCATTTTTCATGTATAAATCTTTTGAAGAAGTTGACATCACCTCATCAATGATTGTGAGAAAAATTTCTAGATTAGTTTGGCTCCTAAGGTAATGTTATGTTTCTCCAAATTTCCAATGTTGATATACCACCATATTTATTTGGGCTAGATACACTTTTTTGCATGCTTGAATAAAATATTCCTTTATTCACCTATATCTTTCTATAAAAACTTCCTCGTGATCTTCACCAAACTCTTGTCAACATGCATGAGAGTTATTTTAATGCATACATGATGTAAATTAGAATGGTTGCCAAAACAAGCTTTATGAGTATGGTTTTCCTACCAAATAGATACACTACCCTTTATAGGAATTAAGATGATCTTGGAATGCATGAAATAGGTTTTCCCAAAGCAAATGGTGGTTAAATCTACCAAAGAAGGCAAATCTTAGATACTCGCTAGGGATCTCATTGATTTTAAACCTAGGAAATTAGTAATTCTAGCCTACATACACCAAGAAGGGTTATTTTTTTTTTTCAAAATTGTGATTGTTGATAACTTGCTTAAATGCAATAGAGTAGGAGGAGAGGAGTTCCTTAAAATTGGTTACTTATTTCATTGGGGAAAAACCAAAGAAGAAGGTGTCATCGGTAAACTATTGATTTATGATGCTTCCATTATTTGTGGCTTGGATCCCCTTAATATGAGCACTAGGATTAGTCGCTTGAATTGACCTAGCTAGATTTTTTGCAACAAGGATGAAAAGGAAGAGAGAAAGGAGGCTTCCCAACGCAAGCCTTAGGTGGGATCAAAGTAACTCATGGTACTATAATTGAGAAAAATAGATAAGTAGGGACTTGATATGTAATTGAAATTCCATCCTCACCATTTAAAAAAAAAAACTAATATTTCAAATAATCAATAAGAATCCCCAATCAACATATGTATTCATCTAAAAATTGAAGGTCAATAAGAACAATCCTTTTATCAACTAATTATCCTTTATTAGATGCTTACAAATTGTACATGAATCATCACAATTTATCTGCTGATAACATAGGTGGGTAGTCCTATTCGTGCCTCATCTTATATCAACAAACTTGAAGAGCTATTGCAAACATTGCATAAAGTGAGTATCTGTCACAAAATATATACAAATCTTAGTTTCTTATCTATGAAAAATTAAAATAATAGTATTAGTACATGAACTCTGTGTTACCTATATTCTTTGTAATCATTTATATTGATGCTTGGTTTGACCTGGGTTTTAGAGGTCATAATAATAGAGAGAAAAGAGAATACAAATGCCACACATCATAACACAATGTTGGTAAGTCATGTTCAATGGTCTTGTTGTTACTATAAAACTGCGAGGTTTGTCTACAACTTAGCCTACACAAGATGACCAAAACACAATCCTTAAAAATCTAATTATATATAATTTCTAAGTGATAAATCTTGTCAAATTTTGATTTCAAAGCAATATGGCCTTGAAAGCAAGCAAGAATTTGATAGTACTAGCGATATGATCCCTAAAATAAGTGGGAATGTAATATTAATGATGAATATACTTTAGATTTGTTATATCATTATAAACTTTAATGACTAGGCTTCAATCATGTATCATTTATTGTGGAAAAATAGTTCAATTTAAAAATTTAATAAAATAATGCTTATGTGATTTAACCAGTGCTAAACTAAATTTTGGTAAAATGTGGCAATTTAATTTCCCTTATAGCTTATCTTGTTAACAAAAAATGGAGGCCTAAATTTGAACAATTCACCATTTTACAAAATATCTCCACTAAAATAATCTATGATTAGGAGGCTTGCTTGTTATCTTCTAATTTTGTACACGTTTATGGGGGTTGACTTGGGACAACTCATTTCCTTGTGATACAAAGACAACTCTATCGAGGTATTCTTAAATACCACTAGCCTTGCAGACATAAAAAAATACAGAAAACATAAAGATGTATTAGGTAGATAGAAGTACATAATTTCATTGTGTGTATAGACAAATCCAAACGCAGAGGACTATTTTACGATTTTGAGTTCATCCTAAACCCACAAACTCATCCTCTAATACGATACAAATCTAGTATAAAATCCAATGCAAATATCAAATTGTCATTCTTTTTTTAAGATCTTTAAGCCTTCATATTTATGTGCTATTCCAAATTCACATACATTCTTCAATCATAAAATTAAGTACCCTTATCTTCTTTATTACTTTCTTAATATAATAAGTATAATTGTCTAAATTATCATTCACTCACTATCATTAATTAACCTAAGATGATTTGTGCTTATTTATATGCATTTGATTGAATTAACCTAAAACAATACTAAATAAACAATATTTTCTATTTTAATTGAATTTTATTAATTTTTGATTTTTTTATAACAAATACACTTTTTTCATATTTAAATAATTTTGCCCCATAAATTTTAATTTATATTATCTTATTTAATATTATCTTTTTTACACTTAAAATTATTAAAAAAAAAAATCTTTATTTTTACGACAAACTAAACAATTTGCAATTATATATTACATATTGGAAAAATAAAAATAAAAATAAAAATTACACTAATAATTAATTAATAAATTTAGAACATAAGAGCTTTTATTCTTAGTCACTCTCAATCATACCACATTTATCATACCCCTAGAAAATTTCCCGCGTTCGATGCTCCACCGAGGACCTCTTTCTGCAGCTGTGGAAGTAAAGAAGAGCAGAGCAGGGAAGAGGATGCTTGACGGTAGCACAACATTCCACATTCCATTGCATTCATGTGAAGTGACAGCGCTCGGTCGGAGGAAAAGAAGGCGGCCAAGGGAGGGCGCGGCAGAGGAGAAAAGCAAGGTACTGGTGTTGCTGCCCACCAGTATACCATCTCCTTCATCATCATTATCACAATCACCATCACCATCACCATGTAAAGTAAAAGAAGAGTATAAATTGTTAGGAATTGAATTTTTCCAATGTGACGCGCTACAGTTGGCACCAAAACTTCTTGGCAAGCTCCTTCGAAAAGACGACGTCATTCTGCAAATTACTGAGGTATGGTATAAACATACGATGCATTTCGCTTTAGGTTTTATTGTACTTTAGAAATCGAATTAAAAATTCTATTTTATGGAAGACAATTCTCTCTTTTATATTATATAAAATTTATATGCGTCGCCTTTATCTCCTGTTTTCACTTACAGAGGATATCATCTTTATAATTTCCTTCTGGGTTTATAGATTATTTTAGATGTTGTCTGCAATTGTTAACGTACAACATTACATGTCTGTTGGAGTTAGGAGATTGGTACCATTACCATTACATCACAAATTCTATCCTTCATTACCATTACATCACAAACCGTTGGATAAGGGTATATAGCTGGACTTCGAACGCAAATTTTGAGCTCTTATGAATACTCGATATTCAACTTTGCTGTTAATGTATCTGGGTTGTATTCAGACATGTATTGGACAGCGTATGTCAGCTAAAATAAAGGAAAACATAACATAATTACCCCAAAAAATCTACTATCACATAACCTAAAACCTAACTTATCCTCAGTCTAACATAAACTCAACTTCAAACAGAAAAGCCCCAAATAACTCATTATTATTCACTTTGCTCTCTAGAGGGCGAGGCAGTGGGTTTTTTGGTGAAACAAATTGATTTGGAAAGGTGTTTGTTGTGCACAACATTAAATTTTTTGAGGACAGAATTCAAGATTGTGGTCAGTCTGTAGCATTTGGAGCTCATTATTACAGGTTTCTACAACAACCTTGGAGGAGATAAAAGGAGAAACCATGCATCTGTGGACTTGCTGTTGTTCATTTTTAGTGTCCCAGCTATTAAGTGAACACATTAAACAGCTTTCACCCAAACACACACACAAAACTGTGCTATTTCACTCACTTAGAGAAAACAGACACAGAATCTATCCGACAATCATCTATGAAAGGAAAGTAACGTACAATCTAACTATGAAACATCTTTAACTGAACCTTACAAAGGCCTAAACAGTTATATACATTAATCTCTGCAGTAATGCCTTTACACTGTGTACATGGAAACTTTTGTATCATTCCAGCAGCATCCCCTCTACTATATTAAAACTTGCTTTATTCCTTCTAATGAGGCTGCTACACATACAATATATATAGTTAATCCTCCAATGATTGCCACTCACTTATAGGCTGCGAAGTTGCCACCTAATTACTTGCAAGGTGACACATGTATCATGCAATTGGCTAGGTGTCACTTGCTCTGTGATCATTGGCAGGTCTCTGCTTTCATTTCTCAGTGAGTACTGATCATTGTTCACCTTTGCTTTGTCTCTGTGCTGGTTCGCGGCTGGGCAGGCATAGAATTTGTCTCTCTATAAAAATAACCAACACTTTCACAATTCACTGCTGTTGTGTGATATGTTTCTTCACTTAAAAATAAAAACTACATTCTAAGCTTCTATTTTAATTTTTGTAATGTAATTTTTTTTGATACTTTAAGTCTTTACCCCTACAATTGGCCTAGTTCTCATTAGTTGTAGGGAATTAGAGTACAATGTAACACCTTCCAAGTGTTAATGGCTAGAAGATTCGAAATTTCTAAAAGTTTTCTTTCCTTAATACACTTAATATGTCACAAACGTCAATATTACATTTTCATTAAGGCGTATGGGTATAGTTATATGCAATTTAACAATGGATACTTAACTAATGTTATTGGACTTGGCATACTTGAGCCATCATGGCACACCACTCTGTGGTTTCAAATCTATGAGATTATTATTAGTGCACTCAGGGACCTCGGGAGTTATGTTATAAATTCAAAGATTTTTCTAAAGAATTATACTAATTAAATCCCCACAAGCCCAAATGATATTTTGACTTGTACCTGAAGTTTTATTTAAAACGATTCCTTAATAAGTCTTCTACTTCTGTCAGGAATCTCATTAATCTACCTAGGTCATTGGCAAAGCATAGTTAAAAATTGGGGATTCCTATATAAATATATATAATTATACATATGATAACTATAATGCCAATACAATTGTAAAGGAAAATAAACCTTTCTTAAGCTTGATCTGGGCTAATCCAATAAGAAACATATACATAAGCATAAACTAACCTATATTAATTAATTGACAGCTGTGGGCATTAGAAATACAGAATTAAATGCCAAACTACAGAAATTAATTGCAAAGGAGAGAGGTACTTAGCTTTATCACAGAAGAATGAACAAATTTTGATGTTGGTGCTGAAATATGGATGCCTTGGGATTAGAAAGGGTGTTAGTGTTTTGTAGCTTTGGGAACTATTTTCTTAAATAAAATGTAATCAAGGCAGGTCACCCTCTTGTTTCATAAACAAAATTATATTTATTTCTAGGTCGGCCCTAGAAAGGAGGGTGCCTAGCTTTGTATATAAAGAGGATGAAGTCCTCTCATTTAATCAAGCAATTCATTCACTCAAATTCGCACTTCAGCAGCAGGTCGAGCTTTCTAAGCAGCAGATCAGCATCAAGGAGAAGAGTCAATACTTAGTGTATTCATGAAATTGCACCAGATATAAGTGCAGATCCTTTGTATTGTATTTGGCCTTTCTAGGGCCTGATATTATTTTGATATATAAGAGAATATTCATTGCTGGGTTTTTCTCTCTCGAGTAGGAGGGTTTTCCCAAGGTAAAATGTTGTGTTCATTGTCTCTGAGTTGTGTTTTCTGCTTATTGCATTTCTAATCCTAAAATTAACATGGTATCAGAGCAGGTTCAAGGGAAGATCTGATCAGATTTGATTAAGCATCCTGGAAGGAGGAATTCACTGTTGGTCATCTGACATTATCAAAATTTAATGGTCATAAGACAAAATTTTGATAGAGTGGTGAGATTCGATTTTTGGAAGTATTTTTCAGTGTTGGAGTGAATCGTAGCTTATCATCAGAGAAGATAGACAATAGAAGACTAACAAAGGTCTGAGTATTAAATAGTCGGCGCACCATAATTGGAATCGTGAATATTTTAAACGCAGCATACTGGAGATCAGAGTGTGTCGATACTGGAGGAGCCAATATAGTTTGAAGCATAGTAACAGAAATCTGCAAAAAAACCCGATTAATCCCGATTTTAAAAAAATCTGCAGGCTGGACGATTTTTCCCCCAATTTTTTGAAAAAATCTTTGACTTTTTGGTCAACGATTTTTTCCCATATAAAACTGCAAAATCAGCAAAAAATGTGTTTAAAACCTGCAAAAAAATGCGAATAAAATTGTGCTGATTTTAATGCAAAAAAAATAAAAAATGAGACCATAACTTGTTGCTTACTATTATGCTTTGATAGATTTTTTCCAAGCATCCATAGCTTGTTCGAAAGCACCTGTTTTAGGCTTTTAGCCATAGCAGCAAGGCAGTGAACTGTTTGATAAAATGCTTTGGTAGACATGTATGAAAAATGTCGTAGCATAGACAAAGCAGCCTCGAAGAAATGTGGTCTCATGGTGATGGAATGCCATGACAATCCATATGGCTATGGATTGTCATGGCATTCCATCACCATGAGACCACATTTCTTCGAGGCATTTTTTCAAGTAGTTCACTGCCTTGTTTATGCTATTGCTTACTATTATGCTTTGATAGAGTTTTTCCAAGCATCCATAGCTTGTTCGAAAGCACTTGTTTTAGGTTTTTAGCCATAGCAGCAAGGCATTGAACTGTTTGACAAAATGCTTTGGTTACATGTATTAAAAATGTGGTAGCATAGACAAGGATGTGAATTGTTCGAAAAAATGCCTCAAAGAAATGCGGTCTCATGGTGATGATTGTCATGGCATTCCATCACCATGAGACCACATTTCTTTGAAGCATTTTTTCAAACAGTTCAATGCGTTGTCTATGGCTTGTCATGGCCTTCCATCACCATGAAACCACATTTCTTTGAGGCATTTTTTCAAACAATTCACTGCCTTGTCTATGCTATTGCTTACTATTATGCTTTGACAGATTTTTTCCAAGCATCCATAGCTTGTTCAAAAGCACCTGTTTTAGGCTTTTAGCCATTGTAGCAAGGCAGTGAACTGTTTGATAAAATGCTCTGGTAGATATGTATGAAATGTCGTACCATAGACAAGGCAGTGAACTGTTTGATTTGCCTCAAAGAAATATGTTCTCATGGTGATGGAATGCCATGACAATCCATCACCATAGGCATTCATCATGGCATTCCATCACCATGAGACCACATTTCTTTGAGGCATCTTTTCAAATAGTTCATTGCCTTGTCTTTGGCTTGTCATGGCATTCCATCACCATGAGACCACGTTTCTTTGAGGCATTTTTTCAAAAAGTTCACTGCCTTGTCTATGCTATTGCTTACTATTATGCTTTATAGATTTTTTCCAAGCATCCATAGCTTGTTTGAAAGCACCTGTTTTAGGCTTTTAGCCATAGCAGCAAGGCAGTGAATTGTTTGATAAAATGCTTTGGTAGACATGTATGAAAAATGTTGTAGCATAGACAAGGCAGTGAACTGTTTGAAAAAATGCCTCAAAGAATTGTGGTCTCATGGAATGCCATGGCAATCTAAAGCAATTGGTAGTTGCTCCTAGTTATTAGTTATGCAATGTGAAGTAATTGCATAATTGCTTAGGTTGACTTCGTAAAAAGCTATATTGTAATTGAAATTTTGTCATCTATCGACATCTAGTTATTCGTTATGCAATGTGAAGTAATGCTTTGAGTTTGAAAGATGTGCAACAATGAATGTAATCAGCGATATGAATATAAACTGCAAAAATCTATTTTCTACATTTCATTAGTTAAACTCTTTATTTTATTTGCTCTCTATATCTCTATGCTATGGAAATGCCTTTCGATTTCAAAAAAAATAGTTTTGATCTCTTGTTCTACAATTTTAAAAGTTTTTTTAAATCTGATTTTTTCCCTATTTTTTCAAATTTTTTTATACTTTTGGTTTGCCGATTTATTCCCCAAAAGATTTTTGTTGCTATGGCCGACTCAACTTTGAAGTCAAGGGTTGGAGTTGAAAACTAAGAAGGAAGCCACAAATAAAGACCAGGTGCCGTCAGATATAATTATGGCAAGAGCATATTATTAGAGGTGGGAGTTATTGTCTTGGAGCCGCTATCATATTTCTCTGTTGCGAAACCTTTGGGAGATAAGGAGAGTTTGTATATCGTAATATTTCAAGGGAGTGTGAATCCTTTAAGGTAGTTGTGAGTTGTAGTAATTGCTCATTCAAATATAACCAAGTATCTTGGAGAAATCGTGGCATATACAAACAAGGAGTTCACAGTTATAAGAGATAGTTGGATATCGTGGGAACGAAGAATAAGACAATCACAGCTTCCAGTCTAAAAGGAAAGATCGATGCATGAATAAAGAATATCGTGATTACTAAGACAAGCATTGAGGAATATTGATATTGTAGGGAGAATATTGGCTAGCGGAAGATTTATTGATCTGAAGTGGTTCACATCTATAGCTGCCAGTTTGAAGTCAACACCGGCCAGAAGAAAACATTGGAAGATGTCGGGCTTTTGGTGAGGCGACACTGCATAAAGAATTGACCAAGGGTCACGGTTCCTATTCCTCATCAACGTACAAAGAAGACTTCAATTCTATTATTCCGACATATGTTTGGAAAATCAATTCCAGAGTTGATCATTATTTGGGGTTTGTGTTGCATATACTTGGGCGCCATCAATCTTACCATAATCTGTCCTTGGAACCCTGTATTTTGAAATTGTGAATGCCATATGCTGTTTAGAGAGGGCGTATGGACATAAGAAGTGTGGACATGAGCTTATTGCCTCGAAACTTCAAGCTTTTTCAGTCATGATACTTCATTGGGTGGCTACGTGGGACTGTATGCTCTCATTTGATTGGATAATAGTTGCTAAGTCAAAGTTATAAATTATTGTGAAGATTGCTAAGACAAACTTGCATCTTCAAGGAGTTTCAAATGCCTACCAATCTAAGCGTGAACTTTATCAAAATGGACAAATAAACTATGCAGGAAGTCTAAGCATAGTCGTGGATTACCATTCAAGCTTGGTTTGAATTTTTGGGACTCACCATGACCTAGGCATTTGCTGGAACCTGGGTGCTATAGTTGGAAGAGCATGACCAGTTAATGATTGAGGCGTTTCACCATTGCTAGCCATGGATATTGTAGAAAGGATGTGAATCTCAACAGTAGTAGACTTCACTTCCCAGTTCTACAGAACCTGGTGGTCTACCAGATGCATCTGTGTCTGAAGTAAATTCATCCCTTGAAGGCAGAAGTCAAAAGAGATAAGTATTTTATGTTTGTACCTATGAATAAAATGAAATCGCATTCTTCTGGGCTGAAATTCAGTTTCTATTCTTTCTCCTAAAATTTTGTTGAGTTGTGTAGAGAGGATCTGACATCATTTATTTGGGGGCAGCTAATTTTATATTGATTATGGCTGAGACGTGTGATTTTTTTTAGGAGAGGTCGTGGTTTCTTTTGAGCGGTGATCGCTGGCATGAAATCTTTTGGAGATACCATTCATTCATTGCGAGTTGTTTCATGCTAGTTGTGAAGATTTTTAAGTGTAGCTTTGACATGAAACGAGAACTGCAATTTCAGTTGTGATTGGTTGGTCACATTGATACCATTCTCTATGTGCATGGGTTGTGATGGTGCCTTGATTCAGTGAGAGGCCTGGTTCTATATTGAATATGTTGGTTGCATAATTGAGTTGAGCATATTATCTTTGTAATCTGTAGTGCTATGATTAGCATTTTCAAGAGCAAAAATTGAGTGAAGATGAAAGAAAAATATATCAGATTCCACAAAGATAAGTTCTATTATCATTCCTTAATTGTTCTATCTAATGATATTTGCTAGATGTCTACATGTTTCATTTGTATCGGGGTAGTTTGATTTCATGAACTATTATTAATCTCTTTAAAATGCAGAATGGATCGAGGAGCAAAAGGATGATGGATTAATTATCCGAGATTGCATAAGGAATTCAAAGGGAGGAAGAGCTTGAGGCATCGTGTGAGGAAGTCATGCCGGTTGGAGAAATGAACAAACATGGAGACATAGCTTGCAGCCTTGAGACTGAGTTGGTGGCGCATAACTCTCATGATTCTTCACTGGAGACATCTCTTGAGGGCACAAGGTTGGGTCAACCTTGGACGGAGAGTTTGCATCAAGAAAGAAGATTGAGAAAGATGAAGACACTAAAAGAACCTATACAGATTGTCATTGCGATCAGCTACTTCGAAGAGAAGGAAATGACATTCAGAGGGAGTTAAATTTCGAGAATTCAAGACATGAGTTGAGAGCATGTCTGGGAAAAAGATTTAAGGCTCTGAGATCGGTCAATGGAGGGGAGTTCACTTCCAGAGGATTTCTTTGCAATCTCTGAGGCAGGGATCAAGAGGGAGTTTTGTGACTCACTGAGAAGAAGTGAAGGTGTCAGCTAAGTGGGTTGCAGTGTTGCAAGGCCAGGTGCTAAAGTCCTTGAAAGACCTCTTCAGCTACAGAGAACAGAATTGCACAAGACAGTTAATCTGGATTTGACATTGGTAGCTCCGCAAACCTATTCAGAATAGGGTGATTTGGGATGAGGTCGAGAAGGACAGTCCTGAACTCTCGCAAATTAGTAGTGCCGGAGGTGTGTGTTGGAAACCGTTCCTCTAAGGCAAGCATTGCAGGCAATCTTAGACGAGGAGGTCAGAAGGTTGATGCGAGTACTTGGAGCTCTAGAGGGAGTCACATCATCATGAAGATTTGTTGTAATGTATATTTCTCTGAGACGAAGAAATATGAGGTGAAAGCCCTTGTAGTGTATATTTCTTTGAGACTGAGATGTGTTTTCCACAAATGGGTGTACTGTGTAGCCATTGCGGACATCATGTTGAGAGACTCCATGATGAGCTCTTGTACATCTCTGAGATTGAGATGTGGTTTTTCACATCTGAGCGTAGCCATTGTGGGCGTCATGTTGAGAGACTCCATGACGAGGATATTTGAAAATACCTCCCTAGCTAAGAGGGAGTGTTAGTGTTTTGTAGCTTCAGGAGCTATTTTCTTAAATAAAATGTAATCAAGGCAGGTTGGCCTCTTGTTTCATAAACAAAATTATATTTATTTCTAGGTCGGCCCTAGAAAGGAGGGTGCCTAGCTTTGTATATAAAGAGAATGAAGTCCTCTCATTTAATCAAGCAATTCATTCACTCAAATTCGCACTTCAGCAGCAGGTCAAGTTTTCTAAGCAGCAGATCAGCATCAAGGAGAAGAGTCAATACTTAGTGTATTCATGAAATTGCACCAGATATAATTTCAGATCCTTTGTATTGTATTTGGCCTTTCTAGGGCCTGATATTATTCTGATATATAAGATAATATTCATTGCTGGGTTTTTCTTTCTCGAGTAGGAGGGTTTTCCCAGGGTAAAATGTTGAGTTCATTGTGTCTGAGTTGTGTTTTCTGCTTATTGCATTTCTGATCTTAAAACTAACAAAGGGATCATGACAGTCTGCAACTTGCAGCGGGATCAGAAATTACAGTCTGTATGATGGAGGGTCAAGTCTGCGGATTTGGGTTAGATCTGCATTTGCAGAAATGTCTTGCACCTGTGAAAATAATCTGGTAATCTTCACAATTCTGCCTTTTTCTTTGCCTGATTTACCTTTGTATCTTTTGCTTTTCTCATATGGGACTGACAATATTTAAGGACACCCTTAGAGGATTGCTGTTAGTGTTGCAAGAGGACACATTCACCTAGGTCAACCTTCAGAAAACTTATGAACAAGATTAAAGATAGCAGGCAAGCACCCTAGAATGCTGTATGCATATTCATTAATTTTTTTAGTGCACCAAATCCAAATGTATTGCTATTGATTGCTCCTATAAGCTCTAGAATTAGAGAGGAGTTGTAAATCTTAAATGCGTAAAATGAATGTTAATGAATGTCTTTAACTACTAGCACATGTCATCAAATTTTACAAAACGTGTACTTAGTCAACTTAGGGTGGGAAAGTAAAGGGGGCAATTAGACAAATCTTGAATTTGAATTTTAGAAAGCTAAGATTCAAGTCTGTGACTGTGGGGTTGACCTTGTGATTATGGAAATGATCCTAGGTGGGAAAACAGTCACATCCATGTGTATAACAGCTATATCTAGGTAGGTGTACTAATAAGTGTCATAAATGTGTGGATAAGATGAATATATTGGAGTATGTGTGTATGAGGATAAGGTGGTGGCCAAATATGTGGGAGAGTGTGTATAAAGATGGATTAAGGCTAGGGTCCCAACTTCAAACAAGATTGCACCATTTGTCAATATGTATTGTATGAAGACAACTCCTCAAAATGGGCACAAAACTAAATGGGAAATGGTACGGGTAATGCAAATTTCACCATTACATTTTGCCCCCACTTTGAGGTGTATGTGAATCCTAAAATGATCATGCATCTCAAAGTATGTAGCACTCACAAACATGCATGTAAAGTAAATATTCAAACATCAAATTATACAAAAGGGGTTCTATATTGTAGGATGTGATTGTGCAAGTTTTTCCTTTGTCACGTGCTCTCCATGGGAACTTGTATAATAGAGGAAAAGTACGCAACGAGTAGATTTTGTAATTGAAATTTAGATACAAAATAGGAGCTTGCGTAATTGTCTAGGTAATAGGATAAATTGGAAATGAGTAAAAGGAAAATTTGCTTGTTTGGAAGATGATAATGGTGAGTTTGGCTCAATGGTCATAGGATGACAAGGTGCATGTTGTGCAAGGTATGTCATGTGATAATACGCTATATAATGTCCCATTTGGAAAATTTTGTATATATCAAACCCCAAGCACACAATTATGATAATTTCTACTCAATTTATAAATAAATTATTGATATTTGTTGCTTCTGGATGAAATCGGTTCAGAAATTTTAATTAATATGTTTGATTCTTTATTAGATATTATATTTAGAATTTTTCTCAGAGAATTCAGACTTATCTTCAGTAGTGGCTAATAGGCTTAACTTTAAATCTGCAGCAAATTACAATTAATTGGAATGTGTTGGAAAGGTCTCCAAAATTGTACACTAGTTATTGACAACAATTCTAACTGTCTAACATATGAAACTTCAATGCAATCTCTGTGTGAGATTGCCCCAGATCTGAATCAGGGGTGCTTTCTTCTAATTTAGTAATGGAATTCAGAGGGATTCCATCCTCTAATTCCAGACCTTAAGGGATTTCATCCTTAGGTCAGATTGAGCCGCAGTTCCATGCTCCAAAGGAGTAATAATCAGATAATAAAAGATGTATATCATTCTTTTATTCTTCCGTCTTCTTTCTTTTTGAGGCAAAAGGCTTGAAACCATATATATATATATATATATTATATTAATAAAAAGTTTTACAAAAGGCCAATTGAATTATCTGGCATATACCTAGCCGAATACAAGAAAAAGCCATTTATAACTATGGCTTTGGCATTTACATATTGCTTTGATGGGACGACATCAATAGGGCAAAATGATGCATGTGAGTTACATATTGAGTTTGCATAATGCATCACTAATACCAATGGTGGCGACTTAACTTGTTGGGGCTGAGCATTTAGCTTTGATGTGCCACCATATACAACAAAAAATTAAGCCAAAAATTTGCTTACGCTAGTGAATTATAACTGAGGGCTGTTGCTATCTGATTATTCTTCCATGTGCAAAAACCCCACCAAATTTTCACCTTGGTGGGCTGAGGAAGAGGATTCGACATGCACCAGTTGAGGAAGGTGACGGGGTGAAGCAACACTGGCACTTGGGTGAGCAGCATGATTCAACAGGAACAAAATTACGTAGAATTTCTCCTTGAATTTGATATCTGTGTTAATGTAGACATCCTTGGAATTTTGATTCAAGACCCTTAGCAACACTTTGTCACATTTGCGCTCCAGAATAGACTTCATGGCATCGTAGATAAGCACAAATCCCCTTTGTTGTTTCAGGTAGTTCCTGGGAAAGATGCCTCCAACAAACCCATTGCCTTTGAATAGGTTGTAGCCTTGTACACCTGCATTATAGCATTATCTTCCAAGAAATAGTCTCAGACGACCTTACCAATTATGTCTTCCAGATCATCCAAGGACTGGAGGAGGTCTACTAGACAAGAAGATTGAAAGAACCTTCTAGGGAAATAAAATGCGCCGAGCCTGTGGACTAATAACTTCAATTCCCAAAATAGTGTGAATGCAATCCTCTACTTTGGGACAATCTACCTTGAAAATAACCTCTAGGTTATCATGGGAAAGATAACCAGAGAAGGGGCGCTCCCATTCCTTGACCTGAAGAGAAACCCTTGAGTTCCAGGGGGTGTAGTCCATATTGGTTTTCAAAAGCTTGGAAACTCCTGCTTGCAATGCATTTTCCCACTTCACCACCCCCGTTTGAGCTCACCTTGCAGATATGGAATAGAGCACAAGCCAAATTGAAAATAGAAAAAACTAGAAAGGCAGTGATAGAGTCGGGAAGGAAGGCTTTTAATGAAGATGCCGCACATTCTAGCGAATTGTTGTGCAAGGCATGCTGAAAAATGATTGCCAAATGTCTTTTCTATACAAGCCTCAAAATGTGGCATGAGTCGCCACCTGAAGTGGTGCAAGGTTATTTGTTTGAAATTTTTTTGTAACACATGCGAAAGGGAGATTTGATCACTGTTATTAATTTTGAAAAGGCTTAAAATTCATGCGAGTATGATATTTGATCGCCTCACCTGTACCTACACCAAGGATCATGTTAGCTAATAAAATCTGTAGCCTCCCTTAATGATGATTAGGATTGTTGGTGGGGTATGATGTAGGCGTGTCTTATTTATTGAAATGTGGTATGGAGATGATCTTTTCACACACATAACCTAACAACGTGCCACAAGACTTGAAGTTTGATCCGATCTCAACTTGTTATTATTAAATATAAATTGATTTAAATGCTTGTCCTTTCTTCTTTAGAAAATGGTTTCTCATTTAAGAGTCAGATGTATGCTGATCCCTTTCGACTCTAGGATTATTGCTGCACTTTGGATTGTGGCCAAAGCAGTTTGATCATATGCCATCTCCTTCTCTGATTGGATACATCCTTGGTTCGCCAACCAATCGGGTAACTGATTGCTTTCCCTAGAAGAATGGGTTAATTGAAAACTTGGAAGCTCGTCTAACAATCTCCAAATTTGTTGAAGGGTGTATTTTAAGCGCCAATCATGAATTTGCCTATTTTGGCATGCATTGATTATTATGATATTATCAAGGAATCACCTTCAATGTAAGGGTTTGTAATTCCACATTGATGGATTAAATGTAAACCATGGAATAATGCTAGGGCCTTTGCAAGATTATTTGAAGATAGCTGAAGGTTTATTGATAATGCTTTGATGACTCTACCTAAGTGGTCCTGAAGAACACACCTTGCCCTTGATTTACCTGTGCCTCCCTTGACTGTTGCATCAAAATTTAGCTTGTAAAATCCCCGTGGAGGAGGCACCCAGGTCACCTTTCTCTTGTCTACTTTCTTTCTATGTAATTGAAAAAGACTGCCTTTGAAGGGCAGAGATAGCCCCTTCCAATTTTTCAACATCAACACATCCCAATCAGTGAAAGCGGAGTCAATTCTTTTGATCTTCTGAACATAGGAGTTAGTTGTCTCAACTATTGCTTTTTCTAATTTGATTAGAAATTGCGAGACACTTACTGATTCTTTTCTGAAGATTCTCTTATTTCTTTCCCACCATAAGTGCCAAATAATTAGGGAAGGAATGATCCTCCATATAGCTTCAAACAAAGCCGAATTTTGGATCTTTGGCCAACCTGAGAGCATGTCCCATAAAGTATTTGGTAAGGGAGAGTACCAATTCAGTTTCATTTTCATATATGACCAGGTACTTTGCGCAAAGGAGCAATTAACAAGTAGGTGGTCAACATCTTCAGGGATTTGGCCCCACAAAACACAATTAAATTTCTTAGTTATTTGTAGTTTCACCAATCTGTCACTTGTTAGTATTTTCTTCTTCAATGCAAGCCAAGCAAAGCATCTTGCTTTAGTTAGGACCATGCTATGCCAACAAAAAGAGAAGGCCCTTTGTTTTCCTGCTTGGCTACTTGAATTTAGAAGTGATTTCTACCCATGTTTTACTATGTATTCTCCAGACTTGTATGCGTCCCAAACTAGATTGTCTGGTTTGTCTGATTTGTAGATAATCCTATTTTTTAGGATGTTTTCTAGCTTCTCTTTTTGTTTGTTTGGGATCTGTGGGCTGATGATCTGTTTCCACTTTGTAGTACCACAGTTTTCATTTGAAACTTCTCAGTTTTCTCTCACCTTCATGCTCAATTCTACTGTTAGAACCAAGGTTACCCCAAGTTTCTGGGACGAGGACGGCGGGACGAGTCCCCAAGTTTCCGATTTTTGAGGCCAAAATTAGGGACAACAGGGGACGGCTATATAAAAATATAGGGAAATTTTAAATATTCATATGATAACATGGATAAGGCATGCATAATACACATTATAGAACAGTAACATATAACATTTGTGTTCAACATTATGCCAATACTCAATACGCATTCAAAATTAACATACACGAATCATGAAATAACCTTTAAGTTATAATTTATAAACTTATATCAAAATGCCCAAAGGCTACATTTTTGCCATATAGTTTTAAAGTTTGCTATGAAAATCAAAATACAATGTCAGTAATGAATACAAAATAAACAAAGTCAAAGAGCACTGCTGCCCCTAATCATCCCTCATAACCGCATCAAAATCAGAGTCATCCTCTGAGTCACTGCCACTGTGATGCTCCTCCTCAACCAACGGAACCCCAACCAAACGCTCAACTATTTCCTCCTCATCTACCCGAGCCACGTCCTCGAGATCAATATCCCACCGTAGAGCTGGAGTCTACCGATATTGAAGCCGAAGAGCACTATGAATGACCACTAGCTTCTTCGCTTGTCTAGAGGTAAGTCTATTCCTCTTGAGGGAGTGGATAAAGCTATGCGTGGACCAATTCCTCTCTGTAGCAGAGGAACTAGCAACCTGTGCAAGAAGGCGAGTAGCAAGTGTCTTCAACTGCGGTGTATCCTTCCCATGATAGGTCCACCATCCAATACGGTTCAATTGAGCTAATATAGCTCTATCCAACCTCGCCTGTGGTTTACTCAAGTTTGGGCCAGTAAGATTTGCAAAGTCTAGGAATTGTGACTGAACTAGTGAAGCCTGCTCTGTTGGATAAATCTTTTCAATGGCCTGTGTGAACCCATCTAAAACCTCACTATCATCACATGGAGGCACCCTACCGGGCCTTAGTGCATACCATTTTGGATTTAGAGCAAAGGCAGCTATGTGAAGCGGGGTGTTCATTATATTCCACCTCCGCGTCACAATGGACCCAATGTGTTGCTCATATAAATCCAAAGTGGGGTCCTTCGCTGAAATAACTTGCTTGATCTTCCCAAGCATACTGTCAAATGTCTCATAATCTCTCCAAGACTAGGAGAGTTTGTATTAGCATATCTGGTGACATCTACAATAGGGGAGATGAATGAGCAAATATATCTGCAAAATGCAAACTAAAAGTTCAAAATAATTAGTTGACAAGTTAATTGACATTTTAGAAACTTCAAACGTTGGAACATTGGACAATAAAATTAAAATATGAAAATCAGCCATCTAATGTCTTACCTCACATTCGCCCACCAATTGTCATCGAGGATCTTTTGTTTGACAGTCTTTCCTTCAGTAGAACTTGCATTAGGCCATCTAGCCCACTCTGCATTGACCATCATCGCTTGTAGAGGCTCATACACCTCTACCATCCTCTCTAACAAGATGAAGTATGTGGCATATCTACATTCAATGTTCATTCATTGATTCAATGATTCATTAAAAAATAAAAATTTAAAACAAAATCAGATTATGAATACAAATTGAAAGTGAAACAAAATGAAGTGAGCGGCATACTTTGTCTCAACAGGTTTGAGAAATTCCTTCTTTGAAAATGTTCTGAAGAGAGCAAGTGAGGTGTGGTGATTGCAAATAAACATCTGAATATCTCTAACTTTTGCCACTATTTTCTTCACCCAATCCAACTTCCCTGTGTCTTTCAATGCATTGTTCAATGCATGAACACAACATGGGGTCCAAAATATGTGCTTGTACTTACCCTCCACCATCAACCCAGCCGATTTGCACACACGTGCTGAATTGGTGATCACTTGCACCACATTTGCAGCCCCAACCTCCTCTATGGCATCTCTCAAAATGGAAAATTGGAATTCTGCATCCTTACGTCTCCTTGAACAATCTACGGCTCTAAGAAAATAAGAACCAGCAGAGCATGTGACTATGACATTGGTGAGTGGCCGACGTCTACAATCAGTCCACCCATCCATCACTATAGAGCACCCCGTACTCATCCACGTTTGCCTCATCTCCTCCATTAACACATTAACTTTGGAGTACTCTTTGTCTAGGAGGGTGGTGCGTAGCTTATGATCTCCAGGGGGTATGAATGAAGGACCAACTGTGGCTATGTCTCTCACCATTTGTTTGAAATAAGAGGAACGGGCCACATGAAATGGAATGGCATATGCAAAAAAGAATTTGGCAATGGAGGATTCAGTACTATCTTGTGCTTGGTTATTAAACATGGACTCAACTGAGGTTGCCTTTTCACTACCACTAGCACTCACCTTCCTCTTATCTCTCCAGAAAAGGCATCCAAGAGCCAAACTCAACACTGCCAACTGAACTGCTCAAAGAGGAAAGCCAAATGCACTGATGCTACCACTGTCAGAAATAGAATTTACTAAAAATAGTAAATTCAGGAAGTTGCTTAGATCAACATGCATGCTATATCGTGGAAGGATTAGGAGTAGGCATGGATGATTGCGCACTTGGGAAAGAAGGAGCCCCACCTTGAACCCCACCATCACACTCTATTTGAATTTTTTGGCACTCTAAAAATAGGTCATTTGTCAATGAAGGACACACTCTAAACTCCATGGCCCACCTCACCCAAAAAATGAGACCTAACTCTTGTGTAGCTGCCCCTAAATTCCTTTTCACAAACATGGCAAAACCAAACCCTACTCCCCCTTGAATTTTTTTGTCTTTCACCCTTGGGTGTAACATATTGAAGGAATGTTTTTTTTGGGTTTAATGGGTGTCTTGCATAGTCTTCCATAGTTTTGGTATTGGTTGATGAAGAAGGGCATTGGATTGGGGTTCTTTGCTCTCTAGTTCTACTACCACCCCCACCACTTTGCCTTCTAGTTTGCATTTCAACTTCACTATCACTTCCACTCTCACTGCTGCTCATGTTTTTTGTTTTTAGAATGCAAGTTTCAATTGAAAATGCAAAAAAATAAAAAAAATCAGACAATGTATGCTTCACATTTTGCAAAAAATTGAAAAAAATAAAATAGGGAAAGAAAATGGATACCTCTTTAATGGATTTGCACTCCCTTCAACACTATTTCAATCTCCTCTCCTCCTTCAAGTTGCTGCTCCTTCTCCTTCTCCTTCAATGGCTGCAACTTCTGTTGCTCTCAAACCCTTGGCTGCTCAAACAAACAAAATGCATAAAATGAGGTTAGAGAGGCCCTTTTTCTTTCATAAGGGAATCAAAATCCATGGGGCCCACACATGCCACGTAGGCTGGGCCGAACTTTTTTAATTTTGTGAATTGTTTTTTAAGTTATGACTTGCTAAAGCGTGGGGGACGGTCAGCCGTCCCTCTTCCGGTCAATGGAGTTCCCCCCTGTCCCGGGGATGTTTCTTGCATTTTCTGGAAAAAGAGGGACGGTCCCCTGTCGTCCCTCGGTACCCGGGATGTCTCGGGAACGGGTACGGGGCATTTTGGGGTGGGGGGGGCACGGGGGCGCGTCTCCGGGTTTCCCATCTCTTCTCAGGTTTCTTAGATAGTTGACAAACAAGCTTAGCCCCCAAGGTTAGATTGCGAGTTGATAAATTTTGAATGCCTGCTCCCCCTGAAACCTTTTCTTTTGTGTAATGTCCCTTCCTTAGGCAACTTAGACTAGCTGACGTTTGCCTACTATTAGGGTTCCCGTAGGCCAGCAGTATGGTTAGAAGACCCAACTAAGGGATGTGGAGCCTAGTCGGGAGCTTTACGAGCCTTTCAGTTTAGAGTTCAATTGTTGAATCCAGGGATGAATTGAAAATATTAAAATTTGCTTTAATGGAATAGTAAAAGTGAATAGTAACAGAGAATTATAAAGTGAATAATGAAAAGTGCTCCCATCCTAGTGAAACAAAGTTGTTTTTAAAAAGTGGCCCTTTCTTTTGATGAGGGAAAAGACCCTTGAAGAGGAATATTTTATTATCTTTTATAAAAGAGCCCCTGGGAGGTTATAAAGTGAAGTTTGGGCTTCTATTTTGGCATTCATTTGTCATTTTTCATATCAACACTTGCAAGTTTGAGCTCTGGAGAAGGGTTTCAGCTTGGTTTCAGTCTTTTGGGAACGAAAACTCCCAAGGGCTATCGTGAATTGAACGAGAACCCAGTTCACTTTTGAGGAGGACCTACTTTGGGTCTTCGTTTGGGCTTCATTGGAGGAGTTTCAGGTGTTTAATTTTCAGGCTTGAGTTTGCAGCAGTGTTATATCAGCATATTTCTTCAGATCAGGTGCAGCCATTGATAGATCGAGTCTCTACCAGGCCAATACAATCACATGTTTGCATTCTACTTGTTGGCTGTACAATTTTTGGCCAAGTGCACCTAGGGTTTGTGGCACAATCATCATTGCAAATTTATTCCAGCTGTTTGACAAGTTTACATTGAGGATTTGACATCTTCCATACCAGCCATACCATTTCTAGTTGGTGCACCATCATTTGGAAGGGGTTTCGTGGGCATTTGAAGTTGATTTTGGCAACCAATTTCATATCAACACTTCCATAACAACGATCAGACCTGTAGCTGCATATTTCACATTCTATTCAAGTCTTCTACCATTGTTATCATGCTCATATCAGCCTTCATACACTGTATTTTCATGTTGGCATAGAAAGGGTATGTTATTGGCATATTGGGTATTCAAATCTTTCATTTGTATTGGGTTTAATGGAGCTGTTACAGTCTGATAATTTTCATATCAGACATAACTGTCATTTTAATCAGACCTTATATCTTTAATTTAATGGCATAAATGGAAGTGGGTTTATCAATTTATGTTGTGTAGTCATTTATATATCAGTTCTATGCATTTCTTTTATGTTATTGGCATTGAAAACACTCAACCAAACATTAAAAGCAATCAAACAAATTTCAGAAAATCAGAACAGCAGTCAGAAAATCAGAACTCATGAGTTTGCACAACAACTGTTTGACGAAATGTCAGTACTTTGAAAAATGAATTTTTGGGTTAGATTTAGTAGGGACATTTGATTTTGTCATTGTTTCGAGAGAGATAAGAGCAATTTTATTCTTTTGATCGATATTACCTTTCCATAGGAATTGCCTTATGAGTTTTTCTATTTCAGAAATCAAATAATTGTTTTGGGGGCTTGGAGGACTGCCATATAGTAATTTGGGACTGCTGCTAAAACAGATTTGATCATCATTATCCTCCTTGCTAGTGACAACAATTCTTCCTTCTTGCTTGGTCTTTCTTATATACCTTTTTCCTTTAATGGACATAAACTTTTTGCGTGCCCCTTGACCTTTATTAAGACTTAAACTTTAATTTTAATTTTAGTTTTTATTATTAATTTACCCATCTTAAAAGAAATTGCAGGGACTTTTAAAGGGGGCATTACACTCTATTTGGTCACAGTGACAAGTCTTTGTGTAGTACCCATCACTACTTGAAAGTTCAACATAGGAATGTTAGTGGCAATATGTGCCCCCCCTTTAATTAGTTACATCCAAAAGAGGAAAGGTGTTGGAAGTATGGAGAAGATTAGTCTCATATTGTCATTGATGTCACCATGTTGGTTCGGTACCTTGTACCGTTGTGTAGATCAAGCTTATTCCATCTGGTATTTTGGTCCACATATTCTCTCTGGTAATCAATATGATCTGAAGTTTTGGGAAAAGGCTTATGATTGTTGGAAGTGTGTATTATGCACTCTCAGATGTTCATATGATTGGACGATACGCTGGCATCGGTTTTTGTGATTGCATTTCGGTATTAGGTTAATCATGGCCGACCTAATATTTAGTTTATTGCTCTACATAATTTGCTGTTATATGCGAGATCTAGCTTTGGTCCCAGCCGACATGATGTTGCATGAAACACGGGTGAATTACATTCGGAAAAGCTTTATATGAAGCTAACAAGTTATCTTTTTGAAAATATGAATTGCATCCAATTAGGCCGACCTAATTGATGCATGCGGGTATATATGCAAGATGGTTAGAAGAAGAAGCATGTATGGAATGCGAATGCAAAAAAGAAAAGAATAAGTGTAAGTGGTAAGCGAAGTGTGCGAATAGAAGGTTGAAGATCAATTTGCTGTCATGGGAGCAAATACTCTGAGCATCAAAGGAACTGAATTTGCACTTGTGGTGTAACTTCATTAGTTCAACTTTGGCGGTTAGCCATTTTTGTTTACATAATTTTTGTAGGTAGTGAGTCTCCATGTTTGGACAGTGAGTCCTTGTAAGCAGTGAGTTTTTTGTTTCTGGCAGTGAGCCTCCTTGTAACCGGTATTGAAATAACTATATATATTGTGAGCTAATCCTCATCGTGGTTTTTCCCTCATTGGGTTTTCCACGTAAAATCTGGTGTTCTTGTGTTGTGGAATCTCATGTTTTGTTATTGCTCTTATTTGTTCTATGCTGCAACAAAATTAGAAGTATTTGTTCAATAAGTTTTTGTGGATACTGATTCACTCCTTCCCCCCTTTCAGTATCCGGATTATTCAACAATTGGTATCAAAGCTTTGGTTCCTCTGGAGAAGTCTAACAGCCTGAGGGATATCCTGCAGATTGAACAAATGGATAAAGAAGAGCTCCAAACTGCCCTTGAAGATCTTGACAAGGCTGAAATTGAAAATAGAGACCTGAAGAAAATTTTAGATGAAGCAAATGAATGCCTCTGGAAATTGAAAGAGCAATTAAAAAAATTCAAGGAAAGATATAGAGAAGTGAGTGAGCAATTGAAACAAGCAAATGATGAGAATACTAGACTAAAGTTGAAAGTAGATGAAAAAAAGAGAGTTGAAGAATGCCTGAAAACAGTAATACAAAGCAAGGCTGATGTTTGCTCTAGACTTGAACTGGAAGTGATGAATCTGAAAGCAGAACTTGAGAAAGCAAAACTTTGTGAAGATGATTTCAAGACAAGCTCCACTAAGCTTGATGAATTAATAGCAAGACAAAAACTTTCTAAAGACAAAAGTGGCTTAGGTAATGAAGCTGATGAAAAAATGCAAAACTCAAATACAATAATCAATCAAAAAACTCAAGATAAAGGAAAGCGGAAAAGAAACTCTGGAAGGAGATCACCTATCAGACAATCAAATGCACAAAGGTACTCATCATTCAATGGTGTTTGTTTTTCATGTAATAAATTTCGTCATAAGGCAACTGAGTGTAGGAGTAGGATGAATCAGTTTATTGGTTCCTTCTCCGGACAATGTTATACATGCAAGAAGATCGGACATAAAACTACTGAGTGCTGATCTTTGGTAAGGATGATTAGTCAGGTGATGATGAATAGGTTTAATGGAAAAAGGATAAATCAATCATTTAATGGCTATTGCTATACCTGTAACATGTTTGGACATAAAGCGAATCAATGTAGAACAAGGATTAATGGAAATCAGACAAGACATAAATATTGTCTGTTACTATTGCAAGAAATGGGGACACATCTCAAGAGTGTGTAGAAGTAGAAAGGAAAAGCAGTCTGCTCCGGTGGAAGATGATGAACCGGTGAAAAAGATTGATAAGGAAGAGGTTAAGCAGGAAATGAACAAGATATGGAAAAAGAAAGAAGAATCAGAGACTACTGATGCGTTTGTACTCTCATCCAGTGCAGATGAATCCTCCAGAAATTAGACCTAGCTTGGTCTTAGGGGGAGCATTATCGGAAAATCAATTAAACCCCCAGAAGTACAGTGTGCCAGGTGTTGGCACGTGGATATGTTGTAAGGAATGACAGAACAGAGGTAATGCAACAAAAACCGAAAGAAAAAGAGCGAGCATGTTCTTTTGTGGAGTAAATTAGGGTTTCTTAGAAAAATGGAAGAAAAGTTTGTCAGCATTTTGTAATTAATGTGAGTTAGGGCAAAATGATGGTGTATAAAGGAAATTTCATAAATCGTTTTGATCATCAAATGCATTCGAAGGATTTGTAGAGCAACTTGGAACCCTCTTGGAGCATTTCTAAAGCATTTTGGAACCCCTTGAGAGAACATTGTGGACATTCGAAAGCAAGCGACGAAAATTTCTCTCTTGCAGTTGCCGGGGAAGGTAATAAAAGAAATCTTTGTTGAATTTTGAGAAGTTAAGAGCTTTAATGGAACCTTCTAACAAAGGATCAAGCAGAAATATCCTACTAAAATTAAAAGGAGTCAAGTTGGATGAATTCAATCATCGTAGAATAAAAGAAGATGGAATTAGGGTTGGAACTGAACGACTTACGAAACTTACAAACCCTAGGTTTGGATTTGTGGGGAGAATTCCCTTGGATTGTTGACAGAAAGCTTATCTTGTTCCTTTTAAGAAAATTCAAAGATGGCAGCATTGTATTGGATAAATCCTATCCCATTATGAAGGAAGCAATTGAAGCCGTTACTGGATTGTGTAGCGTTGGAGATATTCCTGGACGGAAGACTATAAAATACAAGGAAGTAGAGGAAATGACGGGAGTTGACAAAGATCCCCGAGCATTGCTGATTGACACTATTGCCGATTCCTCGGTTAGGTATGTTACGTATGGCATTTCTTATAAAATCTATTTTAGAAATCGAGAAAGCTCTACTTCAGCTATTGCTGTGTATTTGGTGCATAAAATGGTAAAAGAGAACAAGCAATTTGATCTGTGTAAGCTAATTCTTGAAAATCTCATCGAGAACATATGAATGACATTGGAAGAAGGATACCCTTTTCGTTTTAGATCCTTGCTTACATGCCTGATACTCTATTTTCTGAAATCGCTACCGGGGAAGAAAGAAGTTAAGTGGGAATCTAGGATTCCCGTTGCAAGACAAATATGCAAGCACTTGGAAAGTTTAGAGGATAAAGTAAGTACGTGTAAAAAAATTTTCTTATCCTTGCAAAAAGTAATGAGCTCCAGTGAAGTTATATTAAGTCTATTTGAGGAAGGCTCTTCCTCCGGAACAAAAGAATTGGAAGTGGTCACTAGTGATTCCCCTTCGGAATCGAAGAAAAGAAAAGTTGTCTTTGAGAACATCGTTGTTATTCCTGAAGAGAAAGAAGAAGAAGAAGAATCTCTGCCTGGACCAGAATCTTTGTAATGTCCCCTTCTCAACAATGATCTAGCAGTTGGCCGTTAGCCTATTCCGGAGACCTGTAGGCTACTTGGAGGTGGAAATTAGGGTTTCCTATCTTCTTGGAGATTGTTTCAGCATTTTTTGAGGCTTGTCCTTGGAATTCTAGAGTTTTGATCGTTGATTATTTCTGGGTTTTCAGAGAGCTTCGCAACAGTATAGCATGCATGTTGGTCTAAGCAACTTCCTGAATTTACTACTTTTAGTAAATTCTATTTCTGACAGTGGTCCTATTAGCATCAGTGCATTTGGCTTTCCTCTTCGAGCAGTTCAGTTGGCAGTGTTGAGTTTGGCTCTTGGATGCCTTTTCTAGAGAGATAAGTTATTTTAATTAAAATAATTTTATATTTTAATATTAAGTCCCTTGGCCTAGCTTGATGACTTTTAAGTTGTTTAAAAAGGTGGACTTCATGGGTGAACGCCTCATCAGGGGGCTTAATTGAAATATTTGCAAATTAATAAAGTTGACTATGGAGAAAAAGGGGACGCCAACTTGTGAGGAGGATTATTATTTTAAAAAAAAGTGGAATTATTTCATCTTTTGAATGGGACGCCATCTTTGTGAGGGAGCTGAGTCAACTTGAAATTTGAAATTGTTTGACTCTTGGAGTTTGGGCTCATTTTCTAGAGGCTTCTAGAAGTTCTTCTCAAAGCTTTATAAGGAAAGCTTGGTTCTTCATTTGGCATCTTGGGTCTATTGCAAAGTTATGCTGCCAGAATGGTGATTGAGTGCTTTGAGGAATGCATACCCCCTAGCTTGGCTTAGCTTCTTGCTTGAAAGATAGCAACTAGTTGAGATCTTGATGTTCTTAGTCTTTGATGAGTAGTTTGAGCAGGCTGTAGTTGAGTTTCTTGTATTTCAATTAGTTTTGCAATTGCTGGTCTTAGCATTAGCTGAAAGTCGTTTTCACATAGAAATATTTGATTGATTTTTATTTTGTTTTGGGTAATGGACTAATGTATTTATCTGCTAGGGGCGACCCTTCTTGCCAACTTGCAGATTTTATAATAAGAAAATCACCCCTCTTGAGGCCATACCATACTGGGCTGTCTTGGGAAGCGTGCACAAAAAATACTTGCTGGTTTACTGTGTTTTCTTGCTTTGGATTTGGGTGCCATCATCTCTATAAGCTTTAGCATTTAATTTCAGGTCATTTGAGTGAGTATGGAGAAAGTTACAAGCATTTTAGTGAAGTTCTAGGTTGCTGGTTTGTGCATTTAAAGTCACTATTCAGTCATATCAGATTATTAAAGTTGGTCATTTGAGTGGGGTTTGAGTTTGGGAGGTCTCCTTGGGTATTGGAAAGTTATTATACATTATTGCAGCATTGATGGACTCCTAATCTTGTGTTCTTGGTAGGCACTCTATCTCATTGTAAGTTGAACAATAATACTGTCAGCATTCTTATCTTCTTGCATTTCCCACGATTGTGGAAGAGACTGGCCTTGCCTCAATCTTTCATTTCAGTATTTACTTCTTGTACTACCCGTTGAAAAGTGGAAGAGGCCAGCATGCCGCCTAGTTAACTTTTTGTAATGCATTGAACATCATATTGCTGATTGGCTGAGCCGTCAACACACTCCCGCTGAATAAGTGGTCGAGTTGCATATTTACTTTCAGCAATGTACTTTCATTCTTAGTCCTCCCGTTGAATAAGTGGTTGAGTTGATTGTTATCTCCTTTCATTGTACTTTCTAGCAGTTTCAGCTTTGTGCTAACAATCCCCTTTCGAGTATGCTCTCACCTTGCCTGTACTAGGATCTGGGTTGATCAGAGGAAAGGGTTCCCTTCAGTTGGTTTGTGATTTCACTAACATTAATGGGTGAAATTAATGTGTTAAAAATGTGAAAAAATTGGCTAGCACATTTCAATCTTCTGATCTAGATGACATCCAGACTATGTTGATAAAAAGGAAAATGAAGAAAATTGGTGATTTATGGAGTACGGCCTCTCCTATTGACAAACTTAAAATTGATGATGCCATAGTTGAGTATCTACTTTGTAAAGGTATTGATGTATCTATCGTTTTTGATTCTTTTACCTAAAAATCTAGTTGAAATAGTTGAAGAAAGAATGTTGCTTGAAGGTCCGGAAGGACGCAAGTTGGAAGCCTTGGTTGAAAAGAGATGTTCTAAAGCAAAGCAAAGGCTATCTGGACTGATCATGGAGACGAAGAAGTGCATAAAAGAAATGTTAGACATATACAAATATTGTCTCTGATGGCCTGCTGTAGTAGATAATTTCAAAAGCAAAATTGAAGCAATTGAATCCGAAGTGAACAACATTGGAAAGAAGTTTGATATTTTTGAAGACAAAGAAGGAAAGCAAAGACTGAGAGTCGGTGAACTACAAGCTGAAATGATCATTGTGCAGAGAAAAAGGGATGATGTAGTGAAGACCTTCTGGCTTCTTAAGGAAATTGTTGAGGTCCGGTTAGACCATCTTTTCGAAATACTCTCTGATGCAAAAGACTGTGAAAAACAATGTTCATCCACAGATTGGTCATCCTCCTTCACACTGTTGGCTCTATTGGAAAGTATGTGTACAAGAATGGACTCTGCAGTACTTGAATGGAAGAAATTATATCCTGTTATCAAATAAAAGTACAAAAAGGTATTTCAGGTGAAAAGTGTCATTTTGGTTTGATAGAACTTTGAAAGATTGGATGCTTGAAAGTTTTGAAGTTTTTGAAATTTTGAATCCTTGAACATTAGATGTCACCATTTTTACATCTTTTTAGCGCCCTTTGCCATTGATGTCAAAGGGGGAGAGATTTGGAGATTTGGAAAAAAAATTTTTTTGAGAGATTAAAGGAGAATTTTTAAATTGGACGTTTTGCACATGTTGCCATCAATGCCAAAGGGGGAGATTGTTGGAAGTATGGAGAAGATCAGTCTCATATTGTCATTGATGTCACCATGTTGGTCCGGTACCTTGTACCCGTGTGCAGATCAAGCTTATCCCATCCAATATTTGATTCGGTATTTTGGTTCGCATATTCTCTTCGGTAATCAATATGATCTAAGGTTTTGGGAAAAGGCTTATGGTAATCAAGGTGTATGTATGCACTCTCAGATGTTCATATGATTGGACGGTATGCTGGCATCAGTTTTTGTGATTGCATTTCAGTATTAGGTTAATCATGGCCGACCTAATATTCAGTTTATTGCTCTACATAATTTTCCGTTATATGTGAGATCTAGCTTTGGTCCCAACCGACATGATGTTGCATGACATGGGTGAATTACATTCAGAAAAGCTTTATATGAAGCCGACAAGTTATCTTTTTGAAAATATGAATTGCATCCAATTAGGCCGACCTAATTGATGCATGCAGGTATATATGCAAGATGGTTAGAAGAAGCATGTATGGAATGCGAATGCGAAAAAGAAAAGAAGTGTAAGTGGTAAGTGAAGTGTGCGAATAGAAGGTTGAAGATCAGTTTGCTGTCATGGGAGAAAACACTCTGAGCATCAAAGGAATTGAATCTGCACTTGTGGTGTAACTTCATCAATTCAACTCTGGCGGTTAGCCATTTTTGTTTACATAATTTCTGTAGGCAGTGAGCCTCCATGTTTGGACAATGAGTCCTTGTAAGCAGTGAGCTTTTTGTATCTGATAATGAGCTTCCTTGTAACCGGTATTGAAATAATTATATATATTGTGAGCAAATCCTCATCGTGGTTTTTCCCTCATTAGGTTTTCCACGTAAAATCTGGTGTTCTTGTGTTGTGGAATCTCATGTTTTGTTATTGCTCTTATCTGTTCTATGCTGCAACAAAATTAGAAGTATTTGTTCAATAAGTTTTTGTGGATATTGATTCACCCCGACCCCCGCCCGACCGCCCCTCTCAGTATCCAGATTATTCAACAAAAGGAATTGAAGGAGAGGAAAAGCAACACATGAAATGTAAATGTAATCTAAAAACAAGAATGTAAGCAAATGAATCATGTAAGGAATAGCAATAATGAAAGCATCGTGTGCTAAGCATGTAAGTGTCTTGAAATAAGTTTGGTAAGCATATATGGGTTAGAGATAGGATCTAGGAGATAATGTTGCCCCTAGCATGGACAAGATAGGAAAATGGTGATGTGGCCCTCAATGGCCAAAAACACTCGTGTCGAAACATAGGGCACTAGGATAGACATATGCTCTAAATGTGGCATCCAAGTGTATGATCACACAATGGTGGAGGTAAGGCAATAAGTTCCTAGTGAATATGCATATGAAAGAGGGAATGTGTGAGGCAAGGCATGATGTGTAACAACCTACCGTACTTTTATTTTATTTTTTGCAATATAGAAATACATATGCAATGCTTTCACACTTTTTGATCACCCAGATCCTAGAGTGGGCAAGGTAAGAGCATACGGTACTTCAACCACACACTATCTATGATGCATGCAACTGTAATATCCCTGACGTGTCTTAAACCCTAACTGGGTTATTAACTAACTTTAATTTCTAGCAGCACATTCACCCTTAGTGTACAACAATGTTAGGGTTTACACAAAAAAATCATCACAATGAATGACTGCAATTAAATTCATTAAATCTGAACCCTTTATAATCCATTCCTGAACAACATCATTATCGATCCAATTCAAACAAATAACACTACTGATATGAAGGTGTGAGCTGTTTCAAGGAGAAGAATACAAAGCTTGTTTCAACAACAATAGGCAAACTCTACTTGGAGAATTGGATGATTACATAAATTAATGCTGGCTTGATACCCTATTCCGAGACTTCACTGACCCTGAGTGTTGACAATCAAGATTATGTCACCTATGAGTGGATGCCCTATCCTGGTAACTGAGGATAGCACCTAGATCTGGACTGATGACACCCTAACTACTGAATTCAGAAATTGGATCTAGACTGAAACAGATTTAGGCACTATGCATAAGAATCATTTCAAATACTTGAATCATATATCATCATGACTTACCCAAGACAGATGAGATAATATTCAACTGACTGCTGTTTACTTTTGCAAACCCTTGATTATTACATAGGATGAAACATAATTTGATACATACAAATTATGTGGCACTTTCCCAAGGGATGCAATCGCTGCAGGAGGGAAATTCAGCTGCCTGTATTGATTACAATACCTCTGAAACTGCTGCTGATTATGGATTTGCTGCTGTAACTATAGTCCTGATTTCCCTCTACAAGTCAACTCAGCAGAATGGTACCTTGGTTGCCAAGTATTCTCTAAAATGTGCCAATCCTTAACAATGGATATGTATTGAAAATAGATGAAGACTATCAGTGCTTAATGTGGGTGAATATGGTGAACTAACACCCAATCTGATCACATGCCAGCGCTTCAGTTTGACTGATTTGTGTGCGGTGAAAATCAATTTTTTTGGGATGTCGCCTTGTAGGACAACCTGCACACTTGGTTTGCCTAGAAGATGTTCAACCCACATGCTGGATAGATCTTTTGCATTGTAGAATCTTCCAGCCAAATAGATTTGCTTGATTTGTCAATCAATTCCGACATTCAATGGATAAACTCCTTGCACCCTTGACCTGAAACATCACATTTGTAAATCAGTACTGCCTGCTACCCCTGAATGGAGTTGCCAAGGAGAGGAATGGGGTTTGATCCAAACCTCTATCAATTTTAGACTTGGGGTTTTTGTCCTGCATTCTTGTTATCCCAGAAATTTGAAGAATTTCTTGATGCAAAAGTCAAAATCAGATACCCTAAAATGAATCCAAAAATCTTCATTTATACCTCCTTTTTGGATTGGACTCAAGGGCCCAATTTCTAGTGCCCAAAATTGAAATCAATTAAATTTATATTATATACATTTGTTTTTATTTTAATTTAATTTAATTATGTGTATATATATATAATATTTAAATAATACTACTTTGGGCGAAGGGACATGACAGCAACAAAATGAATGGCGGCAAGCCGACCAGAATATGCAGGCTGTTGAGCCAGCCTAATCAACACCTCTTCGGCGGACAGCATAGAATGACACACAGCAGCAAAGCCACCCTTATCAACACCTCGTTGGCGGACTGCATGAATGCAATGCAAGCCATTGGTAGAATGTTTAAGCTTGACTCAGGCCAAAATGGTCGATAATGCTAGCTGTTCAATGCCAAAACGGGCTGAATGATATGCTATAGTGATTGGTGGTAAATCGTCCAATCTTACAATATGACATGCATATAGAAGTATGATCCTCCAACGATATTACCATCCAAGGTCTACAAGATATACATGAGATGCACAACAATATAACAAATTAACAAGTACACCACTGAAACAAGCTGATATAATATTCTGATAATAAGATTAGTTTGCTATAACAATACAAATTAGCCTGAAAGATGCATAATAAGCATAGAATATCATTCCCACAGGAGCCAAACGCATAACCAACTGAAGTATACCTCTTATAATGATATAAGGTGCTGATGCAAGTCTGGTAACACTTTGATACTGTTGTCACACTGTCAAATTAGGTCTGATACAAATTGAAACACACTACGACACCATTATATGCTGATATAACAAACCCAAAATGAAGGAAACACACCCCAAACTGAAACACTACTAATGTAGGTTGCATAAATTCATCACAAACTTTAAATACAACACTTTGAACTCCTTCTGTGACTGATAAACAATGAATAATAGGTCTTAACAACACTGATAACACTCTGAAATCTTGCAAAGAGTATGCCTAACTCCACTACTCAACATGCATAAATTGAAAACTACTCCAAAACACACCAAAACTAAACCCAAAGCACCATGAACACAATGGACACCAAACAAAATGAAAAATCAGTCACCTTGCAGGTCTGAAACTGAATTTATTGCTGCTGGTACAACAGTTACAGTAGAGCCAAAATCCACATAAATCATTACAAACATCAAACCCCAACTCCCCAACAAGTATGAGCATCTATATTGCTTAAAAACAATCATAAACTAATCCCAAACACATGAAAACCAATGGATATCAGACTTGGATAGTACTCAGATTAATTGCAGGTGTGAAATACAATATTATTGCTGTTGGTACAGTAGGTACATTAGGTACAACTGTCATAAAACTCTTAGAAATCACCAAATTTCACCTTATTTTTGCTTGGTTTCTAGAAGAAACCTCCTTCAATCACTTCACAAGTCCACAAACTTTTTAAATCTGCATCATAAATCCTGCATGCCAAAAAACCTATGCTCCCCCAAGTTTTGGGGATGAGGACAACAGGGGATGGTAGGACGTGTTTCCAATATGAAGGTACTTTTTGGCCATTTTTAGGGGACGACAAGGGATGGCTATTAAAAAATAGGGAAATTTTTAAAATATAGAGAAATTTCAAATATTCATATCATAACATTGATAAAGCATTCATCATAGACATTATAGAAGCTTAATACATAACATTAGACTTGAATTGAAATTTCACATGAGAATGGACAATCAAATTAACAAAATTAAAATGCTTTTCATTGTCAATGTGCATACATATTATATAAGAATTATAATAAAATGGCTAAGGAAACAGCATTGAGGTTTGGATTTAGGGTAAGGGCATCAACTACTACTGCTGCTGAAGGATAGGATGGTACCAGTGAGCTGAAATAATTCCGTCAGCAGTTTGAGGATGGTAACTGTTGCTGAAGGATAAGATGGTACTGGTGAGCTGAAATAATTCCATCCACAAATTGCTAGTATATTTTGGATTATGATCACTAAAAATGGTTCCTAGTAACTCATGCAGTGTGAGTGTTCATAAAAATAACTGCAAAATGATATGTCTTGTAAGTAGAACCAATGTTATCAAAGTGAGATTATTTGGTTATTCTATTGACTATAACATAAATACAATCCTTACCATCGACTTTCATTAAACTAGTAATGAAATCCATTAGTGATAATAGATTTCCACAATCCATATGGATTATTGCAAGAGTTTCTGGATTAGATTGTGTAAAAAAAAATTGCAATTTTTTTTGACACAATCTAATCTAGAAACTCTTGCAATAATGAAATCCATATTAAAGGACTTCCATTTTTCACTTGGAATAGGAAGGAGCTGAAGTAGTACAGGGTTACATACAGTTTCATCCTTGTTTTGTTGGCACTGTTCACATGATGACATGAGCTGTCGTACTCCCCCTTTAAATCCTTCCATTTATATGCCTTTCTGACCCTTTAGTAGGTTTTGAAGAATCTTTTGTTTCTCACTGATGGCATAGAGTGGTAGAGTGGTTTTTAGCTATGACTTCAGATTTGAATTTTGAGCTGGAGCTTAGGACTACACTATTATCATGGAAGATCAGTCCATTTCAAAAAAGTATAACTATTGTCCTTGTGTGTTGCATGTGGATCTTTTGATAATACAATCAATGCATCCTTTAGATATTTTGCTTCAATCTCTTAATTTAAAAATGTGTTTTTTTTTAAAAACTTATGTCAAAATGTGTTGGGCCGTAGGGGGACAGTTATCTGTCCCCTAACTTCCCCTACACATTCATGGTGTTTTCGAAATGTTTCCTAAAACATGAAAAGGGGATAGGGAAGGGATGTTTCCTTGGCGTCCTCGAAATGGCCCTTGTAGGAAACAAGGCTTCCAAGGCAAGGGACGCATCCTTGGGGAGCACTGCAAAAAACAAGTCAAAACACATAAAAGGTCTCCATTGAAACACAACTGGAAAAATAAACTTGTAGCACAAATTGGAATGTCTTTACTTTCAGCACCAAGGCAATGTTTGTATAAAATTGCTCCAATGGATGTTGAGGGTTTTCGTCCCCAAAACTCAATATTTTTAGCACATAGGTGACTTTTGGATGAAATCACTCTTTCCAGCTAGGAGGATTTTTTTCCTCGAAATTGGTATTCCAAGAGGGTTTTCATCCTCAAGAAATATGAGAACTCATGTTCTCACTTAGAGCAAATAGCAAATGCAATATTCATTCTAACCCTTCTTCTCAAGACCCAACCTCCTTTCAAAACCTTTTTAGACCTATTTTAGGAAAAACGTGTTTTTGCCTTTTCCTTGTTTTTTCCAAAAAAACAATTTCCCTTAATAAAAGTTGGTGCTCTCCAAAGATGTTGGAAATCTCCAAGAAGTGTGAAATGCTCCCTAAAAGTTGGATTTGCACTTGGAAAAAATCATTGTATTCATCTTGACTCTTGGAACACTCTGACATCCTCAGAAAATTGTTTAGATAAACTTGGTGCTCTCCAAGAACCTGAGAATGTTGGAATGGACCAAAAAAGGGACATAACATGATGCCCCCAAGGTATAAGTTTTGAATGGTAAAACATGTTAGTGAGGAAGGCATGATGCCTCTAATATGAAAAATATAGCTACAAAAGAATAGGATGTGAGGTGAAGACATGAGGCCCCCTAATGTAAGGATGTAACAATGAATGTACACAATAGAGAGAGAGAAGATATGACGCCCCTTCAATGTAAGGATATTGCATGGTAAGCTCAAATGTGATTCCAAAAGTGATGTGGAAATATAGGATCATAGCATGTAGTCAATGGTCCAAAGATAAGTTATAAGCAACATGGTATGGTCTAGAGATGGGAAATCTCATAAGCATAGCCATGATATCATATGTGGATAAGCACGAGGATCTAAAGCAAAGCATTACAGTAAGCATAGCAATGCATAACAAGAATTGGATGAGAAGTGGCAAGGTAACATGCACACTCAAAGTAGTCAAGTATGTGGACCGTACAATCACGAGGAAATAGGTGAAGCATAAGGATGCACAAAGTGAATAATAGAACAAATGATCAACTAGTGGAAAATGTAGGTAAAGGTAATCAAAGCATAAGCATAAAGAGGATGCAAACAAGCATAGGAGGAAATGTGTCAAGCAAGGAAAAAGGTGAAGAAGCAAATGTTCCCCAAGTGGGGGAAGGGTAAGCTTGAAATAGGAAATGTGAAGGCACAACAAACAACACACAAGTAAGAGGCCAAAGTACAAACAAGAGCTATGATATATAGTTTGAAAGGGAGCTCATGAATCAACATTTTTTTTTGGGAGTTTCAACCTTTTTCTCCAACATATCGTTATTGTCCCAACATAAATCATCAATTTTACCTTCATGACTTTGTGTTGCTTATTTTTTCTTTGCTTGCCTTTTCTATTTCATGTTTTTTGTTCCTGATCAAGGAGTTGCACATTCAATGCTTTCTCATTTATTTAATGTGTAGCCTCATCATGGGGTGTGTTATGGTAAATAGGGCCAATCTCTTGATGCACATCATTTGCTTTCATATGATCCACCACAACAAGTGAGGGGGTTGTGAGATCATGAGTAATATTCACGTCCTATTTATGTACGTGATCTTGAACTTTATGTTTGAATGCAATGCATCTATCTATAGAATGTCTATGTATGTGATGATAAGCACAAAATTTTTGAGTCCTATGTGGTGTTAGCTTAGACATAGCCATTGGCTTAATTAAATGTGTTGGTAAATGGATTTGCTTTGTCTAATCTCAATAGTTATTGGGGTAAACACACCTCAAAATGGTTAGGCTGCCTTTATTGAAAACCAAAATTATAAACAACAAACAAACTGTACATTCTTGCAAGATGATTCTATGGGGAAATTTGGGAAAAATTAAAAATAGAACTTTACAAGAATATAGAGCATAACAATTTGCCAAATAGAGGGCTTTGGAAATAATTAATTGTGCAGATTTAACAAATAGAAAGACGGTTTGATAAAATCCACACACATGGAAATGTGTATGACATAAAAAGGTGAATAAATGTTTTTACAACAAATGTGAAAGTTTACAAGAAGATTCCAAGAAAACAACAAGAATATCTAACATACGAAAAGATACCATTGCTATTGCATCCAACATAAGAAAAGATACACTAGTAACTCGACACAGGGCATAAGGTTCTAATATGAAATTATTAATTTCTCTGAAATCTCGAAAGTGCAAAGTCTTTTTCTTTTCAAATATAACTTTACAAAATCTGTCACAAGTTCAATGCCCTCTTCCATTACCTAGGCACATATTTATAATTTGACCTCAATAACTGCTGAGTGGTTATATTTGCAACTTGGTTAGCCTGTATGTGCTTCTTTTCCATCTGTTTCTCAAATTATTTGAATAGGAACTTCATTTTCATTAGCTTGTCCAGAGATGCAGAGTCAAAGTTGAGAGGTTGATCCAATTCTCAATTAAGCTCTTTGGTCAAGTGGCCCTTAAGAGTGTTGATAGAGTTGATCATTTGATTCTCATTGTAAAAATGTCCTATAGTATTATCAACCAAATCATGAACATCCATAGTTTAATCCACAATTGTAACACGAGCATCCTCCAACTTCTGAGTTCCTTCTTTGAGCAAATCAATTCTAAGCTTTATTATTTCTGATCATTCCATCATTATAGCTTGATCTACACTATCTAAACTACCTTTGAATACAAGAATTTCAAAGTCAATCTTAAGCATCTACTTAATTTGTGGCAGATCAGTCATGTAGATTTGCAATGCTTCATCAAATTGAGTCAACAATGTTTTAATGGCATCGAGATCTTCACCGACTCTTTAAGTTCATGGCATCTTCAATAATTTTAGATTCGTAAATTAGCAACTCACCAAGCCATTGTTTTGTGGCATTAGAAATACATTTCATCTATCAATTGTAGAGGAATCTTCTTGGTAGATGTTAGCAGGTGTAGTATCTGACACTTGGGAAGATTGGAGAGGCCCAACTAGGTGTTTAATATAAGAATTTAGTAGTTGTACCTTTGTTTCAATTGCTGTTTAGTTTGATAACCTTTGTTCATTTGAGACATGATGGTTGTGACAGTGGACCGAACATTCTCATTCTATGATTGCCTTGTTTGTATTCCCAGGTTTGCCTTTGACACTTCTTTATCCATGATAGAAGTAGCAGTTTCTGCTATCCTTGACCCTTGGGCATCAGTATAAATTGTAGAGATGATTCTAACTTTCTTTTCTTGGGTTGGTTTATCTAATCAAGCTGAAATTTTGACAAGTCATTCACCCACAGTTTAGAAACTCTTTTTCTTTTCTTGATACTAATATCAAGCCATGTGGAGACTTTGACTTGAGATCAATCAACTCTATTGACACTTGTTCTTGTTCTTGGGAATCTTGTACTTTTTGAATATGAATTGGTGGAAGAGAAAGGGTGGAGATGATTTTTGAGAAGTTGTTTTTGAGGATACATGAGAAAAATCGACATTAGGAATAGGATTTCAATAGCTCGTTTCTCTCAGAGTGTAGCAAATTTCAAAGCAGGGGGATCTTGAGATGAGCAAGCTGGGACTGCTTTTCAAGCATAGGAGAAACAAGAGATCTTGATTGAGATAGAAGAGGAAGTGGAGTAGAGGCCTTATCTAGAAGGATAGGCACTTTGGGAACTTCTTCTTCAGCGTTCTTTTTAAACTGTTCTCCAAATTTGGAAGTATATTTGGTTTTCTTCCATAAAAATTGTGGTTCTTAATTTGCTTCTTTTGGCCTAGGATCTAGGATACTCCAGTTTTGGAACTCTTGACCTTGTTGGTTGCTTTTGACTTACAACTTTCTTCTTTTGTTTTTGAGGAGGCTTAGGGGCCTTACTGCTCTTTGCTTGCTCTTTCTTGGCAAGGTTAGGATCATAGTTGGTAGACTCGCAGAAAACTCGCGAGTTTTTTTTCCCCGCGAGTCTTTATGACTTTAACTCGCCGAGTCTTTTCAAAAAACTCGCGTTTTTGCCCTCAGCAGATACATAAAAAATGCGAAAAATGCAAAACAAATTCAAAAAAATTACAGAGTTTTTTTTTGAGTTTTTGTTGACTTGCCAAATTTTGGCTTGGCAAGTTTTTTTTTTCTGGGACGAGTCTTCCAACTATGGTTAGGATCATTCAATTTATTTTGGAGCTAGGTCAAGCTTTTGTCTATGACTTCCTTGCTCAAAGATTTCAACGAGTTTTCTTTTTATTTGCCCAACTAATTTTAGGAATGGGCAAATTGAAAAAGCCTCTTTTGTTGAAGACCTCATTGAAAACATTCCCATCGTCAAAAGTAATGATCCTTGAGTATTTCCTCTTTCTTACCTCGTGCTCGTCATCACAATCAACCCAAAAATCTTGTAGGCTAAACTTTTGTTTTTATGTGGCTCTTGCAAGTTTCTCAACATGAACTTTTGGGTGGAATGTTGATCTTTTATCATGAACATATAGATAAAATTTAGATAATTTGTCTTTATAAATTTTGGCATGAAGAAGAGAAGAGCAAGTATAAACATTGATATTGATGGGAAATTGGTCACCATCTTTGTGTTTGCTAGATAAGATGTGTACTTCACATTGTTGTCTAGTAAGCTCCAAAAGTGCCAACTTGTCACTTATGCATTCAAGTAACCTATATGGTGCACCTATAAAACCACTCGCTTTGATATATATAAAAGTTGGAAATTGGATGAACCAATTTTGTCATGATGCAATGGCGATTGTAGCTTCAAGATGAAAGCATTTGTTGATATCATTTTCCATCCATTCGATTAAATAAAAAACAAAAGAATCTTTTGACTTTATTTAAATTCCAACTGAGGGTAAAATTTGTGAACTCTTTGTTGTCCTGGAGCAATTGTTCCAACCTTGGTCAATCTAGAGAGTACAACTCTTCTTGCCATAAGATATAACAAGTAAGAAGTCATATAAAATTTCTTCACATCTTAACTTCCAATAGTTGTTTGTGAAGTGTATTGCTAATGAGAGTTGCTTAATCTTTTCTCTCTTTAGTTTCAAGAATTATGCCAATAAATCAAAACATCCAATTTTGAAATTCTTTGGCACTATGGTTTTCCACTACTTTGTTCAATAGGGTAACTAAATTATTGATCTTAAGTTGAAAATCACTCTTGTAAAATACCTTAGGCAACTTTGAGGCAGAAAACCCTTTTGTTTTGTTAGTCAATTCTTATTAACAACTTTTGGGCACATGTTAGGGCCCAAGTTATAAAACTCTATAACCTCATCAACAGTTAGTATAACATATTTTGTATGATGAGGGATCTAGAAGGTTTCCTCAATACTCTTTAGAATGATGTCTAAAAATACTTCATTTGTAAGACCAATGATTTTTTTAGTTTGTGGATCATAGTGTTTCGCACAAGTAATGACCAAATTAGGAGATTGAATAGATGTGGGGAATGCTGCAGCTTGAACTATTTCACTATTTGCAGTACACCTAGCATGAGCTATTTTGTCATCAACATAGGCTCTTCGCAAGAAATCTTCCATGTTCACATGCATCAAATCAGTATCTGATACGTCCTTGAAGGAACATACAATATTGGATGGGGGGACATTCCCTTGAATTCATATTTCATCTCTTTGACTTTGGGTGAAGTCATATAGGAGCACTATGGGAAGATATTTTGCAAGTAACAAGGCTATAGAGATGTGGGGTGTGGAAACAAGTGAGCAATGAGCAGTTTGCTTAGTGGCCTGCAAGGTTTACAAGTTTGCTAAGCATAGGTATTGCAGGATTGCAGAATGCAAAAGAAAGTAGGAAAATTGCAAAGGTTGCCTAGGTGTTATGAGGTTCCAAAGTTCTGCACTTCGCACACTTTGTGTGGTATCGAGGTGTGGAGGCTGTTAGTGTTTCTTTGATCAGATTAAATAATCAATTGTACAAAAGAAATGCAACACATAAGACAATGAACACAACAAGATACCCTGGGAAAACCGTCCTCTTGAGGGAGAAAAACCCAGCAAATGATTCTCTTATATATATATGATAATGACAGAAATCTGCTTACAACACAGCCCAGCAATGGCTAAGGATTTCACACTTTTCCTTGATGCTTAGATACAAATGAATCTGCTCTTCCTTGAATAGTCTGCTGCTATAGGAATGATGATCTGCTGATTAAGTATGAACTTCTTTTATGAATGCGAATTCATCTGCTGTTCAAGTATGAGCTTCTTCTAGGACTGCTAATTCTGCTCTGTCAATAATAGCGAACTTCTTGATATATTCGAATTGTGTGAATAACCAAGAAGTGACCTTGTATTTATATCTCCTAGGCGCCTCTTCACTTGGGTCGGCCTTTGATAAAATATTTAATAACAATTAAAGTCGGCCAGAATAAGTACATGATATAAATCAAATATAAGGTCGGCCCATGTATTTAATATGTGTCTAGTGAAGACTGACGCTGTATTAACATCAACACTCCCTCTCAGCTAGGGATGAACTTCCATCTGCACAAGAAACATTATGTTAGAATGAAAACAAAATAAAATATCACCTCAACGTGATATTAACCATTATGGCTACTCCCATAGATGGTAAAAACTCATCACGAATTCTCTCACGTGATGTTGTCATGGAGTCACACACATGACATCCACCATAGCTTCTCCCAGAGGGTGGAAACAAGGGCTTTCACCTCAACTCTCTCTCATCAGAGAATTGCATTATCAAGGACTTTCACCTCAACTCTCTCTCAGCAGAGAATTGTATTAACAAGGGCTTGCACCTCAACTCTTTCTCAGCAAAGAGTTGCATTCTCAACAAGGATCACTGATTACTGAGACTCTTTCTCAGTCACGGCTGCATTCTCCACCATACCAAGTTTCTCTCGGAAGTATACAAACTTAATCCTGGCGAGAGGCTTGGTGAGAATGTCTGCCGTTTGCTCTTCAGTGCTGATATACCTCAACTGTATAGCTTTCCTTTGCACCATATCTCTAATATAGTGGTACTTGATCTCAACATGTTTTGTTCTATCATGAAACATAGGATTGACAGAAAGCTTCACACAGCTTTGATTATCACAGTGTATGATAGTAGGCTCCATTGATTGTCCAAACAATCTGCAAGGAGCTTGCGAAGCCACACTGCCTCACGAGCTGACACACAAGCTGCAATATACTCTGCTTCAGTTGTACTCAAGGCCACTGAAGACTGTTTCCTGCTACACCAGGAGATCATAGCAGTCCCCAAACTGAAGCAACAACCAGAAGTACTCTTCCGATCTGAGACACATCCTGCCCAATCAGAATCAGTAAAACCATGCAGCTCCAAATCCACGTTTGAAGAATATCTCAACCCATATCCGATTGTGCCGCATAAATATCTCAGGATATGTTTAGCTGCTACAAGATGTATTTGCTTTGGTTCACACATAAACTGGCTAAGTGCACTCACTGCATAGCAAATATCAGGTCTAGTGTTAACTAGATACATCAATGAACCAATCAACTGTCTATACATCGTAGAATCCACTGGTTCTGAACTAGCTGCAGCTTCTTTCAACTTATCTAAATTAGTCTCCATGGGTGTAGACATAGGTTTGCAGTCAATCATACCAAACCTTTTGAGAATGTCAACAGTGTACTTCCCTTGACTTAGAATCATCTCATCTGGCTTTTGCCAAACTTCTAAGCCAAGAAAGTAATGCATGAGACCTAGATTCTTCATCTCAAATTCTGAAGCTAATTCCTTCTTGCATTTTAGAATTAGATGTTCTTCACCAGTAATGATCAAGTCATCAACATATAAAACCAAAATTAATGCTTCACCATTTACTACTTTGAAGTAGAGGTTAGAATCTGCATCATTCTTTGAGAAACCCAGACTTGAAAGATACTGATCAATTCTTTCATACCAAGCACGAGGAGCTTGTTTAAGACCATACAAGGCCTTCTTCAGCTTGCAGACATGAGACTCTTTCCCATGCACCTCAAATCCTTCTGGTTGCTCAATGTAAACCTCTTCTTCTATTATGCCATTCAGAAAAGCTGTCTTTACATCCATTTGGTGAATCTTCCATCCTCTAGATGCAGCAATAGCAATGATGGTTCTAACAGACGTGTAACGAGCCACAGGAGCAAAGGTTTCTTCATAGTCAACTCCCTCTTTTTGTGAGAACCCTCTAGCCACAAATCTAGCCTTGTGTTTCTCAATGCTCCCATCAGCTGCATGCTTGATCTTGAAGAGCCACTTAGAAGACACCACAGATTTGTCTTTGGGTCTAGGAACTATATCCCAAACATCGTTCTTAAGTATAGACTGATACTCCTCAATCATGGCATCTTTCCATACTTGTTGACTAGAAGCTTCTTCAACATTTGAAGGCTCTGACTCAATAATTTGACTCATCAAAGCAACATAACTAGAGAACTTGTGAGGTCTCTTGCTTTCTCTGAAGGCTCCTCTTGGGGCTGCAAACCTTTCTGCTTCCTGCATTGTTTTGCGAGCCCAAAGAGGTCTTTTCTTTCCAATCACAATGTCTAGAGGCCTATCAGTAGGATTCAAAGGCTCAGCTGGATCAATATCTTCTTTAGGTTTTGTATCCTCCTTCAGATTCTCTGGAATATGGTCAACTTCCATATCTTGAGGAGGTTCTTCTTCATCGACCTCCATAGGAGTGCCTTTGGACCTTCTATAAGCAACATCTTCCTCAAATGTGACGTCTCTACTGATCTCAATAGACTTCTGTCCTGGAATGTAAATCCTGTAAGCTTTTGATGTCTCACTATAGCCTACAAGAATTCCTTTCTTCCCAGAAGGTTCTAGCTTTGTTCTCTTTTCCTTTGGAATATGAACATAGACTGGACAGCCAAAGATCCTCAAATGACTAACTTCAGGCTTCACGCCTGAGAATGCTTCTTCAGGAGTTTTATTCTCTAAGATCCTGTGGGGACTCCTGTTTTGAACATAGACGGTGTTCTTGATGCTTCAGCCCAAAGAGAGATTTGTAAGTCTTGATCATGGATCATAGCTTTCACTGCTTCCACAATAGACCTATTCTTCCTTTCAGCAATACCATTTTGTTGTGGATTATAGGGAACACTGAACTCCCTCTTAATCCCTGCTTCAATACAAAAGTCTCGAAATGTGCCAGAAGTGTATTCTCCACCATTATCAGATCTCAATACTTTGATCCTCTTCCCAGACAGATTTTCAATCTGTGCTTTGAATTCTCTGAATCTTTCTAATACTTCTTCTGATTCTTTAGATCTCAAGAAATAGATCCAAGTCTTTCTAGAGTAATCATCAATGAAAATAATATAATACAAGAAACCACTAGATGATGCAATAGACATTGGACCACACAAATCAGAATGAATGAGATCAATAATACATTTAGATCTACTTTCACTGGAATGAAACGTACCTTTTGTGTTCTTGCCTAGGGCACATCCCTTGCATGTACCTTCATGTTCTTGATCGAATTTCGGAAGACCGGTGACCATCTTCTCCATGATAGGTAGAGCACGAAAGTGAATGTGAGCCAATCTTTGATGCCAAAGATCACACATGCTGGTATTGTTATGCACAAGTGCTTGAAGAGGACGAGTGCACAGCGTGTAGAGACATTCATGTCTAACTCCAATCACTTGAGCAGTTTTGAAGCTGGAGTTCTTTGCCCATATAAGAACTTTCCCTTTAGAGAAGGCAACTTGATAACCCTTGTCTTCTAATGCTGAAATTGAAACAAGGTTCCTCTTTATCCCTGGTACGAACAGTACATCATTCAACTCCAAAGAAATTCCAGAATCCAAGTGAAGAGTGGAGTTTCCAATCCCTTTTACAGAATATCTAGCATCATCTCCAATAACAACTTGATCACTGGAGTTGCTTTCCATTAAGTTTGAAAGATGACTTCTGAATCCGGTGATGTGCCTAGAAGCACCACTGTCAATCAACCAAGTATTAGAGTCAGTAGAAACATTGCTAGACAAGGCTGAATAAAATAGATAATCACTGGAGTCCTTTGTAGAGCAACTTCTTCAACATTTGCAGTGGCAACTTGAAGCTTAGGTCGTTGGGGGCAAACCCTCGCAAAGTGACCATACTTATCACAACGAAAACATTGAATCTTGGACATGTCTCGTTTCCTTTTGAAGGTAGGAGCATCTTCATTTCCATCTTCTCGATTCCTTTTGAAGAAACCTCTCTTAAAGCCTTTTCCTTTGTTTGATGAATGAGAGGTAAGAACTTGTAATTCTTCATTCTTTGAGCTTTGACCAATCCCCCTTGCTGTTAGTCTTGACTCTTCTTGAATGCAATCAATCCTCAATCGATCAAACTTGGGAAGTTCGGATCTTGCACTGATTCCTTGGATGAACGCCTCCCATGAAAGCGGAAGACCATTGAGAGCAAGCATAGTCAGTTCTTTATCATCAATCATGTGACCAATAGTGGAGAGCTGATCTTTTATCTCTGAAATCCTCATGAAGTATGTAATAACAGATTCTCCTTTCGCCATTTTCACATGATGAAGTTGTTGCTTCAGAGCAAGGGCTCGACTGGTGTTGTTGATTTCGTACATCTCTTCCAAGGTTGTAAACATCTCTCTTGCTGTATCCAACTTGAAGATAATTGGTACAATATGATCCTTGACGGAATCAACCAATGCTTTCTTTGCCCTAGTGTCTTTCTTCCTCCATTGCAGCTTCTCTTCTTCCCCCTCAGGTTCGGGAACTTTTGTTTTCACAAACTCAGCCAAATCATTCTCTTCCAAAGTTAGCATGAACCTGAACCTCCATGATATGTAGTTCGAAATCCCTTCGAGTCTATCCTCGATTTTCAGACCGTTCACCATCTTGAGAAATTTAGAAGATAGACTGAAAAAGAATAAGGTGAGTGTTGCGAACTAAATTTGATCACAATCTTTTTCACACCCGCTTTGATACCATGTTAGTGTTTCTTTGATCAGATTAAATAATCAATTGTACAAAAGAAATGCAACACATAAGACAATGAACACAACAAGATACCCTGGGAAAACCCTCCTCTTGAGGGAGAAAAACCCAGCAAATGATTCTCTTATATATATATGATAATGACAGAAATCTGCTTACAACACAGCTCAGCAATGACTAAGGATTTCGCACTTTTCCTTGATGCTTAGATACAAATGAATCTGCTCTTCCTTGAATAGTCTGCTGCTATAGGAATGATGATCTGCTGATTAAGTATGAACTTCTTCTATGAATGCGAATTCATCTACTGTTCAAGTATGAGCTTCTTCTAGGACTGCTAATTCTGCTCTTTCAATAATAGCGAACTTCTTGATATATTCGAATTGTGTGAATAACCAAGAAGTGACCTTGTATTTATATCTCCTAGGCGCCTCTTCACTTGGGTCGGCCTTTGATAAAATATTTAATAACAATTAAAGTCGGCCAGAATAAGTACATGATGTAAATCAAATATAAGGTCGGCCCATGTATTTAATATGTGTCTAGTGAAGACCGACGCTGTATTAACATCAACAGAGGCAAGATTACAACATGCAAGTTTTGCAAATGGGTGAGTTCCATAACTCCGCAAAGGTGAACGTATGAGGTTAGCTGCAAGATTAACTTAGTAGTGGGCAAATTTCAGAGAGCAAATTTCCATGAGCTCGACGAAGGAGAGAGGTAGACAAACACAAGGTAGACATGAAAACCAAGGGGACAAATTGCAACATAAGATTTTTGAAACTAAGAGAAAATTAGGGTACACACAAACCCTATTGAAAATCTAGCTCAGGAAACTCCAAAGCAACCTCACAAAGGGAACAAAGAACACTAGGGTTTTAGTTATGAAAAAAGGTTCATAACTTCATGCATGCATGAAGTCTCATTTTGGGTATTACTACTTTAGAGACCTCTCATCTTGGCTTCCCATTTCATGCACAAGTTTGAATTTATTGAAGAAAATCTGATTTTTAGAGGGAGGTTGCCCTACCAAGGGAGCCGTGCATCTTTGGAGGTTTCAGGGTTTTAGAGGCCTGCTGTTGTATAGGCCATTTTCTGCATTTACCAGGGTTTATGAAGCTGGTCAAGGGCGTTGGAGATCAGGGTGTTTCATTGGACTGCACTTAAGCCATATGACACAAGTTGGAAGGGATATGCTACTGCTGTATGCTCATTACCAAGTCTGAAAACTGTTATTACAGGTCTAAAACTATGTTTGTATTAGTCCAATTTGATCTGTAATAAGTGCTCTTATCATATGATTGTTATTCATTAAAGAAAGCAACGATTATTCTCAATATTTCCTTCAATTTTACAATATGCAATGTGTTGTTATGCATCTTGAAAACAATGGAAACAATCACTTAAACATCTCTGCAAACCAACAATCAGCATCCAGTGGTTTTCAAAAAAAAATCAGGGGTGACCATTACAAGTTCTCTCTCATCGTGTCTTTTTGATATGTTGCTGTCCAATGTGGTCTTATTAGCCTTTCAGCATTCATGCAGTGTACAGATTTATGCCCTGAGAAATTCATTTATCTGTGGGTTTGAATTTTCTTAAAATTTTGTTTATCTACTATGTGCAGGTGGAAGCATATCGACAAAACGATACAGCATGTCATGGTCGATTTGGCATTACAGCACGAACTGCTCCAGTGGTCTGTCTCTGACTCTTTAAAGCTCAAATGTATGTGATCTTCATTAACAATTAGACCGGAATAAAATTTTAAAAGAGATGCTATTTTCTTAAAGATGTTTGCTGTCAAGGTTATGTATATTGTATTCTCCATCAAAGTTAATTGCAAATTTTGTTTGCACATTGTTGATAGAGTTCATATATATTTATAATTTTGTTAGGGGTAAGGATGTGTAATCTGGAAAATGGTCACAGATGTGTATTGCTCACCTTCTCTATTATTCCACTGCTGCTTATGCAATTTATCACATTGTAATCAGAGATCTTAATGTAAAATTTTGACCAGGAGGGCATTCCTATTAGCTTGGCAACTGTCATGGGCATCAGTGGTTCAAATTCTTGATTTCTTCATATATAGATTTTATTATTTTTGACATTGTAATGGAGATATCTTCTTTTACAGTTTGGAGCAGGAGGGCGTACCTATGTATATTTGTGCTATGGAATTCATACTATGCTTAATGTTGTAGCTGACAAGGAGGGTGTTGGTGCTGCTGTTCTAATTCGTGCTTGTGCTCCAATTTCTGGTATGCACTGTTGGATCTGCAGATGGGATGTTTTTCAATATTAGATTCAATAGAAATTATTGTTCAAGCTTCCCTAAGAGGGATTACAAGATAAAATATAAAGGGCTAGAAAATATCATTCCAACAATCATTATAATTATGAGAAAGAAACAAACCAGTCTTATGCAATTACTCAATCTCTTATTGTGTTTCCACAAGTTTATATGCTCTTTTGACATGTTATGCAATATTACTACAATAAATAAATAAATAGAGGAGAAAAAGGACAATAAATGTAAAATATAATGGAAATTGTTATATAATTTTTTGAATAAGAATTTCAAATCGTCAATGTAGAGTCTCCCACATAGCAAGGATACTAGAGTTATAAGATTGATGGGTATTTTTTTCCCTTTGATATTTCTGTATGGTAGTCGATCTTAGGACTAGTGACTGGTTGCTCTTCTGTGAAGTATATGCCCAATCTGACTTGAAACATAATTCACAACACTTGATATTTAGCATCCCTGGTGATATGGAATATTCTTTGATATGTATGACCCCAACTTATGCTCAGCTGGTTTTTCAGGTTTGGAGACAATACAATCTCGGAGAGGTCAAGCAACCAATAAGCCTGTTCTACTTACTGGACCAGGCAAGGTTAGTATGCTATTTCAAAGTTTGAAATTTTTAAGTTGATAGGCATTTTATACGAGGCTTAGAGTTTAAATAAAATGCTACAAGGTCTGTGCATAGTTGAACACAGACCATAAAAGAGAGCAGAAGTTTGCCAAGCTTTCCAGGGTGACACAAGGCTGTTGTTCTGCTGGGATTGTTTACTTATAACTTATAAGCTATAGAGTTAAAAAAAATTGCAGTGCGGTACTTGCAAGTGTTATGACTATGATAGCAATGGTGCTTATGATAATTGGTCACAGTTGATAGAAGTGACTTGTCAATTGTTCAATATTTGCTTTAGCTCAAATATATTCCTTCTAAGCTTTATCCATTTATTCTAATTCCATTTATAATAACATGTGAAGAAAAATAAGATAAATTATTTCTCCCTCTCATGCTAAAGACCTTTATCCTTGTCATCATCAGTGAGTGACTGGCATGGTTCAATTTGTAATTTTCAGTTTCTTATCAGTGTGGTTAGGAGGTTTCGCTGTCACCCAATCACTTGGTAATTTCTTCATACTCTCTAACACCTCACATGTCACATTTAGGAATCATTTAGAACTAGTTGTTTCAATTTTCAGTCTATTCATTGGTAGTCTGCATAGGGTAATTACAGATTTTGCATCCTAAACTTTAGAGAAAACAACATCATAGCAAATTGATAAAATTAGGATAAATTTTGCATGCATTTAGATAGTTAATCCATTTCTTTTATCTCTTCAAAGTGTCATTTTCAGTTCCTATCGGTCATAGAAGGTATTATGGTACATTAGATTGATCATACATCAGTTGAAATCCATTTAGTTTACATCTCACGTTAATGTAACATCTTAAATCAATGAAGTTTGCTGTTCTACTGTGTGTGCAGCTTCAGTTTAGGCTTTTAGCCATTCACCCTCACTATTACAAGTACAACAAAAAAGGAAAGAATTTGCTTGAATAAATAAAATAAAGTTGCTGATCACATTCACAGTGTCCTTTTCCTTTAAATTCAGCAATCAGCATAGGTCTTGTTTACCATTTGAATGAACATGGAGAAACATAGTTAATTACATCTGGTTTGTTTAATATTATTCATTGTTTGCTATAACAGCCTGGATTAAGCAATCAAAGAGTCTATTGTTCCTATTTGCTTCTTCATTTGCAGTTTGTTTTCTTGTTTGAGTGCACGTGAGTGGTTTCATTTTCTGCTATAGAGTAGGATTTACTTTATTGTATTTATGATAGAATACTTGAGGCATTGAGGTACTCTTGAAAAGATACTTTACTTTGAAACGATCATTTCCATGCATAGCTTGTCTAACCAACCCATCCTTTAATAGGTAGTGCTTAGTTTCTTAATCTTCACAGCTATCTTGCCTTGCATTTTGTGAACATATTTATCAACCTCTTTTTGGAATTGTTGCCTTCGAAACACACCTATAGTGCTTACAAATGTAAAACTAATACCAGTTGACTTGGTGAGTAGATATTTAAGGATGTATCCATTTGGAACACTTGAGAGGAAAGATTAGTCCCCTTGTTATGATTATACTTTGAGAGAATTGTTCAGGGATATGTACATGTCCAAAGTTCAGGTTTAGCCAAGTAGAAGGCAAATTCACTGCATGGAATAAGAAGGTTCTGATTTGAGGAACTGCACACTATAGGATTAAGGGCATAACACAACACATCCCTTTCCTTACTATAACATACTTTCATCCATCATTTGAGTGTATAGAGCAGAAAAAACTTCTTGCATGACAGATCCTTGTAGCTCTAATGGCACATCTATACAAGCCTCAACGTGCATTGCATTCTAAGTATTTCTTGTGGAGTTCATGTCATCTCAGTTTATCATGCTAGCACCACAACTTGTTTGTTGTGTGCATATTCCACAATTATTGTATTCCATGAAATTGCATTTATGTGAGGTATTTATTGGAAGAGGTGTAGTGCTTGACGAACAAGTCCATGCAACAAACATCCCTATCATGGCTTTCAATGAGGCTGTGTTGGATTTGGGCATTCTCCAAAAGTACCTCACTTCCTCCTCCACATCCCACATATGTTGCAATATCGTCATCTATAACTCAAGCTACTTACTGCTGCAGGGCAGTCCACCTAGGCTTGCATTCATTAGAGCCTACGCAATGCCAACTGGAAGTGACTTTGTTTCCCCACCATTGAGCTCTACAACACAACTTGCTTGCCTTTAGTCAAGATGAAAGAAAGTTAATAGATCAAGTTTAGTCGTCTATAGAATTCCTCCTTTGTCAACTATGAGATTTGAACTCTTGATATCACGATAGTGATCAAGCTTGCAAAGTAATTGTTGCATATAACATTTAATTTGTAGTTTGAATTTGATCCTAGGGCATGCAACAAGTCTAGCAAGATCACTCTTCATGTACTCAAACAATACATAGGCTATAGGAAGCAACTAGACTCTTCGACTTCCCAACATTTGTATGATCAAGTCTATGAAGCACTTGAATTTCTTGTGCCATAAACTGCACACTTTTAGACCCCGAACTATCTAATTGTACCTTCAGGGCAAAAATCTTACTAATATCGAGATCACTAGCTTTATCCACATTATTGTAAGTTCCTTGCTCAATCTGATAAAGCTTCTCAAAATAATTGGCCTTGCACTCATTGTTTTCCAAAACAATGGGATTGGACACATTTGTGCTTGCACACATAATCGATTTCCAAAACAATGGGAATTGTCCTTAGGCTTGATAAAGTTAAAATAAAGAGCTTGGAGGTCCTTGGTGTGGCACACACATGCACCCAATCCCTATCAATCTTACTCAACTTAACTCGAGGCAATGAAGCCACTTCAATTCTCATCTCTGTTGCATGCCATTCCAAAAGAAATGCATCTAGTTTTTCTCTCCACACTCTGAATTGTTGCCAATGTAATAATACAATTATGGTCATATTTACTTTAAACCTTAACAAGATTCTCCATAAAAAATTACTTCTTCATCATTCATCATGAACTACCCCATCTTGTAGCTTGGCTCTCAAATGTTCATCCTTCTGCCACATTGAAGTTTTGCTTGTCACCTTCCTTGAACTACATTGCGTTGCCAAACTTCATCTTGTTTCAACTTAGCAGTTCTAGACTTCTAGCAACATACATTGTTAGTGCATTATATTATTTTATGCATTAATTTATTTATCCTAGCTTTATCACACATATAGGATAAGCTTGCTTACATGTCTACTTGTGTAGGTGTCAGCCTACATGTGTCACGTAGTTGAGAGGCATCTATCTCACCCATATGTGTCAAATTGGTGATAGGTATCTTCTGTTTTTAGAAAGTTTCTTATGTAAGAGCTAATACAAAATAGTCTGATACCACATAAGATTTGTTCATGGGCAAAGCTTCTAGAATTTAATGACAAAATCAAGCTACAAAATCCAAATTGCACATGACAGTCGAAGACTGAAGATGCAGCATGTGACTATTCCATTAGATTGAGGACACATCTGCAAATGTACACAAGGAGGACAATGATAGACAATGGATAGGTGCTACAAGTGGGTATATATAGGATGCTCCACCAAGATATGTGAATGTACAACCAATGTGGGATGATAGTAGATGTAGTCACGTGTGAAGTACATCTCCACCAAACTAGGAAGGTACAACTACTTTTATTGAATGCATACTCCCTTATTAGATGCCTAATAATGTGCAAATAAGATACTATCTACCCAATTAGATACCTACCTAAGTAAGCTTATCCTGTCCTAGGTGCACACTATGCAAAAAAGTAATTAACTAAATGCAAGGATAATAAAATGCACCAATATTTTACTGGGTCTCCTCACTTAGTGACTTACCTTGTAATCATTAGTTACGACTCCTTGAGTATATCCTCTATATACTCATCTCATCCTCACACTTGAGTAACGAGCTTCGATTGTTGTAAAATTATGCACTTTGTAGAGTATTGCTATCATATTTTTATTGAATATTTGTGTTTGATTTCTCATTGGAATAACTAGTATCTTTTTCTTCAAGCAGTTACTGTTCTAATGTGCTTCATTCACTCAGATTGTGGGTCTTGTGTAATCTCATTTCCATCATGAGTGAATCACACACACACCTCATGCCATGTCCCTGAAGTTGTGACAATAAAATAACAAAATATATATTTAAAATATTAAAAAATTGATATCATTATAATTATGATTGTCAAAGACAATATCATAATTATAATTACTATTATATTATCAAACTTAAATATATTTATACAATTCCCCAAAACATAAATATTAGCTATTATAATCGTTATAATCATAGTTTGAAAACTCGGGCTCGGCGCGGACTCGGCAGCCCAAAATAGGACTCGGACTCGACAAAAAACTCGGCACAGAATCGGCAATTGTTTTTGAAAAAAATCATGTTTTAAAGCTGAAAAAACAGCCTCCAGCTGCAGCAAGAGTCCAGGCACAAGACTTGGGAGTCTGAGCCAAGGACTCGGGAGTCCAAGCTAGAGACTCGGCTCGCGAGTCCGTGCCGAGTCGACTCGGCCAACTTGCAGACTCCCGAGTTCACAGAGTCCACGCCGAGTCCAGCAGAGTTTTCCAACTATGGTTATAATAATGTGAGATAAATAATATACATATATTGGCAATTTACGAATAACTCAACATTATAATTATAGTTATTACAAATATTAAAATATAATTTAAATGATCATTATGATATTAAAAATATAGATATTGACAATTTAAATAAAGCAAATATTAAAAATATATAAAATTAATATAAAACAGTAAATCAATTTATAAATATAATGCTAAGATCGGAAGCATATAATGTCCAACAATATTATAATTACCAAAAAAAAAAAAACATAATATTATACCTACCCTCGATTATAATAAGGCCGGCATGTTAAGGTAAATATCAGCATCAAAGTTACATCCATCCCCACCCGGTCATAGTAATCCGAATAGCACCCTTGATGCGTTGTAAGAACCCTTACTAGTTCAAACTGAATTTTTTTCCTTCGCTGGTTTGAAAATTTCTGATTTGTTTTGCTTGCAAAGTACTTAAGCTTTTAAACGTTCGTCTTCAACAAAGGGTTTGTAATATCATGTAGATTGAAAGGTTCCAAGCATGAAAAAAAGAAATGAGCTTGAAACATAGATATCAGGCAATCAAACAAATCACATAAACATAGATGAACATACCAAGCATTGATAGTTTATCTTCTTATTGATTTAAAAACTGATTACAAATAGAGAGGACTGAAAAGTACAATCAGTTAAGTCTGATTTGAATTTCAGACCTTCAATTACATCCAAATGTGTCAAAACACAAGTCCAAACCCTAGCCGTATGAATGGGAGATGAAGCTATATGAAGTATGGATGATATGCCCAGCTGGAAATGACTGAAATGCAACTGTAGCAGCCCATTGGAGGTCTGATATTGTTGAATTAAATCTATATCAGCTGCTGTTATGAAACCCAGATGATAAATGCCAACCAAAGTGCCAAGAAAAAACACTACAAACTCAAGCGGCCATGCACCAAGCTTGCACAATTCTGCCCTATGATGAAACCTGAGTGATTTCACCTCTCAAACAAGGGTAAGGGAGCATCACCAAACCCAACTCAAGGGAGCACCACCTTGAAGAAATTCTGAAAACTTATTTCAGACAAGAGAAAGCAAGTATCAATGCAACATAATACTCTGACAGCCCTCCATGCCTTCTTAAATAAGGCTTCTTGCCCAAACCGCCCTTAGAAGGAGAATCAGATTTGTTTCTATTAAAATATTCAAATGACTTCATCATTAAGGCATCCCAACTGCCCTAAGAGAAGATCTGATTTTATCCCATTAAAATATTCATCGACTTCATTGCTAAGGTACCTAAATCGCCCTTAGGGAAGATCTTATTTTATTTCATTAAAATATTCATTGCCTTCATCACTAAGGCAACTAAGCCGCCCTTGGGGAAGATCAGATTTTACCCCATTAAAATATTGGTTGCCTTCTTCCTTAAGTCTCCTAAACCACCCTAGGAGAGAGAATTGACCTTCTAGAAGCAAGGAGAGAGAATTGACCTTCTAGAAGTAAATCAGACCTGATTTGATGTGGGTTGAATAGTCAAGGAGGATAGTAATATTTTATCTATTTTAAAACTCACCTCCTTGTTTCCTTTGACTTGCAAGTGGACCATGAGATAATAATAAAATATGATCAACATTATGCTTTATTTTGGTAAGGATAATTCCCCTCTTAAATCTCTAAAAACATCTTACCAAAATTATGATTCTCATGGCCAATATCATTCCCTTATTTACACCTTCTAACCCACGGGAATGCTAGATGGGCTAGACTCAAGTCACCAAGATGTCACTCCGAGAATGGGGATGTTACATGCGTCTCGAAGGATGATGCTCTCACAGGGTCACCAATACTCTCAGCATCACAGTATGTGAAAGGGCACTGTTAATACCAGCAAGTAGCGGATATGGTAGCAACGGCTAGAGTTGAATCTCATGATGCTCAGAACCTTCAAACATTCCGTCCAACACATACGACCAATACTGTTTCTATAGGAATGAAGCAATATCGACATAATTATATCGAGCTTTAATATAAGTCAATACAATCTATGTGGGAAATCGCAACCTTAACATATTGAGGCATTGAGATTTAGATTAAATGTACGTCGGATAAGACGGGTAACTTTATGCAAAAATGAGTGTCTCATTGCAAGTTGTCCACAATACATAGCATGTCTGGAAGACACTAGTACTCATACCTACGGTTCACATACCTATAGGCAGACCGATGAATTTAGCCTACTTCGTATGCACTGGTTTATAAGCACCGTCCTGTTAAACAATCATGCAGTCAAGGTATAAATCACTAGTTAAGGTCTTTAAGGGAAAGATAATTAAAAGACATTGATACCTTTCTTGACAGCGATTAGGCTTAACCAAGGGGTGCAATTAGTTTTGAGATAAGGAAAAGTCATCACCTTTCCAGTAGGAGTATCCTTGATCATAAATATATAAAAGTTAATTAGAAGAGAAGAGCAGAGGGGATCATAGAATGGTAGAAATATATAGGTTGGAAGAGCAGTGTGCATAATTACAGGTTAAGTATACCAAAGGAAAGATTATAGAGACTACCATAACCATGTGAAGAACTGGGAAGGCAAGTAAGGCATTAGGAGACGGGGAAGACATAGCCGAATAAGTTAAGTAATTCACTTAGTACTAATGTCTAGAAATCCAAGTTCCGCACTAGAAAATCATACTGTGATGTCGTCACTAGCAATAACTATTAGCACTTCAAATATGATAACTATTAGCACTCAATGCATTAACTTCAAGGGCCTACAACAGACTTCCTCCATGAACCGATTTATGGGACTTTTTGCTGCATATAATCGTTGAATACCTCCATTGCATATGACTGAACCAAGATGATGCAAACCCCACATATTATCGATCATAATCTCCTCATTAAAGTTATTGCACTTTTAAAAGGGCAAATCCTGATTTCTGCATCATCTTCCTTAGCAAATATACTCTCTGAGTGTTCCTTATATATCAGTAAGAAGAATTATAGTAGGACTATGCATAAATAGATATAGATTGTTACTAAACCGATTATTGATGCAAATGCCTACTTGGATACATACCGAATAAGATGTTACTAATCTGATCATTGGTGCAATGTTTTTCCTTTGACATTATGGGAATAGACACTGTTGTTAAAGGAATTCAGTAATAACTATGACTGCATTTAGATCTGATTGAGGCTGGATCTTCTAGAATGCATTATCATTGGTCTCATACATCATGGATAGAAAGAATATAAAGATTGACATATATTTATTAATATTGCCACATTACTTCTGCACTCTGATACATTATCATGATAGGACTCATTGGATTATATACTCATGTTAAATACTTTCATAGCATAATGGATGCAAATAAAAATGAATCAATAATAACTGCATGTTCTATGATTATATAAAGATTGTCTGCTATTTGCTTGTGAACCTATCAGGAAGGGCGAATCATGAGAAGTCGGTTTTCCTAAAAACCCCACCTAGGATTCTGCCCCACAGGCCCAAGACAAGGTTTGGGTCATGGAGGGGTGGGGGTCCCACCTAAGGTTCAGCCCCACAGACCTGAAACAAGGGTTGGGCAATAGGAGGTGGTAGGCCTTAGACCACTTGGACTCTATGGTTCCTCTCCCCTGATAGGACGAGTGTCTTCTGAGGTGTTGCCATGAGTGGAGTATGCAGGTACTAAGCCACTAGGCAAGAAGGATTGTGATGGACAACCTCTTGAACTTTATATGAGGGCTTCAGGGCAGATCCACCCATGGCACTCCTCTTATGTTTACCAATCTAGATTTATGATTATGTCTGATTTTGGATATCTAGATATTAATGCTAACAAATATGATGTTACTATGGTGAATACAGATTCCAATCCAGGGTTATTGCTTTAGAAGGACATCCATTTGGAAAAAGGAAACCCTAAACCTAATAAACAATTGAATTCTAGGGCAAGGCCGGGTAAGGGACATTACACCTCAGCGCTTCCAACATCATGCACTAGCAATGAATCACTTCCAGCTCTTTGTTCTTGGCAAACACTTTCGAGTCCACCAGAAGCCTTGCCATGGCCTACCTGTAGTTGCCCAAGAACTTCCTCCTCATGTAAGATGGTGCCTTCATTTCACCAACTAGGCCCATGCTAGGGGAGCTTGAAACCATCGTTTTGGTGGTGCCTCTCATCATGGTGCTCTTTTCTGCGCAATACTCTGAGCTTTCTAGCGAAGTTGCCCTTCACCATTGGCCTTGCAAATGCTAAGGATGACAGGCTCACTATTGTGGCCAATGGCCATTGTGTTCGCTTTATATTAAGTTGTCAATTGTAGTGCTGTTTATGAAATTGCAACAAGTGGACCTAATGGAAATGAAAGCCATGAGAGGCAACGATCTTCTCTCTCTCCCTCTCTCCCCCCTTTACCTTCATTCTAGAGTCTGCAGCCCATAATGGCATACTAAATCAGGCAAGAACCGAGAACTATAGGCTTCTGAAGAGGCTTTGATACCATGTAAGTTTTAGATGAATTTTATAGTCAATTGTGAGAATTTGCATCTTTATGAGTCTTCCATGTAAGATGAGGAGGAAGAAGAGAAACCACTACTTTCTATTGAAGAATTTTCTTTGGATACACAAGGGGAACTAGAGGAGGATATTGTGTTGCAGAAGATGGTCAAAGAAACAACAAGGCTACAAGAATCTTGGCAGGGTGGGCTCAAAGAAAAGACACCAAGACAAGTGAGGTGGTATTCAAATAGAGAGTGTGAGAGATCTTCCTACATCTCATGAAGAACTATGCTTTTGTGGGGCTAACAGTCTTCTAAGAACAGGATTTATGAGCTATATGGGATCAAATAACAAATACATTTAACAAACAACCAAATAACAAATACACTTAACAAACAACCAAGAATCAGACAATTTTCAATGCAAAAGGAGGTATTACTTGTATTGTGCCATGACTACCTTAGAGGCCCTGCCTCTGCAAACTGGTGATTGTAGCACAAGTGTATTGATAATCAAACCTAACTGATGGACTTGCCTGCCAAAGCAGTGGTCCTACTTGAAACTGGCAACACAGAAAAAAATGACTACAAAATGATTTCTTTTTCAATTCCCTACAATTTAAAAATTCCAACTATAAAGGAATGAGTGTAGGAAGTGAAATTGTAGTGAATCCATTTGTTTGTCAATAGAGGAAGTGTAAGAGGTTGTAGAGATTCGGGAGAAGTGTAGCAGTGTTAAAATGCTACATGAACCCTCCAATGATGTTTTTTCTAAATTCTGCAAGTTTAAGGAAGGAAATGTTTTGATCAATTGCCACTATCAAGCTGGTTTTCCCCAAACAGGAAATCTAGGTAAAATGTTTTAGGTATGAGTGTGGGAATTGTAGTTGTAATTTCAGTTGTTTGTAAACAGAGGAATATAATAGGTAGGAAAGAGAGGAGAAATGTAGCGAAGCTGAATTTTGGCAAGCAAACTCTAATTGTGTTACTTGTAAATTATCAAAGATAGAGGAAGAAGATGTGGTGATTGACTATCACTCCTGGGATGGTTTTCCCCACTCCCGAAAACCTAGGGTCAAGTTTTTTTTGTCTTATGGTACTGTTCTTGTATAAATCCTGCTGTTATTGTTCATGTTCTACTTCCAGCAACAGATGCATAGTAATTCAAGCATAAAGTCATAAACTATATTACATTCATTGCCATTTGAAATCTATTTCAAATAGTAGCAGCAATTTGCATTTACAAATCTGCTTTTAGTTCGAAACAGCATTAGCTTAAGAGATTATAGATCACTCATAAACACGAGGGAACAAGCCTTGGCATGGTTCAAACTGTGACCTTCTTGGTGATATCATCGTCATTGCCACTAAGCTAAGCCTGCTGGACCTAATGACTTGCTGACTTGTTAACCAACTCCAAATGATTTTTGTCTTGTTTTGATGATTTTTCTTTCTATTTTGGCAGGTTGGTCAAGCATTAGGTCTTACAACAGATTGGTCAAATCATCCACTTTACACTCCTGGTGAGTTCACCTGGTTTATCAGTTTTCCCCTTCACATGTATGCACTTGATACACAAGTAATGGTATTTGTTTGCATTATGGGTTCAGGTGGTTTGGAGTTATTGGATGGACCTGCAGTAGAGAATATAGTAGTCGGGCCAAGAGTAGGGATTGAATATGCAGCTCAAGAGGACGTGGAAGCATTATGGAGATTTGCAATTGCTGGAAGTGCTTGGATAAGTGCACCACGTAACACCCTTAGATCTGCCTTTTCCAATCCAATTTCAGAATGAAGGGTGACTACTTTTAGCTACCTCATGGATTTTTCCTCTGCCCTTTGTGTTTCGGTAAGCATTTTGATATGGAAAGGGATATACATTGCCCACTTGTCTGTGAATTTTTTCCTCTGCCTTCCTAGTTATATCACAGGAGAATGTGTACAAGGATTCCAAGAATGTCTAAATGTATAGTCGAAGTAGTGATCATGAATTTTAGAATTTTGTATGATGATTTCAACTTTGTATCGATTTCATTTATGAAATTGATATGGCACTTGTATCGAATCCTCACAATAACTCTCTTTTATTCACATTTGCAATATGTGATAACAAGGTTATACTCTTTTATGAAAGCCATGTAATCGTATGAAAATCTACTTGGACGTGAAAATCACTACCTTTATGGAAACAACCAGAATTTCTTAGATTCCCAAGTTTTTTTAGTTTAGATTTCTAATTTAATTAGATGTGGGACTTTTCAGTACACAACTCTATTGTGTTACCTAATTAGTTTGGCATTATAGTATAGCATTCACTCCGTTAAATATATTTTTTGGAATGGACCAATAACATGATAATAATTTTAGGCCACGCTAAAGTTTAAAGCTTAATTCTAGTATTTTATTGTTTTTAACTTTATTTATATTTTAAAAATTGTTAAATGGTAATCTTAGTTTCCTCACGTCATTGGATTTGAACCTGTTGATGGGACAATTTGGGTACCAACAGATTGGGTTTCAACTATCACAGATGAACATCTCTTAAAAGGCTGCCAAATAAATATCTAAGTACTTCTAGAAGTCAATATTTTGGAGAAGCCACACCAAATATATATGTGAGCCAAGCAGTTGTGTTGTTAAACAGTATGCCCTATCTATATGATATTTTAAACCCCTCTGCATTTCCTTTTATTATTATTCTGTGCACATCCAGAAGGGAACTCTGGCTGCTGTCTATATGGTTCATTTATGTGCAAACATTATGGGTTGTGGATTATAACTCTTTCGAGTGAATGACAGATGGGCACTATCATACCAGGTATAATGTTGTTACATTCAAATGATAAATCAACAATGTCTAGCACCTTACATAATCCTTAATAAAATAAAAAATGAAGAATGACAATGACCATTGCATAGGTTTTTTTTGTTTGTGCTGCAGGGCCATTTCAATAAATAATTAGTACATGTATGCTAAAAATATATACAATGTTAATAAGGAGGGATAGGAATGGCTGGATAGTGTTTCAAGGCAGCGATTCTTTTTTTGATTTTGGGGACAGTGAGGTACTATTAAAATAATGAGTAAAAATATATAAATTTTAAAATACTTCAAAATAATTTAGACAAACTAAAAGATGATGAATTCTTTAGTGTTACCAAAAATACTTGTTTCTAAGAACAAGGATGTCTTAGAAGCAATAACTCGTAAAATGCTAGAGAAAGTCTCCAAGCAATCATTGGTTTTAGATTCTTCGAAGTGTTAAACTTTACCAAACCTCCTACAAACTAAAAACTTTCTTGACTTACTCAAAACTTTAGTTTGAATGTTCAATTATGCGAATAAACATGGAAAACAATAAAACACACCCAAACAAGTACATCCTTTTGTCTTTCTTGTGAAGTACATCACCTCCAACTCTTCTTGATTGTTTGGAGCTTAATCATCAATTGGAGGCAACAATAGGTCTTCTTACATCTAGCATTGAAGGTTCGAATAATATTAGATTCTTCACATTAATCACAAAGTACATCTTCATGTACAATGGCAAGTCCAAGGAAAATACATTTTTGCCTAATTATTCTAGAAATTAGAAAGAACCATATTTTAAGGGCTTAAGCTTCCTAGGTTGCCCATGGATCCTATCCTTCCCCAAGTACAAACAAACATGATCACCCACCTTGAATTTGTACTCTATTTGTAATGACCCTAACCGTAAGTATGAAATTGTCTGAGTCACTTTCTAGCCTTAAGTGGGATTTTTGGTTCTCATATTGTTATACCTTCCCATCATTTGTTGCATCTTCACAACCTCGCTCCTTGCAATAGGTATCTCTAAAGCTTGATCCTCGCTTTCTCTTGCATTGGGCATCTTTGAAGCCCGACCCTTGTTGTCCTACCACTCTACCTATTAGGCCCTCAAACCTTTGCATACCCTCGTATTCGAGCATCCTTGCATCCCTTTCTTGCACCTTCAACTTTAGATATTCTAAGAACCTAATGATGAAACAACAAGTGGAATTTTTTAAAAGCAACATCTTGACTCTTGATTCTTTGCTCTTGCTTTCCCTTGCATCATTTTAGTATGCGTATCCTCAAAACCCTTCCTTCAAGCATGCCTCTGCTTGGACCCCTTCTTTTGAACAAAGGATTACCGATTACCATAACCACCCAAGGATGCCATTGATAGCCTCAAATTTGAGTATAAAATGATGGTAAACTTTCAAAGGACTCAAAACTTTTAGGTCCATGCTAGGACTTTGCCTCTATATAGGGCAATGGCTTCACTAGTTTGGATCATCTTTTATCATCTCATCAACATAACCTTAACCCTAGTTCGAGCACTTGTGTTCAACTATCAAATTTAATGACAAAAACCTTTGGATTGGGATATTAGAGGACACAAACCCTTTGGTTTTTCAGACGACAACTTCATATATAGGTTGCATATGTACTTAAAGCTTTGAAGGTTTTAGTAGTGTTTTGGGACATTTTCAAAATATCTTTGCAATTGTTAAAATATTTGCAGTCATTTGAAATGGATATGTACTCTAATGAAACATTTGAATGAAATATTTAGTTCCAACTAGTATTACATGTGTAAATCATTTATATATGTTATGGATGTCCCTAATCTAATCTATTTCTCATGAATATTTGTTATGGGCGTTTTGCTTTGATCTTGTTAACCTAAAGGGTAACTCAAATTGTGGATGTATCCCAATGAAAGATCAAATATCAGATGTAAGAGAAAAATAAATTGTAAGCACAAGATTAAGAAGAAGACATGGCAAAATGAGGAAGAAAAAAGTACAAGTTAACCAATGAAAAAAAGAAGATTTATTCTACGAAAACATGATTAGATTACACCGAAGACATGGTGGATTGATAGATCTAATGGTACAAATGCTAGATGTTGCATGTTATAAAAGACTTGGAAATTTTATAGCCTACTAAAGAATCTCAAGGAGAGGAGAGTATATATGCAAATAACAAATATGGGATTAATTCTATATGAAAACCATCAAAACTTATGCTTTTGTACAAAGAGGCAAAGGAAGAACAAGTGCTCGAAAACTCTCCTATAGAAGGGATTGGCAAAGTTTTTAAGGGATACCAAGGTAAATTTGAAGCCTTAACAAATATACTATCTTTTGTTAGTTACCTAGATATCATTAATAGGAGAACTTCTAAGGAAGAATCCTAGATGGCAATAAAAACAATGAAATTTTGGGAGGGCTTGGTTGTATAAATTGTGAACTTATTTTACTCCCAACTCTATGGAGGAGGAAAATTAAAAGGCGTTGCTTATGATTGGCGGTACCATAGTTTGGTCACACAAAGACATAACCTTTTGAAAACATCGATAATTTTAGTCAAAAGTTTTTGGACTGCTTTAAGCAAAGGATGAGGATGAGTATTTCAAAGAACTTGCAAGTATCAGACAACACTTTGTGGAATCCAATGTTGCTGAATTTCAACAAGTTGCAGTAATGGTTCCTAACATTTCTAAAGAAAACCACTTTCTATTTGTTGAAGGTATGTTTTTGAACCCCTGAAACGTATTGCTAAGATCTTTGCACACTTCCCTACATGAAGCAATCAAAAGATTCCTAATGCTTGATCCATTTGTCCTTAAGGTCAAATTGCTATCCCAATCCACAACACCCACCATTGTGCAACATAAAGGGAATTTTCAAAAAAAGGGATCATATTCATAGCCAAGGAAGATTGCACCTCAACCACCTATAATGAAGAAGGTTGAAGGCTACAACAAAAATGAGCTTAGATAGAGGAAGCAACATTTTTCCTACAAGGAACCATGGGGACCTAGTCATAGATACCTTGGCAAAGGTTAAGTCCATTACATTGAGGTAATGTTTAATGATGATTCAATTTCTACTGAATGTGAGCCACAACTAGTTAGAGAGAAGAATGAACCTAAAAAGATGGAGGATGGAGACACCAATGGAGGTACATTTGCAATTATTTAGGAGAATCATCCTTTCAGAGTTTGAGTGTTATTTGAGTTATTGACCCACAATTTTATTGATGCAAGTTTGGTGGTTAAAAGAGGACTGAAAGTTGAGGATTTTGAAGGGTTCATTGCCATTGTTGCTAATGGATTCATGATTCCATGCACCAAAATAAGTTGACAATTCATCATAGCCTTGGGAGACCATAAGGTATGTGATGATTTCTATGTTTTGGGTTTATGAGAGTTTGTCATGATTTTGGGTGTGTAATGGTTGCACTTGCTTGGTGAGTTTTCATAGAACTATCAACACATGGAGCTTAAGTTTAAATATGAGGGGAAACATGTGGTGCTTAGAGGAATTTTTGATGAAAAAATGCAAGTGATTATAGCTTAAATAATGGAGAGGGCCTTATGTTAGGGACAAGTTACTTGGGCAACAAGAGTTTTGGTTATGCCTACAATTTTATCCATGAGTAAGTAATGCACTCATCATGTTGATATTTAGAAATATTTTGGATAAGCATCGTATGGTGTTTAGTGATTTGCCTCTGCAACTACCACCTGATAGAGGATTCTAGCATACCATAAAGATGGAACCAGGTTCTAAGCCTATCATGACAACTCCTTATTGCTACCCAAGAATGTACAAAGTGGAGATAGGAAAGGCCATCAAAGAGCTCTTGGAGATGGGTCACATCAAGTTCAATTCTAGCCCATTTGCCTCATATGTGGTTCTTGTGAAGAAAAATGATGGCACCATGCAAAAGTGTATTGATTACAAAGCTTTGAACAAGAAAAGATCATCAACAATAGGTATTGGTATTCGATCCCTAGGATTGATGAGCTCATTGATGAATTGCATGGAGTTGTGTTTTTTCAATTGATTTGATATCAAGCTACCATTATATCCACTTAAGGGATAGGGATGTGCATAAAACAACATTCAAGAGTCAATTTGGGCATTTTGAATCTCAATCACACCTTTTGGCTTGACAATTACACTAGCTACTTTTTAGTGGTGCATGAATCATTCTTTCAACAATCAATGAAAAAAATGGTTTTCTTTGATGATATATTGATTTACAAAAAGACTTGGAAGATCATTTGAAACATCCCAATACAATCCTAGAAATATTAGAGTAATAGTCTCTCTTTAGAAAAATGTGAGTTTGGGGTGATAGATATCTTGTACTTGGGCCATGTCATTAATGCTCAAGGTATGCAGGTGGATCAACAAAAGATCCAAGCTATCTTTGATTGGTATCTTCCTATCACATTGACACAATTGAGGGGATTCCTTGGTCTTTGTAGCTATCATAAAAGATTTTTCAAGGGGTTCTTATAGCTACCTTGAAGGATCTAAAGATGAAATCCCTTTGATTGGGAGATCATAGGGTGGAAACCCTTTGGTTTTTGGAGGACGACTTCATAGCGAGTTTGCATATGTAATTCAAGTGTAGACATTTTCAATTGTGTTTCAAACATTTTCATAATATCTTCTTAATCATTAAAATATTTGCAATAATTTAAAATTGGTAAGTACTTGAATGAAAAATTGAATGAAATATTTAGTTCTAGCCAACATTACATGTGAAAATAAATTATATTTATTGTGGATGTTCTAGATCTAATACATTTCCCATGAATATATTGTGAATGGTGTTTCTATACCTACACAAACACAATATTAGATCAAAATGCAAGTTAGAAGCAACATTCCCCATGAAATTAGATTGAAACATCAAAATAGGAAAATAAATGAAGAACACAACAATGAAGGCAATTAAATCCTATTCTAATGAGCAAACTTTCAATCCCATGGGGGAATTGGTGCCATTTGTGTGTAGAAAATGGCCCTTTCCCAACTCCTTACTGTGATTTGATGATTCTTGATTTCTTGATGCAAATTTCCAATAACCTTGATAAAACTATGAAACTTGAATGAAAATGGATGAAGTTGCAAGTGAAATTGAGTATAGTAAGCTTGCATGGATTGTGGATGATTTTAAAGGAAGAATGCCTTGTATTTATAGGTTGAAGGTTGGAAGATTGAAGGATTTGGATGAATGTGGGACAAAAGAACAACCAATGAGAGAAGGCCACTTGTCCACATGTGATTGGAGGAGGAATGATCACATTTTGGAGAATGTGCAATTAAATGCAATTATGTGGATTTGAAATTTGAGAGATGGCCTTAAATGCATATGGTTGAGAGATTTTGGGGGGAAATTTGTTTGGGTAAGAAAGTCAAACAAATGGAGTTAATGAGGGAATATGCCTTGTGAGGGAAAATAGGGGTAATTAGATAATTAATTAAAATGAATTTCATGTGCAAGTTGCAAAAGCTAGAGAAAAGAGGATTAGTGTTAGGAGTTAATCAAGATTTAATTATCTTAGATGGGGGTTAGTTGATATGACACTTTATTTAGATTTTTTTGGATTTATTTAAATCAAGATGAGAGGAATGTGAAAATTAGCAATAAAGTTTGATTTATTCAATTAAATGAAGAACATTAGGAATTTAATTAAATAACTTTGATTTATTTAATTAAATGAGGAACATTAGAAATTTAATTAAATAAATTTGATTTATTTAATTAAATGAATAATATTAGATGCATGATGTTGATTTGCATGTCTACATATATGGTATGGGTATTTTAGATCTAATTAATTTAAATGAAAATTTATCTAAGGACCATTACACTTCCTATGTTGATCATGGAAATTTTCTTGTGATTGTTTCATAGTAACTTTGAAGGGACTAGGTTCCAAGTAACCAAAACACATCTTAGAAAGTGACAAATTGGTTGATGTATGGATTAAATTATTGTAAAAGTGTTGAGTATAAGCGATATTCTCATCATGTTTCTTCATACATGTTTGATTATATCGTCTCAAGAGTTGAGGTAAGGTTTTGTTCACCACTTTTGTTTGCCCATCAATTTCAGAATGAGAAGTGGTAGAGCACTTCAATTGTGTGTCCATCCTCTCCCAAAGTGTATACCAAAAATTCCACAACAACCTAGCACCACACTTCGATATGATTTTTGGCTACCCTTTGTGAACCCATACTTGTAAAAATTAGTTTAGCTATCTTGCTACCCTTAAAGAGTCTTTTTGCAAAGAATGAACATACTCATCTTACTGAATCTATCCACTGCCACAAAAAAAATCATACCCCCTCTTGTATATGGGAAGACCTACAAAGTCCATGAAAATCATTCATGGCTTTGAAGGTGTTGTAAGTATCTAGTACAATCCAACTTATGATTTGTTTGGCTTGCTTATACAACATAGTTGTAACCTTGTACAAACTTGAAGATGTCTAGTTGCATATATATATAAAATACAAAACTTTGAAGATTAGCCAAAGTCTTTGCAACATCAAAATGACCTAAAACATTTGAGGTATGAGCCTCACATAGAAAATAATTCCTTTCTATATGTATACACAACTTTCTCAACATGTATAACAACTCTCATTTCAATAAATAGTCTACACTTGGCTCAAAATCAATTACTTTTCATCTTTTTGTTTTCTTATCAATCTCATAATCTTTTTTTACCTCTTTTGCAAAGAGCTCCAATTGAGAAAGAGTACTCATTACAAAAATAAGAGGCAACCTTGACAATAAATTAACCACTTTGTCACTCCTCCTTTGTACTTAACCACCAAGTGGAAATGTTTAAGGAATTCTATCCACTTGTAATACCTTTATTTTTGAAGTTTAGTTTGTGCTTGCAAATATTGAAGAGGTTGATGTTTGTACAAACTCATATTTCTTTCCATTAAAAAATATCAAATTCTCTTAAAATTTGTAAAACTTATTTGAGATGAGATATGTGGCTCTCCTATGACTTGCTAAAAATAAAGTTATCATCCATATAAGCAATTACACAAGATCCTATGAGTGATATAAGTGTCTTATTCATTAATCTCATGTAGTTGGAGTGTTGAAAAACTCAAATGCAAGTTTGAGCCACACAAATATCCCTTGTCTAGTATTAAATGTAGTGTTCCAAACATTTTTTTTGCTTGATGATACTTGCATTTGAGATAAAGCTTGGAAAATTACTTGGTTTGACATGTTCTAGTTTATCCAAGAGATCATCTATTTATGGTAAGGGGTACCTAATCATGATGGTGACCTTGTTTAAAGGTTAATCCGCAAGCATTCACCAAGTTATATTTTTGGTAGGTCACTTAATCCATTTGGACTAGGATGGTAAAATGAAGCTCATAAAACAAACAAAATTAAATCAAAACTATTTTTTATGCTTTGGTGAATTTTCTAGTTTACATAGGTTATGAAAGTGTAATAGTCATGTCGAATTTATCATATATTGTAGTGAACACACCTAGATTACAACAAATGCACATCCACCTCTCTATTAGAAGTGACAAATTTTTGTGTGTAGACATAAGCCAAGACTTTGAAATGAAAATCCACCTTTTTGAGTTCCAAAATTTGAATTGGTTTCTCCTTGGACCAATAGAAACACCTCCATACCTTTAGAAAATAATAAAGGGGGTTAAGAGTATCTCTTGAGCATAAGAAGCTTGTTTGATTACTATAGTTAGAATCATTGGAAGAAAGTTCTCAACCATTCTTAGTTTTTTTGGAGAGACAAGAGAGAAGAGAGCAAATTTTTTATTGCACCCTCTTGTACTACTTATCAAAGAATAATTCCATTAGGCAGGAGGGTATTTGACTCTACTAAAATAAATTTTCCCTCTTAGGGGGTTTTAGGATAAAAATTTGGTGTTTGTGAGTAATTTCATTTATATTTTTGCAAGTTTGTTCTAATATTATGCACAATATTCATACATCTTAATTTACCTCATCTCTAGCAAGTAGAAGTTAGAAGTTGAATGAAATAAAGTTAAGGTTTTATAGATCATTATGGTATCTAAGTGATTTGATCTTTGTGCATTAGTGGAAATTTGTTTATGATCGTGACTATGAGAGCACACAAAAATAAAATAGAGGAGTTGATTGCACAAGTTTCTTCATAACAAAACCACATGAAGGGAATAATAGATAACCAATAATGGTTGGACCAACAACAAGAGCATATGTGAATATAATAATTAAAAATGGTGCAAGAACAATCTTCATTGGAAACTTGGTAAAGGCCCTTGCCAAGAAATTCAATGTTGTGGAGATGAATGTACAAAAGTAGATTTTTTTCAAAAGAAACAAAGGAGAGCAAAGTGAAAATTCAAAATCCATTTAAAATAGAAATTAAAAATCTTGATAAAAAAACCAATTTTGAATTGATAGATTCTTGGATTAAATAATTTGAAGTTTATTTTAGTGCCCATAAAGTAGATGGAGCACAATAAATAATTTCCTTTGTATGCCTCAAAATTGAAGGGCAAGCTCTTGTATCATAGGAAAATGATATAGTTATTTATGAAAAGAGAAATAAGCCCATAGTAAATAGTTGGGATAAATTCAAGGAAATAATTTGTAAGAATTTTTATTCCCTTGGGCATAAAACAAACTAGAAAAGAAAATGGATTTACTATAAACAACAAGATAGATAAAGTGTAAGATTATACCACAAAATTCATGAAGCGAACCATGTTGAATGAAATTGACTTAGATGAGGAAGACATGTTGACAAAGTATCTTGTGTTAGGATTAGGTGTTCTACAATGTGTAAATATTTGTAACCTTGTAATTATTTAAAAATTATAGTGTTTTGTAATATTTGGGCCCTCCTAGAATAAAGGGCACCACACTTGAGAGGAATCTCAAGATTCCTAGGATGACACACTACACCACTTGGAATTTAGTATATGACATGTGTAAGAGTATGTAAGAACATGTAAGAAATGGTTTATATGGTTGACTTGGTGGAGCTTCTTTGATCGACTAATAAGTCATGTGTAAGAAGGTTGCAAGTGTAATAAATGGTCCAATATGGAGTGCGTGAGAGTGACATATGACCCCTTGGACATAGGAGTCAAATATGTGTAAAAGGAGTTATACTGTATTTTGGGAGTAATTACTCTTGGAGTAGGGTGCATGGAACCAACTTGGACCAAGACTATTTCGAGCACAAGGTGAGTCCCTCTATGATTTCCATCTAATTATGAGACTCAATAGTTATTGGTTATAGTCAAATTATTTTATGTCAAATCTGCACATTTTCGTGAGGAAAATAACATGTATGCACCTTTGGTACTAAAATAATTAGTAAACAAAATCTTGATACAAGTGAAAATAAACTTTGCCCATAAAAAAAAATTGGGCATTGATTCCCTACATTAACCCTTTGAGGAGACTAACGTGAAATATTATTTCTATAGTAGTTTTAGCAACATAATAGCATGTAAAAACACTTAGAAAGAAATAATAAGAGGAGAAGAATATAAGCACAGATAAAAGAGAAGAGACATCAATATACCTTGGTAAAAACCCTTTTGGGAAAAACCCAACCTTTAAAGCACCAAACTAATGTATTATTCAATAATAGTCACAATACAATATCAAGATCAAAGCCTTAACATGTAAATGAATGCCTTGCTCTTCTTAAAGAAATTTGATAGAGTAACCCTATAAAATATAGTCCATAAAGCCTCCATCTCAATCCCTCAATATATGGATTCAAGGAGGCTCAAAAAACATAAAAATGTATTGCCATGTCCCCCAAAAGGTCCCAAAATGCCACAACACACATTCCATTTTGGATTCATTATGTCATTTACCCCCTTTAGAAAGATGCATCATAATGCACATCATAAGTAAGTCAAGATTTCTTGTCCACTTTGTAACCTCCCTCTTACACTCTCTTATGTGTCATGAAATTTCTTATGCACTTACAATGTCATAGATGTTCTTACACATCTTACATGAAATTATTCTTTTACATATTCTCACATTATATTGAGGAATAACCATGGGATAATGACCAAGTTATAAGTGGGACAACTTTTCCATGAGGGTAAATATAATATTACAAACAAAATAATAAACTAATTCGAACATTAGGATTTGTAAGGTGTATGACAAACCTAACACTAACATCTCCCACTTGTCATATACCTTGCAAAAGAAAAAAAAGAACTCCAACAAATCTATTAACTATTCACCAAGGGTATAATTGTGTTGTACCAATTGAATTCATTGTGCTCATGGGCTTCTTAGAAGCATTTGCAACATCTTCCAACTGATCACTATTTTGACCACGATTGTCTCATCCTCCATCATGTTGGGGAAATTAATTTATATTGTAGATGATTCATAAACTAGGACAATTGAAGCTTAAGATTATTGTATCCATATGGAATTCAACAATACTTGTAAAATATGTCTAACATGTATGGAAGTAAATAGAACGATATGCATCCACAAGATTACACAACACACAAAATGTTTACATGGAAAACCATTATGAGAGAAAAACCCAACATCAAAGGATTTCATAGTTATATTATTTAAATTCAACACTAATTCAATACAACAAGGCCTTTGGAAGCATGTTTATAGTCTTAATCTATAACACACCCTTCTTCTATAATTTCTCTAATTATTACACACCAATAATGTACAAATGTCTTTAGTGGCTAATAGGTGAGTTCGTAACCTCAACACATTCCTACAAATTGAGATATAGATGTATTCATGAGAAAACTAAGCATCCACCTAACTCACAAAATTATAAGAGTCAAGTAACTATAATTCAACCATACATACCATCATCATACTTCAAAAGCACTAGGTATGATGCCTCCACGTCGATAATAGCCTTGTATAATTTATTGTTTCCAAAATCTATGAAACAATAGCTACAATATTTACATTACTAGTGCATATACATGTTAATGATATGACCATAACTACCATCACCTCACTTGTGGTACCCCATACCAATATAACATTACTCTTTAATACTTGTGCAATATAGTGTCATCTTCTAGGATATTATCTTTCCATCAAATCATGTTACATGATCTCCAATTTCGTCATGAGTGATTTGACATCACTAATCATGCTCTAGCAAACACTTATCTTGTATGTAGTTGTGATTTCTAAATTCTTTATGGTTGTTGTCACAACATCACCATATATGGTGTATTGAGACACCTAAAACAACATTATCATATGTAAATCATCATGCTAACTATTTTACAATATTTGATAACTCATTGCACATTACTACAAAATAGATTGTAGAGAAACTCTTCCTACAAGGACTCTTTGTAGGTAAATATTGTTGTACCCAAAATTATTTTTTGGCATTTTGCTTAAATTGAGCTAAATCATGTAAAATGTTGTGAAAAGTATGTTTTAGGTTAAACCAAATGTAGGGTTTTCATGGGTTTATGTCTAGGAAGATACTTGCAAAATTCTAAAAAATTGAAAATTAGGGTTTCAAACCCTTGTTTTTAGGAAAACCCTAAAAAATAGGACCTTTTCGAAAATTATTGAAAATGATTTTAATAGGATAATTTGACTCCACTATCACATTGGTCGAGTCAAAATCACCAAAAACATTGCTTTACTTTGGTGGATCTATTTTCATTTTTTAGGAAGAAAGCTAGGACCTCCGCAGCCATTAATGGCAGATTGGCCAATACTAGGTGTTGAAATTTAAGCTTCAAAAGCTTAAACAATGAATCCATGGCGGAAAAGGCTTGAAAAGATGTTTTGTGATGGAGGGGATTTTCAAAAGTGAAGAAAGTTGAAAATTGGCTGTCTAGAAAATGCACGCCTTGTTACCAAGGAGGTTGTACAGTTCTTGCCTTAGCTATTTTTCCAAAACCCGTACACGCATCATGTTGGAGGTGTTTGCTAGGATGCAAATGTCATCAAAAAACAATTCTCAACATATTCACGATGCATGGTGAATGCAAAACATGAAGAGATGAAGTTTTTCAAAGCAAATGATGAACTTACACCTAAAAGGTGCCCTTGCTGAAGAAAGGCACCCTTGAACAACAATGATCAAAGTCAATCATCAATTTTCACCAAGGTAGTCTTCTTCCTGCTGCTACTGGCTTTCCAACACATTGTTAAGAAAGATCATCTGATCCAGCAGTCATCGACAAACGAAAGTTGAAACAAGGGATGTTGAAGACACAAATCAGTGGAGAATCAATGTATAACAAGGTAAAGGTGCCCCTGCTGAAGAAACACACCCTTAAATCTAAGCCACCTGATGAATTTTTCAACAACTACTTTCTACAAAGCATTTGTTTAGCTACCTCTCAGCTTCTTGATCAATCCAGCTGCACGTCTTCAGGACTTGTCACGCAATCAGAAGTAGAGATCAAGTAAGAGACACCACAAGGTGAAAATTGAATGAAGAACATGAAGAAATGGCTAAGTGTTGAGGAAAAGCGCCCCTACTAGAGAAAGGCACCCATCTTTTTGGGCAGGTAGATGCTATCTGCAAGTTGAGAGACCTCCAACATGACCTTCTTCATTATGATCAATCTCAACAATGGCATCATCAATGAAGACAACAAACAAACCAGTCACCTGACAACAAAGATTAAACTGGGATCATTCTTGAAGGTCTATAACATGAAAGCCATGAGTGCAAAAGCCAAGGCGCCCATGCTTTTGAAGGACTCTAACTGACTTTCAAGTGAATCCAATCATCCTTTCCAAGACTGAGTTGGTTATCCATCCCACGTTTCAGCGAGATCATCAGATTCATCAGTCAACAGTGATCCCAGATCAGAGCATGAAGAGTCAAAATGATAAAATTAAAGAACAATCAAGAAATTGACTAACACTAAAGACAAAAGTGCCCCTGCTGAAGAAAGGCGCCCTTGATTTAAAGGCACCACATTCAGTCTTTGAGCTTTGTAGCTCCCAGGAATACTTGATCAAGTTTTTCCCATCTCAACAGTGAATCTATCAACAACAAATCAAGATCAACGGAGCAACTAGAAACGAAGACCCAACAGATGCACTTCAACACACAAAAAATGTTCAAAACTCAAAAAGGATGCCTAAAAGGTCAAAGATAGATTTGTTGACTTGAGTTAGAGATTTTAAAGGCTCCTCATGTCCAAACGTCCCACAATTAGTGGAAATCAAGGTTGGGAACTCCAAATCAAGTTTTGGACGCCCAATTGATTCTTGCAACTCCAAATTGACATATCAAAGCATCTAAGCATCCACTCTTCATTATTTCTTTGCAGGTCGAGGAGCCAAGAACAATATTTTCTTCTCCAAGACATCTTTTCAAGATTTGACAGAGGGGTTTTCACCGTTCTTCATATTTTTGAAGATCAATTGCACAGAGGGACAGTGTGTCAAAGGTTGCATCTACAGGCATAATTTTCTAACAAATCTAGAGAGGCAGTTGATAACTTTAAAAATTCTTCTTGTCTTAGATCTTCTTGCATGTCCAAGAAAACAATAGATAATCACAGATTTGAACAACTGGGTATGATCGACAAAGCTTTTTCAACAAAACCCACATGTTAGATTTTTCCAAAAAAAGTAGCCATGTTGCCCCTATTTTTTAGGGTTTCCAGAAAAAGTCATAATTTTGAAAAATAGACAAACTGGTTTGTTCAGCTTTGAAGCATGAACAAAACCCATGTGTTGGATTTTTTCGGGAAAAATCATTTTCTAGTGCCCCGCTGCCTTTGCCACCAAAGGGCTCTTGCATGTCATAGAAAAATTCATTTTTTCGAATTTCTGACGATCTGGGTTTATTTAGAAAATGATTCTCAAAAAATCCCACATCTCAAAAATTTTTTGTAAAAATTTGCCTCTGCAAAGCTATTTTTAGCAGTTCCAGAAAAGGTCATCTGAATAGTGTCGTGTGCATGGTCAATCTTCAAGGTTTTCATAATGCAATTCTCCCAAGATGAATAAAGACCAAAATGGTCTTATTCTGAGAATTTTTGAAAACAATTGGCATCGATCTACGTTGGGTACACCTAGAGGTCAATTTGGACAGATTGACAAGCATAGACACAAGTCCACAGGTTCCATAATGGTTTCACCTCGTATATCTGATAGTCTTCCAAGGCTAGTTTAGAGGATTGTTACCGTTGGAATTTTACATGTGCAGCGAGTTCATGTGCATTTCTCATGGCTAGAGTGTTTGCAGTCAAACTTCATGGTTTCATCATACAACACTCTTCCATTGAGAAAGATCAAGGAAAATGTCAAAAACATATAGTTGCAAAAGAACATGGAAGGTAGTCTTTCCCAATACAGAGTCGCCACCGGTTAATACTACACTACCTTCCACGTCAAAGTGGAAACACAAACAAAAAGACAAGGAGTGACCCTCCTAAGGGAAACATAATGAAGGAGACACATACATCAAGTTGTTAACGTTGACAATTGAGGCATGTGACGATCTCCATATAAAGAAGTCAACGACTGGTTGGGAGAATTGTTGACTAGAATTGATGAGGTGTAAAGCACCCTAAAAGGATGTCCTACCCTTCAAAGTAGCATTAATGGTGATAAGAGTTAACTTGATGCCTCATTCCAAGTTAATTCCATGTCCCATTGATCATGCATGTCAAATCCCACCAATTATGAATGTCTATTTCTAGATCTCCACTAATTGTGAGTCTCTATTTCAGAGGCACATTTTGTAATTTAAGTTCATTTGTAGTTTAGTTTCAATCAACTGAAGTAGATTTCTAGTTGACTCTTTGTTTAGTTTCAGTTAACTGAAGTATATTTCCAGTTAACTACTTGCTCACCTACTTTTAGACATACAAATAATTCTTGTTGATTGGCAAGAACTGATTGTTAACTCAAGGAGATTTTAGGGTTGCCTACTTCTTTGAGTTTCTATAAATAAGAGCCTTGGGCTCATTATTTTTTTAACTTTTATTCACTACACAAAATTGTTGCATCGTTGTGCCAACAAGCTTGCAAGTCTATATTTGTGCAGTCTTGGATGAGAGTTATTTGGTTTGATCATAATTATGTATGATTTTGTACCTTTGTTGTCCAAAATCTTTGTAATTCGTTGAGAAATCTTAAAGAAGGAAATCAAAAGGCACATGCAGTTTGATCTAAAGATTTGAATTCTTTCAAACGTCTTGTTCTTATAACTTATTGTTTCAATCTCCTCCTTGGACAGGGGTTCCTCCTCCTTGGATATTTTGATATTGATATTTATTGTTTAATGTTGTTTAATGAATTGTCTTTCAACCTACACTTTGGATAGGTGTTGTCACTTCCTCGAGAATCCTATTAGCCAAGTCATCATACCTTTTTTCTAGTGAGTTGTTTCCAAGCCTATACCTCGAACAGGGGTTCCTCCTCCTTGGCAAGTCTTAGATCCAACTTATCGTAAAGAGTATTCGCTTGCATAAAACCTTATCCCAACGTATATCTAAGAGTTCAGAGCCTTAGCCATATTCTAAGGAGATTGTGGATTCAAGTGATCCAACCAATCCATTCTCGCTCATGTGCCCTCATGCTTTGTTTATCTTGAGGAGATAGGATAGATTAAAATCTAGTTTAGTTGTAGTTAAGATCTGCGAAAACTAGAGAAAACCTTAACTGCAACGCATTGTGTTTATGCACCCTTGTGTCCTGTCGTTGAGTAAAAAAGATAGGAACCTTAGTTTACTGTACCCTTTTTTACGTATAACATCAATGAAGAGAGATTTTCCTCTCTATAATTCAAAGAGAACTACTATAACACTTGCAATAGTTGTTTGTTTCCATAAGCACTCTAGAGGTGCTAATTAAAATGCCAACAAATATTACATCCCAAAATTTTCCCACTTGATATTTATTGTTGGAGAACTTGCAATATACAACCAAAGAGTTTAACCTCATACTTCAGAATGGAATAAGCCCAACTCATACCTATGAACTTAACATTTCTTACATGTTTTATCAAATAATCTACAAAATTATCTTGAGTGTCAATTTTCCTTATTTGAAGTTTCCTTCTCTAAATGATATCCCTCACAAAATGATATTGCACATCAATATGCTTGGTTCTGGTATGGTAAATAGGGTTTTGGCTAGATGAATTGCATTCTATGAATCACACTTCACCACTATTTGACTCTTAAAATCAATACTACTATTCAACCTCTTTAGCCACATGAGATCTACTTACAAGCATGTCATCCATACATTGTGGTTCAATAGTTAATAGGACAATCATCTACTATATCTTTCTCATCCAACTTACTACTCCAAGCACATATATGCTTTTAGACATTCGATTGTCAAGATCTCCAATCTAATCTAAATTAACAAGTCCTTGTAATCTTAATGCTCTACCCATATCATTAGTACCATGATAAAACAAATAATAATCTAGAGTTCCCTTCAAGTATCCAAGTTCCTTTAAATTACTTAAACACTCTCTTAACATGCGTTTAATGTTCTTTATTTGGCTTTGCGACAAACTTACTTAGAATTTCCAATTTTTGGGGAATGTTTGGTTTTGTGTGTACCATTGCATACATGAATTTTCTTATCACAATTGCATTAGGATCATTTCTCATGTCCTCCAAATCCACCACAAATTTAGACATTGTTTCATGCTCAACTTTATGTCGATTGGTAGGGGTGAACTGATTGGTTTACTATCTTGCATTCCAAATCTCCACAAGATTATCTCAAGGTGTTTCCTCTACTTTAGCCATAGTTTCTTATTTTATTTTACTTGCATATATTCATATCAAGAATATATTTGGTAGCACATACGTCTTTCATGTCAAGCTTACTAGATAATGGGTTTTTAAGTTATTGAATTAATTTTTTATTGTTTCCCTTGATAAAAATATCATCATATAAAACAATAATCAAGATGTGACCATTTAGTTGTTTGTAATGCACACATTAAATAAAACGATTTCTTCCAAAACCCAATTGTAGCACATGTGTGTCAAAATTTTATTTTCACTCCTTTGGGGATTGTCTTAATCCATACAAAAGATCTATTCAACTTCCAAGTTAAATTTTCCCTACCTTGCACCTCATATCCCTTGGGTTTTTCTATGGATATTTTCTCCTCTAAGTCTCCATGCAAGAATGGTGTTTTAACATCCATTTGCTCAATTTCCAAATCAAGTGCCACAGCAATAGATAACACCATTCCAATGGAACTCAACTTAGCAATAGGGAAAAATATCTCATCTATCTATTCCCTCAACCTGAGAATAACCCTTCGCCACCAATCACACCTTGTACCACTCAAGTGATCCATCTACTCTCAAAAAATTCTTGAACACCCACTTGTAGCTAATAGGCTTCCTATCCTTAGGTAGATCAACCAAATTCCAAAACTTACATTGCTTCAATGATAATATCTCCTCGTCCATGACATTCTTATAAGTCTTTTTATCTTTGAAGTGAGAGCCTATTCCATATAACTTGATTCACTATCAATACAAGTAAGAGAACTTAACATTGCAAATCTAGTGGACTATACTTGTAAGGTACTTTGCTACCAAATGTGTTGACCTCTTCCTCAAAAATATCTTGTCCACCTTGATGTTTACTTTTTGATACATTTTGCTGCTCCATATTTGTTTCAAAATCCATCCTCTCATTCTATCTTTGAGTGTGCTACCTTAGGAAAACTTTCAAATTCCTTGAATGTAACATCTCTAGAGTACAAAACCTTCAAATTTTTTATATCCCAAAGCTTGTATCCTTTGACTTTTCACAATAATTGGTAAAAAAACACCTTTTGTCTATGAAATCCAACTTAGTCCATTACTCTTTAGGCACCTAATCAAATGCTTCATAACCAAACATCCACAAATGTGTCATCACTAGTTTTATTTCAGTCCACATTTCATATGGTGTTTTTAGTATAAAAGTTGGAGGCCTAGTTTTCAAATAGCATGTGGTGATAACTGCTTCCACCCAAAACTTTTATCCTAGGCCCACACTAATTAACATACTTTTTTCCTAATCAAGTAAGGTTCTATTCAACCTTTCAACCACTCCATTTTGCTATAGCTTTTATGGGGTAGTCCTTTGCTTCACAATTTTAGTATGCTTATAGAGTACATAAAACTTATTGGAGTAGAATTCACTTCCATTATCTATCCTATACATTTTCATTTTTCCTATCAGTTTGATTCTCAACAAGAGCTTTGAACTTGTTAATCTTGAGAAACGCATCAAACTTAGTCCTAAGAAAATATATCCAACTATATCTAGAATAATCATCATTGAATTCCACATAGTATAGAGAATTACAAATGAATAGGCTATATACAAAAGGAATCATTGCATATTAAATGCAAAATTAGTTAAACTCTAGTGCTTTTAGAGTTAAACCACACTATATTCTATTTACCTAGTACACAATACTCACAAAATTCAACAATGATAGAACAATCAATACGAATTTCCACCATATATCTACTCACCAAGGATTTTAGGCCATTTTCACTCAAATTATCTAACCATAAATGCCATAATACTCACAATTAAGATGTAGTAACATTAGCACAGCTAAATAAAGTTTATGCATCCAACCTATATAGTGTTCCATGCCACACTCTTTTTGCAAGAGTAAATTTCCTTTTGCTGATCTATAATGTTTTCCATCAAAAGTGACATGAATTCTTGATTCAACCATACACACATTATATTAATTATTGCCAAACATGTTATTTGTAGTACATTTGAGAGTGTTTGTACTCTACCATGCATGAAGGAAACCCCAACCTTTCCTTGACCAACTACCTTCAAGGAATGCCCTTCATCACTCTTGATATACTCCAAGTACCATTCTCTATGTGGTTTCTTACATAAAGAATCACTCAAGCCAATCAACTAGGAATCATCACCAATAATGTTAGTAGACACAAAAAAATCACTGCTATATTCATGTGTCAGGTGACTTATTAGAGGATTTATCCTTCTTCTTGGACCTACATTCCTTCTTTTAATGACCTATCTTACCACAGTTATAACATTTTACTATATACCTACCTTAAAATTTAGACTTGTCTTTACCCTTAGACTTCTTATCTCCTCTCTTCTTCTTACCTTTATTTTCTTTAGACTTCCCTTTTGCTAGAAGGGCATCAAAAGATTTATCATCCATGGATCTTTTCCTAGTCTCTTCACTTAACAAATGACAATATTTTTTTTCAATTTAAATATATAATTTTTGCTTATAGACATTACAAGGCTATCCCATCAATCTAGTAAGAAACAAAGTAATACAACACATTTGTCTTCTTCATCCATTTTGAGTTCTCTTGATGCAAGTTTATTTAAATATTATTAAAGTTATTCAAACAAGTTACTAACTAGACTTTTTGACTAATATAATGTAACTAAATTAATTCACAATGAATTTGTTGTTCGCTCCTTGTAGACACCCCAAATCTGACCTTTTCATACTTAATTAAAATCTTAAATTTTATTAATCACCATTCCTTAAATTAATTAAATAATTTATTTAATTAACTAACTTTACCTTTAAAAATTTAATTACATTTTGTATTTAATTAATTTTCCCTTCTTCTAAAAAGGTTAATTAATTAAATTTATTTAATCTTATCCCCCATCCTTTAATTACTCTAAGACCATTAAATAATTAACCCAGATGAATTAATTAGCTAACCATCTCTTAAACCTATATTAATATTTTCTCCTAATTTAATATTCTTCCACCTCCCAATCTTGTAATGATCCATCATGTGTCATCCCTCTTCACATGTGCAAGCTTGCACATTCACACAATATTTATCCACCCCACTTTCCATAAACCCACTAAGGACAAATGTCATCTTTCATTTTGACTTTGCATGGGGCCATCTCCCTCTTTTTAAATTTTAAATCCCCATCTCCCTCAAAATAGGCAAAAGTCAAAGATTGCATTTTTTGGGATTCCTACCACAATCTCCCATTTTCTTATCGAATCCCCATCATTCAACCTTCATCTCTAATAAACCCCCATTTGACACTTGTCCATTCCCTCTTGCTTAGAGAGAACCTCTTCAATCTAAGCCCTTGATCTTTTGGAAAGATCTAAGCCTTTCATCTCCTTCACCCTAAGTCTATAAATTGGAGTCCTCACCCTTCATTTTCATCAAGTCTATTGCTATCAAACTTATGCTATCATTTTACTATCACAACACCACAATAATACCAAGGTTATGTTGAAATTACCATAGAGCAATCCACATTGAGAATAGTTGATACAAGAGCATTTAATCCTTTGGAATTTTGGGTGCACTCTATTGCAAACTCAATCTAAGAGGTCAAGAAGGTATTGAGATATTGTGCATGCTTTGTGTCAAACAGAAAATGAGATTAATCATCATAGGTAATGAACTAAACACAATAACCACTAAACTGTAATTCAATACCAAACTCAATCGAATTTAACCAATGGAGTACAACTAACACGATGAAACTAGAATAATAAAGCTATGCAATTACCTTCCAATGTGTCAACCATGATTTACCTCCATTGTTCTTCTTTGTCTTGATTTTCTCTCAATTATGTATGCACTACTTCACTACAAGCTCAAATGAATGAATGAGATCAATGTATGCAAAATCCCAAAGATTTTTTGTTATCCTTCAAAGATGAATGAGGGTTTCTTTTATAGAAAAGATTGATTTGAATGGATGATTAGGATTAAGAGGTGGATGATCGAGATCAAGGGTCAATAATCCTTGAGAGAAATTGGTGAATGAGTTAACTAACTACAACTGGCTATAAGATTTCAGCTAACTGTTTGCATGGAGAATTGATTGAAGAGTTAACTCTCATTGAGTGGGAGTGAAGTGATTTGATTGATCAAAAAAGTCGAATTGATTATCCAATCGATTGGAAGAGAGTGTTCATTAAGAACAAGGTGGAAAAGCATGAGATAATAATAATTAAATGAATTAATTATTTGAGGAATGTGCAAGTGGGAATTAGATAAATAAATAAAATGTTTTATTTATTTATTGATGAGTGGATAATGTTGAGAGAATATAGGATAATTAAACAATTAAAGGAATTATTTAATTTAGAAAGTGATTGAATGATAATTAAATAATTAATAATTAAATTAAATTAGAGGAATGAGATAATTAAAGACGTAATTAAATAAATAAGATTTATTTAATTAATAAGAGAGATTAATGATAAAGTGAACTAATTAAATAACATAAAGTCATTTAATTAATAGTGGAAATATGACATTAGACAATAATTAAATAATTGACTATTATTTCATCATTGGGGAAAGATGATAGTTAGTGTTAAAATGCTAATCACGGGCTAGGAAAATTTTAGGTATCTACACTTTGTTTATGTTACATTATTTGTCTCATCACTTTTATTGTCTTCATTTTGGCAATGCCTAGGGGGACCCATGTCTCTTATACTTATTAGTTTTTGTTGAGTTTTTATAAAGTTCTTGTGCAAGTTTTCAGACATTTGATGCCTATGCATGTGGTTTAGCACTTACGTATTCCAGATTGGTGCATGTGTCTTGTATCCTAATGCCTATGTTTCATATTCCAACTATTTTGTCTTACGGTTTAGCGCCCTTGTTTGTTATTGTGGCGCATGTATTTCAAGTAGTTGCACTTTAGAGGGGATTTTCTTTTCTAACTTTTGGTGTTTTGTGATGAAAATTTTGTTTCCTAACCCTTTTTTTTTGCATGTCCTTTATTTAGTTTCCTACATAAATGAGGGTTTTCCTAGGGTTTTTCAGATTTGGCAAGCTTTAGTTGTCTTTAGGGTTTTTACTTTAGTACTCCTTAAGGTTTTCTTCTAATCTATTGTTTGCAAATTTATTCAAGTTTTTGAAGGTTCTTTTTTTATCTATATTTGTAGGTTTTTGTTTCCTAAACTTCTATTTTGTATGTTTTCTAGATTCTTAGATGAAACATCTCTATGACAAGAAATGATGCTTTTTATTCATTGGGTATAACAATTTTTTATGTTTCTTCAACTAGGGTTTTTGTTTTGGTGCCCTCATTTAGTATTCTAGTGCTTGTGTTGCACAAAACCACACCAATGTTGCACATGACAACTTGTTTGTTGCATAAAACAAATCTTGTGTTGCACAAAATAACTCATATGTTGCAAAAAACAACTCCTATGTTGCACAAAACAATGTCTACATTTTTTTTTTTTTACTGAATTTTTAGGATTTTACTTTTGGCTACCCTAATTTTTGATCAACTTAGTGGTGTAACTTGTTTATGCTTCTCAAAGTAAAATTAAAATAAGCTACAAATAGTTTGTTTGCATATTCATTTGTCCAAGATTTTGATTTTTCCACTAAATTAGAAACTAAAGTTAAGAGTAGTGGGTAAGTGAATCTTTTTTTTGTGTTTCAAGGCTTGTGTTGACATATTCTCTCTCCTTGCACTTAGTATCATCTTGAAGATAAAAATATTATATTTTATTATTTGTGTTTAGAGTAAATTTTAAGGCTTGGTAGTTTTGTGTGTATGTTCTCTCCTTGCACCTAGTGTGATCTTGGGGATCAAAAACACCTAACAAAGTCTTTCCCTTTAGGAGGCCTATTTGGGGATTACCTCAACCACATGAACCAATGAGGTATATAAATGGGGAAGAATGAAAGTTGTACCCCAATCTAGTTGTGTTTTATCTAATGAAGCCTTGATTTCTGGCCGATTCCATGAGAAGAGGTGTAGGGTTGGTCAGAGTTTTCTCACTAAAATTTATCAATCCATGCTTGTGATGGACTAGTTTTCACAGACATGTCTCATATACCCTTGTGGTATTCAGAGGATTCCCTAGTTAGCCTTGTATTGCCTAGAATGATTCCATTCGATCATTGCTTAGTGTGATGCAAGGTTAAATATCAAGCTTGAAGTTACTCACCATGTACCTCCCTAAGTAGAGACAAAATCTCTTTGGACAAGGTGTAAAAAAGCCCCCAAAAGGGGAAAATGTCATCTTTTGTGCCATTGGATCGCTACCTATCAATTATTGAAAGATAAGAGCCTCACACTAATCTTGAGGTATTTTATTGTGTGCACCTACACTAAGTCAATAATAATATGACTAATTTTAGGAAATGTGCTAATATGCTTAGCATGTATTCATTTTAAAAATCCATTCAACCTTATCACCTTGAAAGTATAGTCAACCAATGTATCTTTTGGTTTGCAAAAATCTCTTATCAAAATCAAACTATAGTCTATCGTTTGTGTTTCCTATTTCAATGCCTATTTTGTACCTTCCAATGCATGTGTTGTACCTTCCAATGTTTGTGTTGCATACCTCTGATTTCCTATGTTGCATGCTCTAGCTTGTGTATTTATTTTTCCAATGCATGTCTTGTACCTTCTAGCACCTATGTTGCATGTTCCAATGCTTTTGTTTGTCTTTTTAGTGGTTTCTCTCAAAGTACTAGTGCCTAGGCCCTTTCCTTCAACACCTTTCTTATTTCAAAACATCCCATTAAGTGTCCAAATCTAAAAAATTGAGCTATTGCATACCTAAAGCAAACCTAAATCAATTACTCAAAACCACCACCTAAGTAAATCCCTCAAATATTAGACCATCAAAACCAAGCTCACATCATTTCAAGAAAGTTTGACCCTTCACCTAGTCATCCATAGCTACCATCTATATTTTTTCATTTAGACCATCCTAGTCTAACCTAGCCATCCAACACTTTCAAAAATCATTTCCTATCATTTCATATCCATAATTTTCCCATTTTGGACCTTCAAATTATACACAGAGCATCTTCTTCCATCATCATAATCATTTGTCTAAATAATCTTTTAGCCAAAATCATATCCAAAGCAAAATAAAATTTGTTGAAAGTCAACCTCTAGATGCTTATATATTTTGTCTCTAGCTTATATATTTCTTAAGAACTTGTGTATCTTAAGTAATACATTAAGTTAGCCCTTATCAAATTTGGATCACTTAGCTTAGGACTTTGGCTATCCTAAGTCAAGTCTCTAAAAATCCCTATCTAATCTTGCTTAAGCACTTGCCTATCCTAAGTAAGCAAGGATACATCATCCCCACATCATCCCTAATATAACTTGGATCTATGTTTTTACTTAATTAAAAAATTTTATTGTACCTATCATCATTCTTAGGTATTCCATATCATCATACAATACAAAAACTTAGGCTAGAAAAATCCAAGAATCAAGCCATCCTTGTCCACCTCATCAACCTTCTCTGAGTAAAACTAGGGTCCAAATTATCCCATATAACCTTCCCAAGTTATAAAACATATACTATTCCTAACCATAAAACACATCATCCATCAACCTTATATATCCATTAATTCCTTCCTACATCATTCACATTAAAAAATTAAACCCAACCACAGTGGGTCTACCTTTTGTATACCAATCACTATATATCAAGCTAAAAAATACTAGAACAACATGATCAAGTTACCATAAATGAATCGATAATCAACCCCCATCACCAAATGAAGAAGAAACCTATGTGGAAAACCTTGAACATTCACCAAGATTAGAAGCATTCACTCAAAACCCCTATAACCAAGAAATGATGAAGATAATTTATGAAATTGACAAATACACCATCATGTTAGACCTAATACAAAAAGGGGCCAAGATTTAACAAGGTGTTGAATTATCACAACTTAGAAATAAAAATTCATCATCTAACATACCCTCATCATCTTCACACCCCTTAGATAACTTATGGGTACCCAACCTCTCCATAAACCACATAATCCCAATATGCCACATGCACTAAATCTTTCATAATCATCTCAACCCATCATACAAGTTATACCCTATTCAAACACATCCTCACAACTTAGGGTTGATATACCATCAAATTTCACACAACCAATCACAAAACCAACCATACCATCAAGATTCATAAATAATGTGACAAACTTCATCCAACCTCAATAAACATCACAAGGGATACCCACATCTACATACTAATACATTAATCCGCCATCCTCACACCAAAACATTTTTAAAACAAACTACATACCCACCCCCCATAATGAAAATCCACCACTTAATCAACAATATTTGCACACATCAAACAATTCCACTCACACCAATATCGTACAAGAGTTACAAGATATGAGGAACATGATTTAAGACCTCCAAGTGGGACATCGAAAGAAAACTTACACATTTGAAGACATATGTCCTTATCCATTTGATAAATCCATTGTGGAATCCCTTTTCCCAATAATTATGAGATACCCAAATTTAACAAATATAAAGGAAAAAGTGACCCTAGAGAGCACATTACAGAGTTCTACATAGCATTCCAAGAGGTTTCATATAGTGAAATATACCACGAGGTTTTTTCCCGAGATTTTAGGAGGACAAACCTTAAAATTATTCACACACCTTCCCCATGTCTCTATTTCCACATTCACAAGCCTAGTCAAAAGGTTTGTTGTACACTTCTATAACATCATGAACATGAATTTACCATGCTATACTTGTGCAACACTAAGCAAAGGAATGGAGAAATCTTTACTTCCTTTTTACAACAATGGAGACACCTTGCTAGTTGATTCCCTTGGTATATTCTTGAAAAGCAACTAGTCACTATTTTTGTTCAAAATTTGAACCAAAAAATGGACTTCCATCTACAACTCCACTGTGCCAAATCATTTGATGAAATAATTGACAAAGGACTGACCATAGAGAAATCCTTTATAGCTAAAGGGATTTAAACTCTAAAAGGACCACAAAGACAACACTAACTAATCTAATGTCAAATCTCTCTTTTGGTCCAAAAACAAGAATTCTTTTAATGATGGTGTAACATATGTGGAGAATTTTTAGAACATACAACAAAAAGCAAAATCACATGATCAAATCAAAGCTCAAACTCAAATTCTCCAACATACCGTCACCATACCACAAGGAAAGCCTAGGCAAAACAATAAACCTATATTCAAATCCACCCATTTGGGGGAACCCATAGAGGTAGGTGTTTCATAAACTTTCCCAATCTAACTTGATTAAATTTCCAATTAAAAAACGGTTTGATGAAATCAACCTAAACTTGCATGGTACAAGGATAATGAATGATTTGAATATCATAGGGTAAAAGGACATCATACATCAAAATTCATGAAATTTAGAAACCATATCCAAGATCTAATTGATAGAGGAGAAGTAACCATTGAAGGAAAAAAACACACATCCTCTAATGACCAATTAGGTACATATACACAACCTTTTCCTCTGCATAATGAGGGTAAATCCTTTGTGTCCAACAAAGCGATTCTTTACACACAAACCAATAACATAAACACCCCATCACATGATTCTATCATAGGTTGCATTGAAGAATATCATAACCAAGTGACTATATTGACCTTAGAATTATCCAATTGTTTTGTTACTACACAACATGGATAAGTTACTATCAAAAGGGGAATCATCCTCTTCTACATCCATAACTAAATATAATTTCCTTAAAAACTTAGGGAAAACTCTAGCACAAATATCTATCTTGAAACTACTTATGTCCCATGCATAAGGAAATCCAAGAGTCATGTGTCCCAAGTGACATTAATTTTAATCAATTTCAAACCATGATAAGACATATCTCCTCTCCACATCATCTTGTCTTCATAGATAAAGACTTGTATACCTATTCATCCCACAATAAAGCACTCTCTATTGAGGCATTTATCCATAAACACAAAATCAAACATGCCCTAATAGACGGTGGATCAAGACTAAACTTATGTACTCTCAAGTTAATAAAACAATTGGGATATTTTGAAGTTGTCATTGATCCTCTAAATTAATTTAAATATCAAAGCATATTATGATGCTAAACATGAGTCAATTGGACCCCTAAAATTATCTATATAAGTCATTTACCATGGAGATCATAGGTCATATTTTAGACCTTGATCTCCCCTAAAACATTCTTCTAGGTCAACCATGGATACATGCCATGCAGGGTGTCCTTTCCACATACCACCAATGTATCAAATTTCCATATAATGACATCGAGTTCATTATACCTACAGACTCTCAATGTTTCTAGTATTGTAAATTTCCAGAAGGAAGCCATAATCATTCACATAATTGTTTGATAAATGATGTTGCATCCCCTTCTTCATCCTACATAGATCCATCTTCACTAAAGGCCTCATCCAATTCATATAACATTCTCAAGATCAAAGCTAAAATCATTGACACAGGGTGTAGAGAATATGGACTACATGACTCATTTTATGCAGGACAACTCCCACTCTCCCCTAAGTATCATGGTCAACCTAGGTCTTCAAATATAGAACCATAAGTGAATTTTCAAAGCTTCAAACATTGGGGTCCCTTGGATAAAAAAATCATTGAAGATGGCATAACATCATGGCTCTATAGAGATAAGGATGAATAGGTACTAACCTTACAAATATAACGATATCCTAAGGGCCATCACATATGTAATAACATGGGCTATGAAGGAAGTGGTTTAGGAATAAATGAGCAAGGAATAATAAAGACAATATAACCTAAAAATAAAATGGATTACCAAGGAATTCAATATGGATCACTTGATATGGTATCTCCTAGTTTTTCTTGTTGTTAATAGTACCAATGGGGCACCCAAGAGGACTCTTTCAAACATATTTTTGAAGTATTCAATGAAACAAGCATTAATACCATCACACCATCCAATTTATTCGATCTTCCACTTGTCTATCTTGACCTATTAGATTGGGACCAACAAGAACCTCCAATTCTTGACACATTTCAAAATGATGAAGCAATTTCTTAACTTATGGGAATTCAAGAGCACATACCACTAACAGATCGTAAATCAGGGTTCAACATTAGACTCAATAATGTTTCATATTTTGGGGAACAAGTCTCTTGCCTTAGTCATAAAAATAAAAAATAAAGAAAAAAGAAAGAAAGGTCCCTTAGTGAAAACCTCGATGAGGAAATTTTGGACCATGAGAAACTAAAAATAAAAGATGTATCTTCTAGTGAATACCTCTCTAAAGTGATAGAGGATGAAGCACTTGACTCGGTAAGCCCTTATCAAGAAAAAAATTATATATTTGTCAAAAAATGAAGGAAATCAATGTAGGAACTAAAGAAATGCTAAATATCACTTTCATGCTTGCATCATTAACCAAAGAAGAAAATAAAGATATAGAAGCTTTCCTCAAAATGAGATGTAAGATTTTTCTTGATCCTATTCAAATATACCATGCCTTGACCCCTCAATAGTAGTACATCACTTAGCGGTATATCCTGATGCTAAACCAATCAAGAAAAAGCTAAGAATGATGCATTAAAAAATTACCCTTTTGGTGAAAGTAGAGTTACACAAATTTCTAGAGATGGATTTATTGTACCAATTGCAAATATAACTAGGGGCATCCCCATTTGTATAGCACAATATAGTCAACAATGTGAATATTTGTTGACACCTACTTACAATTTTCCTGACACCACACTTGCGTGTGAACTTGTTCATCCCAATTACCCATGGAATCACGATATCTATACATATCTCACTGAAAAAATTCTCCCATATAAATCACTACTCCACAATGACAATAATTTATCCACACATTATCCCAGTTCACCCTCATTAACAATGCATTGTTTCGAAGGAGCTTTGATGAATCCCTCTTGAGGTGCCTTGAGATAAAAGAAACCCAAACTACTTTATGTGAGGTACATGAGGGTATTTTCAATGCACATTCCAGTGGTCCTATCTTTTTTAAGAAGCTATAAATAAGAAGTTACAACAAGAAAATGAATCCATCAGTTTGAGATCGGTGATCTGGTACTAAAGGAGAATCAAAGGAATCTTCAAGACCGTAAAAATAAATCCAAATTTGAACCAAACTTGTTAGGACCCTTTATCATCCTAGCTAAGTATGGATCATGGAATTATCAACTTACCACATGTTGGTTGACACTTTTTTCCTTTAAACAATAACCTTATATTGACTCCATTTTGCCCAAAAGAAGAAATAATTGATCACCAATGGTTGGAGAGATCACAATTGCATTGGTGATCTTTCTCTGAATTTTAGTTGAGGTACAACTCCCGCTTCTGATATAATTTTGAATTTTTAGAATTTTATCAAATCCAAGGTATGATTTTGACCAAAAAGTAGGAAAGGCAGACTAACATCTATTCATAGCCATGAAACATATGTGATTGAAATTGATTTAAAATGACTAACTAAGCTTAAAAGTAAATTGGAAAACTATCAATATCATGACTCACAGATCGGATTCTCAATAGTAAGCTAACTCAACTCACATAATTTCAACATTCACTAAAGATATATGAACAAAACACCAAAGAATAGCACATCCTCATAGGGAGGGAATATCAATAACACCTATCTAAGCTCACTGACTTATTCATAAGCATTTTAATTATTTCTTTCATAATTTACTGCTTACAAACAATAAACATCTACAATAAATAATTAAAACTACAAAATTGATCCTTCAATTAAGATCAATTCTCTCTAATGCATCACAATGCAAGGGGGATCAAAATCTCATACCCTTGCCATGTCCAAATAAAACATATTTATAGTTTTAAAAGAATAACTATCAAGATTTTCTTGGAGATGGATACTCGAAAGAACGATAACCGTTATCAAGCCAAATAAGCAACATGTGGGAGACCAGCCAATTTCTTGTTTGATGATGACACATAGTCATTAATGGTTATTTTAAGAGGGATTATGATTACATCACAACTTCCGATTGACAAGACAAGGGAATGAAATGACTCTCTCTATTTGCAGGCCCCATGGCAACACATACGTGTGAACCCACAACTTCCCATTTCTAGCAGGAAATAATATGCTACCTCATATTCTTTATGTGCAAGAATTTTAAATGCAAAAGATTTATTTGATGCCAAAACCCACTCTACTAAATTGCCATCACATAACTTCGCTAAGCTCATTAAATTTAAGGAAATTTGAGTGTCCTTTCTTGCATAAATTTCCTTCAAGTGGATTTTGCTAGCTTATTCTTCCCATTCTATAAATAAGCCACAACGCTTCTTATTTTGTATAATGACACTATTGTATTTAAATACAAATTTTGACGAATGTTTGGTGACATATTGACAAAATAGTATCGACTTACCGATGCAACACTGATTTAAATTTTGTCGCTAGATTTTCGTCGATTTAACGAAAAAAAAATTATACGTCAAAACCACAACCCAACATCGTCGGTCAGCACCACGAAAAATGTTGGCAGTTTCCGTCGTAAAATCAATGTAACTTCATCCATCTATCGACGCAAAAAATCACAAAACGTTGTAGAACGCCCATTTGAAATCGTCGAAAAAACACCAAACGTTCGTCCATTTTCCGACAAGGTGGAGCAAACCGTCATTGCCATTACAACGAAAACTACATCATGTGTACAACAACCTCGTCGCAATTTTTTTTGGTTCGTCGGGCTATGTTTGTCGAAATTGTGACAAAACCCTACAATTTTTTTTTAAAAATATTGAAAAGTGCATTACCTTATTGAGCTTCTCTTTGTTTCGAGAATAGTTTAATATTCTCTACTTAATAGGGCCAACCACGTGATGGTGGAAGCTCATTTGGCCCCTCCGCCCCCGCCCCCCTCACATCACTCTCCATTCCCCATACCCGATCATATAGCATTAATCATTCATTCATCCATTAATAACATATAGCATTCATTCATTAACATATAACATTCATTCTTTTAATTTTTAGATATTATCAAAAATATGGTTGTCATATTATGATTACAATCACTTTTTTTTTGTTTCTTTTTTGCAGCTTAAAAAAGAAGAAGTGGAGTATCATTTTCTAAATCATTTGTCCCCCCTTCAATTTTTTTCCCCTCTACTCGTGATCTTAATGTATGCCTAGTTGTGTATTCACGATGTGGAGGCCACTACAAGGGGGGGTCTACTGCAATAGCAAAGAAATGTTAAATTGATATGTTTTTATTATTATTGTTACAAGTATTTCATTAATTAAAAGAACATTAGAGTGGTGCTCTTTACCTGATGGGGCCACATCATGTTCCTAATCTTGTCTTATAGCCTCATGCTCAACATGTTGAACACCCTCTAAATCCTCTGGAGTTGAAACATGAAAGGTTACATTAATTAATACACCAAATGCAACTAAATATGTTTAAAAGAACATTAGAGTGGTCCTCTTTACGTGATGGAGCCACATCATGTTCCTGATCTTGTCTAGCCTGATCATGCTCAACATGTTGATTACGCTCTATATGCTCTAAAGTTGAAACATGAAAGGTTACATTAATTAATACACCAATTGCAATTAAATATGTTTAATTGTATTAATCCATATTGTGTTTTGTATAGCACATGAATACATCCAGTACTGGGATGCACACCATGACCTTCATCTGCAGGTTGTGCTCCACCCTCACTAGGGTGCATTTTGATGTCATTTGTAGTATTATCATTGCTTGCCTGTTTAAAATAAATAGACACATAATTACTTTATGGTGGAAATTAATATTGAATAGACTGCACAAGTATTCAATTTTAAATAAACTTCATTAAGTTTATTTACCTATGTTTCAGATGCAGTGGAAGCTTGTGTTTTCTCAGTCAAGAGTCTGAGGTGTTCAGCCACTGCTCCATAGCCTTGCTGGAAGGCAATCTTCAAGTCCTCTTCTGTGGGCACTCTGTTGAATTCAGAGCCCTACATTTTTGCATAAGATCATGAATTTTGCTTTTGTGGTGTGATAAAACCAAAATTGTTTGCAATTTATTATTTGGATGCAATATTTCATTTATTGATACTTACAATTCATGTGGCTAATTTCATATAACCACCAGAGCCAAGTTTGTGTTGCCTGTGTTTTTCTAGTCTTGCCTTTGTTGCCTTCGATGTGTCAGGCAGCCTATGAAAAGTTTGAAATATGTTAGATTATGTAAAAAGAAAGAGTAATGAGTATATAATTACATTGTTGATAGTATCACATACCTTCCTTGGCCCGGTGGTGTCTTTCCTTTTTTCTTTTCACCCTTCTCCTTTCCATGTGACACCAGGTCCTTCCACTCCCTCTTCAAAATCATGGGGGGACGCTCGTAATTTATGTTCTTCTCTAAATGTGACCTATATTGGTCCCTCACATAATTTAGATAGGTACCAACTTTCTTAAGGACCTTGGTTCGGTTGAATGTGTTATTACCGAACAACACAACTAAACGGTTAATGAGCTCATCTTTTAAATATTGATTTTGGGCATTCCACCGTGTACGTATGGTGGGCCCGAATATCTCCAATGTAATATCATTTAGATGTTTATAAAAAACATCATTTCCTACAAAATGATCCTGGGATCATTAGTCTAAAAAGAGTGATCAATAAGTAAATTTCAACTGAATTATATATAATAATAATTAAAACATTTTAAAGTACCTGGGACCTTCTCTATCTTTATGGGAACGAAATCCTCGGTCACCACAAATGTGACCAGAAATGTTCTCATACTATTAATACGAGAAGATCCAGGAAATGCTGCTAAAACATCACCAATACTAGTGGCCTCTGCATCCCCAGGTACATGTCTTGACGCATGTTCTGGCATGTGTTTGCTGCCAGAGGGTGCACTACCCGATGCCTGCGTGTTGTCGACATTGCAGTCGACGATATAGGCATGGATGATGGGGTCAGATGATGTGATGTATGCGCAGGAAGATCAAGATCGACACTTGTACCAACCCCTACTCCCTGAGCAACACCTGTAGTACCCTGATCATGGCCAACAACATCATGAGGACACAAAAAATCTTATAAAAACAACACATATTTTAGTTCATGACATAAAAGAGTAAAAAATATAAAACCATAAATGAAATTATGTTATAATTAAAGATCTCATGACAACTTACTTGCAAGTTTCATGCTCTCTCAGTCAATATTTTAACCCTTTCTCTTATCTTATCTGTTTGAGGCACTATGAATAACAACTGAAGGATTTCTTCATTGCATTTTTTTTGGGTCTTCCTTATCATATCTAGAGGGTTCGTGGAATATACGATGTCATCATCACATAATAGTGACTGCACCTCCCTATGGATGCTTTCCTCTACTGTCGATGCCTTTCCTTGATCATCCGACTATGACAAGAATATTAAAAACATTATCGAAATTAACCCAATAAACTTATGAAAAAAACATAATAATAAAACATTTTGCTCGTATCTAATTTTTACAATTACAATGAGGTAAACCTATTGGGTAGAAACACTTGAAGATGCATCACGATCTATGCTCTGGGTCGGAGCCTTCCCCCTACAATCAATTTCCCACTGTGACAAAAATTAAATATAAAAAAAACATTACTGAAATGAAACCAATAGACTTACGAAAAAAACATAGTAATAAAATGGTATATTGGAGTCATTAATTGGAGGTTGGGTAAAATGGTATATATTATGTACCACCCCTATAGTAACTGTGTTTGTATCTATGCGATTTAAATTATAATCGATTAGCAACTCTTCCCCTGTAGTTATTGATTTTATCGCACATACAAATACACGGTTTCCCTCGCGTGCCTCGAATATGCAATTGGGTTGCTTATTTGTTGACCCAGGTGATGTATTGTTTATAAACCCTACAATATTCCCTGATGCTTTTGGCCTTCCTTCAATGTACATAGCCACTCCTTTATTTTGATCCTTATCTTTTAGTTGTATATAATTTGCTGGTAGCACATACCTACGCATACTTCGTGTATATCGAACCAGTTGCATCCAATCTTTGTAACTGTAACAGGGTCCAACATACTCCATCAATTCAATAACTTTTTTGTAACAGACCTTTATGTCGTCCATGCAAAATAGGCCCAAACCATGTAATGACGATGGTGCTATGCGATATATCCTCTTGTTGACACAAAAATCAGTGTTTATTGGAGGAAGTTCCTTGGGTACCCATTGTTTCCATAGATGTTTGTACCTCAAGGGAACATCGATGTCGCCTATGCTCTCATCATCATAAGAACATGACCCCCCTTCAGCAAGAAAAAATTTCACGCGTTTACAAAATTTTCTTCTTATCTTTTGACCTCTAGTTGATCTCCCTCTTTTAGACCTACTACATGTCTCACTTTCCTTTTCTCTTCCTAAATTTCCCTCGCTCGAGGAAGACAGATCTGACAAATACCTTTTTGGTGGTACCTACACTCATAAGGATGTTGGATGAAGTTCTTTCATGGTGATGTGATCCCAAGGTATGGGGTTGGAGGATTACAAACCAAGGTTGTCACTACTAGTCAAATGCATGTGGAGGTAACAATAGTTGTGAATGTATCAATAAACCTTGTAAGGGTATGATGATTAGAGATCACTTGGTAAGCATGGGAATGGTTTGTAGGGTCACCAACCTTGTGTTTTGAAGCCTTGGGTTTTGGGAACATCGAGAGGATTCATTGTCTTGTTTCTTGGAGGTTGATTGGGTTAGTTGGCGGAAGGTTGCTATTACTTTTTATACCTATCTATGAAATTTTTTAAACCACCTTCCTCAAAGACAATAGTCCCTCTGAGGTAGTACTAGTTTCTGGTTAGTTAGTCTATGAATTTTTTTGGACCACCTTTGATGTGAAATATCCCCTCGTGCAACCATCCTTTCATTCTATTCTAAATGGACAGACCCCTTGCCTTTAATGATTAAGCTCCACAGGTTTCTACCCCTATGGTTTTTTGGGTCCCCCGAATAAAATAATAAAAGATGGGCCCTACTCAGAAGAACCCCAAAATGTATCAGAGTTTCTTTCTTAAGAATCTAGTTAAAGAGGCTAATTGGGTCCCTCCCTATCCAACATTCCTTCACCATTTTCCAGACACCCACAACATCTTCGAACCATTTATACTCTTCTGGAACTTGAAAAAAAAAGGTCCACTTTCATTAGTGTTCTCTTTCAGGCTTTCCCTAGTGTTGGCATATGTATTGTTCTTTTGGAGGTTTGGTTGAGTCGGTGAAATATTCAGGAGTTTTTAATGGCTCCTTGTCTTTTTTTCATCTCTTGTACTAGTGCAGGAGCACCTTGGCATAATTAGGCCTCTATGAAGCAATGTTTTGAAATTTGATTCAATGTTATTGTTCCTACTTTGTAAATCATTTTATTAGAGTCATGTTTCATATATTTGAGGTCATATTGAGGTTATTTGGTGTTTATTAAGTCCAAAAGTGAAAAAATGAAAACAATGTAAAAAGTTGTCAACTTAATCAAAAAGGCAATATTAAGAGATGAAGAGTCATTAGGGTCGGTTAGAGGCAGTTAGAAGGATAAAATTCAGTTGTTTTTCCTTTAAAAAGGCTCTTGTATCTTTTAGAACTTTGAGGGTGGTTTAATAAAGAATAAGTTCAAGGAAAATCTATGATTTTTAATCATTTTCTTCAAAAATCTTGCATTTCCAGGCATTGTACAAAATTGTACGGCCTTGAAGGCATGGTAGAATGGTTGTATATGGTAATAATCTCAATCACCTTCCTGTTACATAAAATTTCATGCATTTTAGTTAAGATTTGTGTGAGTTATTATGGATTTACTTCAAACTACTAAAACCCTCAGTTAGGGTAAGCAGAGACAAAAATAATTATGTTTCTCCTTTATTAATTGGTGGAATCTTATGGTTTCTTGTGAGATTATCCTACTATGAATTTTCTTTCATGTTTCAGTGGATTTAGGGAAAAATCGTAAAGATAAGATGCGAGGGAATGAAGTTTCTTGACTGAAAAACTGTGTGTACAATATGTGAATAGAGTAATTATGAAGGTTAATCCCTTAGGGTTTTGTAAAAATAATTTGTAAATGGAATTTGATGCTTTGAAGAACATATACCAGGCAAACTAAACATGTCCCAAGCACTGGACAAGTGTAATTTTGTCAGGAGTTAATAAAGAAACACCCTTATGCAAATCAAGCCTAATTAGGCCTAAATCTGTTTGAGACAACAATATTTGAAGCTTGTGTTGTAAAAGTTTTGATACCCGTTTTGAATATGTTTTAGATCTATAAGGAGGGAATTGAAAAATATGGATAGACTTGTGCAATAGTTCTTATATTTTGAATTGAAGCCCTGACAAATAGGTTGGCAGACCAACAAGCATTGCAAACAGGGTATGAAGGAACCAGTGACAGTAAGAACTTTAAGGGATTTTGATGATTAAGTGTGAGTTCTTGGTTGTTTTGGTTAAGATATTACCAAGGTATAATTTTATCTCATTTGATATAAGTTTTGGTGTAAGCATGAAGTTAAAAGGTCCATTGCTTTGACTGGTTTGTCTAATAATAGCCCTGTTTTGGAGACTAAAATGAAAGTACAGTATATGATTTTGTTAAATTGTCAAGAATAAAGGATGGGAGATGCTTTACATTTATTTGAAGTGAAATGGAATGCAAATTGTGTGGTCTATATTAACCTAAATACTATTTTGGTTTAGATTACTTTATTTTGAGTTGAAATTGTGAAGTTTAGGACAGTCATAAAGAGATTTAATGGTAAAATGAAAGGGCAGACTGGGTAATTGTTTATTTTGATCAAGATGAAGTTGAATAAGGTGTTTGAAGGAACTCTAAATAAAGATTTGAGTGTTTGTGTTGAGTTTTGTGAAGGGAAATATAGTTGAATAAGTGTGTCAAAAGAAGGAAAGTTCAAGATTGTTTGTGACTTGTCAAATGAGATTGTGTGATTTTGTTTCCTTCCTTTGACTCTACATCATGTACTTTTATATGTTCTCTTATGGACAGGCACTAGGCATTTTTCATTGCACTCACGGACCATGTATTGTTTTCAATCCCTTTGATCATTTGTGGACCTCAATATGTAAATTTATTTCATCAAAGTTTAGAAATTTGAACCCTAGTAAAATTCATGTGTTGTTATGTGATGGGAATTCCTTTCAATCTTATAGTAGAAAAAATATGCTAAGACAAATACAAAAACTGCAGCTCACAGGCCAAAAATGGCCACCCAACTGATTGAACATCTCAAAGCTTGGTTGTTCAAACTAACCAGACACCAGTATTAGGTAGTGCTTGGGTTTTTCAATGGGACATTGGATTGAATTGACCAAAATATAGCATGTAACACCTCAATGGGAACAAACAGAGTCGAAATCACTGTACTTGCAACAAAATTTCTAAATGTGGGGGAAAAATCACTTACAGTCATTGTCCCTTGGTCGATTTTCCCTTTTTGAGTGCCCTCACCTATCGCTTTGGCTTTCCTCATGCTAAATGGTTCCTAGTCTTCCTCCTTGACTCAATGGCCTTGCAACACTCATCCAATGAAGTCTTGTAACTTTCCACTCAGGGGCTGGATGCAGTGGTTCTCGGTGCAACTCTCCAGTTAGGGTCTCAGTGTAGTATGCTATGTCGTGCTCCTGCATGTAGGGCCAAAATTCAAAATATATAATTTATATATATGCTATGTCAACATATAGTTTATATACAAAATATATATGCTATGTCAACATATAGTTTATTTTATTTTCTACAAAATATAATTTTTGTATGGTGGCTTGCTGAGCTTATATAGTTGGTTTTCTCTTTCTTTATAGTTTTTGATGATTTATTTCCTATGACATGATTGAATATTATCTACAGTCCTAGTGATTGTTAAAAAGGCTTCTAATATGTGATGTTTAATCATGATGGATGTCTAAGAATCAGTGATTGAAATACTACTTGACTAAAGATTGAGCTATCTGATATTTTTTCATTTAAACATCATGGAAGAAATGCTTGCAATCAGTGTCTTATTAATGTAGCCTACAAGGTTTCTTTTCCTAGTTTTTTTTGGTCCTATTCTTGTTATGACTTATTTTTTTACATTGGTCTATTACAGTAATGGGGAGCATATCTAGTGAATCGATTCTTTCAGTCTCTTTGATTCTTATCCTTGTGCATAACGAGTTTTCTTCTATCCTATGATTCATTTATTGTTGGTTTAAAACACTCATTACAACTAACATGGATATGAATTATGATGTGGGTGTGAGAAGGGATTGTTGAATATGAAGGAATGGTTTAGGAAATTACTCCTTAATCCAAATGAGTCATTTTCTTGTCATGGAATGTGTTAAGAGACTTTAAAATTAACATATTCAATCTAGTTAATATTGACACATCTAAAGCATGCCAAAGGCACTTCAGAGATATGATATGACATAAAGAAGATTGTTAAGGTGATGTCAAGTCTTGATCCATTAGGGTAGGAAAACATAGATGCATTGGTATAAAAGGTTCCATTCAACTTGGAGGAAATGGATAATTACCTAAAGGGCTAATGTGAGATTGGACAAATTTTATATTATGATACAAATAGCTTGGGAAAAGGGATGATGAAATGGTTAAGTATGGTTAATTGTAGAGATAAATATAACACCAAGGGAAGAACACTAGAACTAATTTTAGCACTATGGATTAATCCAAGACTCAAAATTCCACTAAGAGGCGTCCCTTACCTCTTAAATTAATTCCATAGGTGGGTTTATCCTCCAATATAATGCCATTGGTTAGCTTATCATATGAACTTCCGCTATAAGTAGGATTACCATACACTTTCATAACATGCATGTGTGGTTTCAAAAGGTTTATATGTTCTTGTGAATTTGAAAGAAAGGCATGTTTTGACTTTTCCAATAGGTGTTAGGGGTTAATTTGACTTGGTTTTAGCATAGAGTGACAAACCTTATGGTTTAGGTTCCATAAATAAAATATACTCGTTTTTTAGATTCCTATTATCATCTTTATATTCAATGAGCTTTTTAAAGATCATCTAAATATTCATTGCTAATGAAAATGCACAAACTTATGTGTAATAGATCCAAGGTGAGGCTCAGAGAGCCTCGTCTTTTGAAACCATTAACCAAATAAATGCTAAGAACAATATATGAAAGGGACGAAGAATAAGGCAACTTGTATTATTAGGAAGGACAAGATGCCTTTATATAGCATGACCTCATGTTTAAGTCTCGAAACCCTCTCATATCGTCAACGCATGCGTCTAGGCTAACCATGTCAAGTTTTACTCCATACAAGCACAAATTGAAAAAAAAAAAACAATGTTGGCCCCATTCACATGTCACTATGAGGGGTCAACATGAGGAAACACTCTTTTTTTGGGAATGAAATAACCAAAGATATGATCAAATATATCTAATCATAAACAGTCATAGAGTAATTAGGATTTGATCATATGGAAATTTCTAGGAGAGCTACAATAGTTGTAACATCATGAATTAACAACATTAAAAAGTACATCATGAATTAATTATGTAATGGCATAAAAATTAAAAACATCATGAATTAATTATGTAACCATATAAGTCAAATATAATTCTATCAAGAAATCAATATCAAATAGATAATATAATCGCATAACTCATACATTTCAATGTCATTGATCTTCTTCTTCATCCAACTCTTTGTCTGTATCATCCAATCCAGATTCAAAATTATGAGGATTGGTCATATCATCATCATCGTCATTGATATCAGTTTCGATAATGTCATCATCCACACGGATATCATCTTCATGAACATTAACTCCTACATCATCATGATCTAGTTCCTCTTCTTCGACATCTTCGTCAAGCACATCATCAACTAATTGTTGATCTTGATCGTCATTTACATCATCTTCTAGTTCTTTAGTATCTTCTTCTTCCACCACATTATACTTTACCGGACTTCCTCTTGGATCATGTCTAATAACAAATGACCAACCCGGTTTACCTGGAACCTCTAAGTAAAATACTTGCTCACATTGGCTTGGAAGAACATAGGGCTCATTTCCAGCTTGCTTGATCGACCTTGTATTAACCATGGTAAATCCATTATCATGTTCAATAACAGTTCTCTCGAGATCATTTTCATTCAATCGTAGCCTGTATCATTGGAAGACGAACAAAAATAATTTGAAGGACTTAAAGTCACACTCAAGTATATCATCCAAAATCCCATAGTATCGATTTTTTGAGACTTTTGGATGTATGTCACTTCTAGATGAAACATTAGTCACCTGAAAGGCTACAATTATCCCATAATCACAAGTTTTCTTAGTGTCATCCAACTTTTTGATTCAAAATTTACGACCATTGCACCACATAGCCTTGTGGTGTTTCACCTGCAATATGTCAAACATGTAAAAATTATTGCATCATCAGTTCATAAATATATTTATTCTTGGTTGAATGTATGCAAAGAAAAAAAAACTCAACATATATAGACATTAGTATAATTGAAAATAATTAAATAATATGGGTGATTAATATATTTATACGTACCTATTTATCTCTTAAACCATATGCTAAATCAATTTCCCTTGGTGTAACATTGGAATCTCCATTACGATGAGCTTCTTTAACCAATGAAGCCACACCTTCCCATGTTAATGTGTGACCATATTGTTGACATCGTTCAATCCATACCATCATCCAATCAAGATTGTTTGTGATGTACAAATGTAGTGAATCTCACTCTCGACCAACTGTATCAAAAAAAATTGAAATTCACAAATGACATATAATTAGTTAATTACCACGGTATACGACCTTAATTTATAATTGATGTACCTGAAAGCCTAACATCCCACTACCAATGATCTTATTATCTTTCGTTGTTGGATGAATTCAAATTAAAGGAGTATGCACAAAGAATGAATTATGACCCTGAAGAGTACATACACTCTTGTAAGAAAAAGAAAAACCTTAGTGGATACACCCATGTTCCTATACCGGGGGAAGATGTGTTTAAGAACAAAGAAGACAAAGAAGCAAAGGAGGTTATAGAAAATTATGTTGATTTTGTCATGTAAAATCAAGGGTCTCTCTTAGTATTCTCATAAAATTAATGTTTATGCCATCCACAAAGTCAAATTAGCCTTTTACTGCCATACAGTTGCCATACTTGAGTATACCATATATGCATTGCCTTTTACCTCCTTACCATGGCCTCCAACAAAGTAACTCACGGTAGCGCGATAAGAGGATGGTAGTATATCATATTACCGTTGTACCGCAAAGGGTTGATACCTAGCCCACGGTAGAGCGGGGTCATCATCAATACTAGCAGAAGGAACCACTATATCGCAGGGGGTCGGAGTAAGGCTCGTGGTAGAGCAGTAAAGTAAGAATACACATAAGGGAGAACCACTATACTATGGGGGATTAGAATAAAGCCCACGGTAAAGCGGTATATAAGATAAAATACTAAATAAACACTGTGATACTGCTAAGGAAGACAAGGAAGTACGCGGTAGTGCGGTATAATAAGAACAAGTAAATATTATGTACTGTGGTACCGCGGAGGAGTGAGGAGTGACATGTGGTAGCACGGTAATCAGTCGTTGGAGCATTAATGAAGGCCAGTCACATCAATCAACATCAAAATATGAAATTTAGCTCGGTATGAAGGATTTGAATGATGTAGAACTTATATGGAATTAATGCAATATGATATGAGAATTAAACCAAGCAGATTGTGAATTTGTTTGCTCGTGGTAACGGAAGCTGAGTATAGGCAAGCTCAAGGTGTGACAATCAGGAGAATTCTTCAGGACAAGCAATATTTTGGGTAATTTTTATTCGCCACACATTGAATTTTAAGCAATGGCACCTAGGAAAATAGAAGTAAGGACTTAAAAAGAAGAAAAATCCAATAAAGCTTCATTATAGTCACCATTACTTGCACTACTACCTACTTCAGTCGATAAAGGTTATAAGGGGGTCTTTAAGGATTTAGCTCAGGGGTGCAGAGACCCAATAATTCCATGGTCTGGGTGGAATCTGTATTGGTATTTTTATAAGAATAGGAATGAAGGGGTCCTAGTATCGAACCCATGGACTCTTGACATGGGAAAATTGATAGCTCCTAATGTTTTTGTTGATATTGAGATAATTAGAGCTCTAGCCAGTAGATATCATGCCTTGTCGAAGGTTGTTAGGCTCCCAGATGGACGTCTAGTAGATATCTCCAAGGAGGCTATAATTAGGTATTTTGACCTAAATAAGCAGGCTATCACAAAGATAGATTTGGGGAGGATAGAGCAGGATTACAAGAGATTAAAGAGGACTTATAGAATTGATGAACCTCCCCTGCACATGAAAAGGGGTGACAAGAATATATTCCTTCCTATTTCGTCTTCAAAAGCTAAACCCTTTCTAGTGTCTGATTTTCAAACTTATTTCAAAAACACCTATTATGCATTATGCCAAATTCTTGGATTTGATGTTGAAGACAACATGTCAGTTGGATTGATGAGGATGGAAATGACTATCCAAAACCCTGAGTCCAATGTGGAGTTTTATTTTGCTTCTATCATTGAGGAACAAATTCATGAAGGTCTATTACAAGTTAGGGAAGTTAAGGCCCCTATCACTTTCAGAAATATTCTCTACTATGTCATCTAATTCTATTTCAAAATGAAACAAAGTGGACTAAAAGGATGAAGTTGAGCACACATGAAAATGGATTTATGCTTCTAGTGAAAAATTGGTGCTATGTTTGGGATAGTAAGTTCCCTGAAGGTGACTTTATTGTGTTTAGATATGACTTTTCCCTCAGACTAATTGATGCCCTTGGTTTTCCTACATCGAGGTTACCACAATCTTTAATGGAAGTTATGAGACCTTTGCAATACAAACTAGACCAATGTTTCATACACAACTATGCTGACTGGTTTTTAATGTCACAATATACCATCATTAGGGTGTATGCTTGTGATCAGGCCCCACATGTTTTACCAAAATTTATGGCTAGTAGAGTATTGTTTTTAGAGTTTATTTGGAAAATGCTCTGGATGGAGCGTAGTCTTATGAAGAATCAGATAAAGGGGACTTTCTTGCCTGACTTAACAGTTTTTAAGGAATTATCAGTTGGGCCAAATATGTTGGAAGAAGTGTAGAGATTCATAAGAGCCAATTTTTCTCTCAGATCAGGAAAGGTGAGAGTATGTGATCCAAAGGGTCACATCAATAATATCAGAAGGACCCTGGTTACAAAGAGGGCAATAACACATGTATTTGATCCAGAGAAGGATGTGATAAGAAACCTGGTATACTTTTCAAATGTGTTTGAAACAAGGAAAAAATGGTTAATGATGATGAGATGGGAGGACCAGAAGAAAGAAAAAGATAAGAATTTTAAGGGGTTCTTTAATGAAGAGCTAGATTTGTTGAAAAGGATGCACTTGATTCTAAGTAAGTTTGATGAGATGTATAAAAAGGCTCAAGAAGAGAAGTCAGCTCCAACATTTGTACCCCAGCCACCCTCATCCATAGCCTCCACATCGCATACACCACCTCCTCCACCAGTTCATACATCTCCTCCATCCCCAATTGGTGAGCCACCTACTAAGAAACAGAAAGTCGAATCACTAGTTGATTATGGATCGAGTGATGAAGAACAAGAATTAGTCCTGACACTAACTGAGATGAAAGAAGTAGCAGAGCAACAAAAAGTGTTAGAGCCTCATGACCTAAAAATAAGAATATCAGAGGAAGTCATTGATGAGATACAAGATGATGAGAGAATAATTACTTCTTTGCAGTTCATGAAGGATGATGATTTCATCCATACAAGGGAATTCAAATATTTTTGGATAAAAATTAAAATGAGACAGTTTGATGATAGGCTAAAAATTAACCTCATTGGGATTGATGATTCAAAGCATGCAGAGGTGTAGGCCCAGACAATGGCAGAGTTGACTATTGATAACATCAATATTACTCCCAAAGAAGCAAGGGAGTCGGTGCTAAGTACTAAGATGTTAATCATACCTGGAACGAAACTCTGTAAGGTATTTTTGTTAGATCAAATCAGAGCTCAGGATGATTCAAACTTGGTTACGGAATTTGATTCAGAAGGAGTCCCAGGCACAAGATACAATCCTACCACCAAGACCCTTTCCTTGTGGACAAAACAGAAGAACACAAGGAATCTAAGGCTTCTAGATGTAGTACGGGAAATGAGAAGGTTTTCAATGGTTAGGACAATGAAGGCCACTACTCCAACAGAAGAAACAACCATAACTATGCACTTTGCCATGTTTACAAAGGATGTAGTAGAAAACGTGGAGAAGAAGATAACAGAGCATGAAAAGAGACTCAAGTTATCAAACGATGAAATAAATAAGTTATTCATTGAAGGTGTCAGATTAAAGCAACAATTACAACAAGCCACAAATGTAAAATGGGATGAAATGGTTGTATATCATCCACCTGCTCCAGTTGAAGATCCATAAATCCAACAGGTGAAAGAGGAGATTGAAAATTTGAAGAAACATAATATGGATAATGTCAGGCAGCACATCTTGGATACCTTAAAAGAAATATTGAAGCACAGAGTTAAATTTTTAAAAGAGAAGATAAGTGGATTCCATGATGGTTTTAGTCATTTGGTGAAAGCCATGGAACAAATAAATACTAATTCCCCAATCCTAGAGGAATTATATAAAAGATGGCAGCCCACTTACCACATTTTAAACACTTTATGCAAAGCAACACGGAGGGATCCTGATGCACCTCCGATATTAAATCCTACTCAATAGATGGTGAAGGAAATTATTGATGAGCATAAGTATTTGATTGACATGAAGAAGAAGTTGGAGAACAGAAGGAATTCATTTGATTCAATAAAGCATAGTTTCAGTCCTTTGATCATCAAAGATGACGGACAATTCAAGGATGTGGATGAATGGAAGAATGAGTTTGATCAAATGGTTCCTCAATGCTTGACATGTATTTAGGGTGATGGTGATATCAATCTGGAAAATTTTCACACTCTGCTTGATGGAATTATAACATTGGATAATGGTTACACAAAGTTTGTTGTAGATGCCAGAAACCTGCTTGATAGCACATGGAAGAGTCACCTTACAAATTTCACAACTGCACAGGAATTCAAGTGGCCGAATGATTTAACAATAAGCAAATGGTAGGAAAAATATCTAGGCTCGGATGAAGATTGATCGGCGTCATCAAAAGGAAAACATATCATATCATAAAGTAAGAGCCTTGCACAGGTTTTAGATGACCACGGGCTTCTTACTTGAAGATTAATAGATTTGCATATGTTAGTTATCTCTAAATATATTTTATCTTTTTAGTTAATTTTTGTTATCAAAAGCCACGTCCTTTGGTTTGAAGCTTGTTGCCTCTCGTATAAATAAGAGAGACCAAGACCATAAGGAGGGGATTAGATTAGAAGATAGTAGATAGAATAAGTAAGAGAATAGAGATTGATACAATGTTTACAACAAAAAGGACCGAGATGCACGTGTAAATTTTGAAGGAGTTGATAAAAAATATTTGATTTGGTGGCTCTATGTTGGTATCAATTGTTTGTTAAGTTAATTGAAGATATTATCAGTTTGTCTCCATATTTGATATTTCTCTATTGTTTAAATTGATATATCAAGCATATTTTCAATTTATCAGTGCACATTTGTTGTATCTGTGTGGCATATTTAATTGGGTCTTTCAAGTAAAGATTAAAATCCTCTTGATTATTTACAGCAACTTGGAATTATTATTTTGGATTATTAAAGAAGAATCTGATAATTACACCCTTGCCTGTTTATACAAGTTATAAACATAAAAGTGTCAAACAGTTAGAATTATTGCCAGTTATAAGTCACTTAACTCTAATTTCTATTTACCTCCATATACCCAATAGAGCACTGGTTCCTCACATTCCATTATTTTAGTTTCATTCATTTTATCTTTTACATGTGTTAACTGAACATAGTAGATTTTACATATGTTAATTGAACATATTAAGATTAGACTTGATATTGTTTATATAATCTATACCAAAATAAGAATTCATTTATCCACTCCCACTTTCCATTGTGGATAATTTTTTTTAGGGAATAAACACAAATCAAGTTTGCTTCATTCATATAGGTGTACCCACCTAGGTCTAGCAGCACCTAAAGAGAAGAAGGTCTAAACCATTCGGCCTTGTATGTTACCCTAAAATCTACCAAAATTTTGGCAACCTCTTAAGGTATTTAACCTACATTTTTGAGAGCTAATAGGATGGATGAATGCAATAGGATACTTCAGGAAGCATTGGATACAGTCAAAGCAGAAGGGCTATTGCTAGATGGAGCATGCAAACATATGGAATTGATGATAAAACTCGAATATGAAGCCCGAAATGCAGTGCATGATGTGGATACCCATACCTTGGAGGAGTATAAAAAACATTTCTCAATGGCTAAGTCAATGTTAGGAGAAGATTAAATTGTTTCATAGGTTTAATTAAGATCAGTAGTTTAATTATTTGCCAAAAGACAATCCGAAGAGATACCTTTGTTGGGTCTTCTTATATATATGAAATTCGAATTGTAATATTTGATCATCAGAACTTTTTAAGATTTTAATACTTTTCAGCAGTGAAAGACTTATTTTATGGAGTAATACAAAACCAGTACTTTTCTATTTGTGTGTGGAAGATTTTTTCATTTGGACTAGTTCTCTATTGTTTCTTTCCAAGCAATTGAAGGCAATGTAAAATGTATTCTAATTAATCTCCATGACCATCTTATAATTACCTCTCACTTTCCTCAATCTACCTTTCCCCATCAGGTACTCCCCTTTGAATTTGTTAATGGAGTTGGGATCCCAAATGTAATCTACATGGATCTTTGCTACGAACTTAGGAAGATATTCAGTAACGTACACCATGGTCTAGTATACCATATATCCCTCCACCATATAACCCTCAAGATGTGCTCTTTGTCTAACCAAATCCTTCAAAAATTTCAAGTGCCTCTCAACCATCCACATTGACCTTGTGTGTACAAGTCCACACAATTCAATCTCCTCAACTTGGTGTATGAGGTAGTTTTCTTGTGCATTGAAAAATGTTGAAGGTAGACACTTTTGCATTTCACACAGTAGATGAGGAATTTTTCTCCTCCAATAATTTATATCTTCTTTATGGATTTATTTAGATGACAGCCATCTACAAGTGATTCAAGGCGCAAATATATTAACGAGATTTAACAAAAATATACAATATATTACCTAACAAGTAAAACAAATGGAAAATATAAGATCTGTACAACGAATTGAATAAATATCACTACTTACCTCATGTATTTTCCCAGATCAAATATAAATTGCTTGACATTCTTGTCGAAGTTATCTGGGAGAGATAGAGGAAGAACGTACTGCAACAATTATAAAATGATCTTTTCATTATTTTTCCAAAACTAGTAAACATAATGCACTGAAAAGTACATGCAGTATACAAATATATATAAAATATACCAGAATAATTACCTTAATGAAGGTATCCCAATCATGTGTTTTCATCCTTGACCCAAATTCACCTTTCTTTGTTATGATATTGTTTATGCTCATAGCAAATCCTGTGGGAAATCAAATTTTTCGTATGACTTCTTTTATAGCATTGCTTTGTTGCTCTATTAATAACCAAGGAAGGGCGCTTATATTAATTTGCTCTCCAGCTTTATTTAATTGAATGACATTTTTTATTGCATGATTAGCTTCCTGAATGTCACTACAAATTTTGACATTTTTTCTTTATCATGCCCTCCATCCAATATTTTCCATAACGTTTATGTTACATTCTTTCTGATATGCATTGTATCAAACAATTGCACAATTTGTAGCTGCTCATCGTAGGGCAACCTACTAAATTGTCTGGGATAAATTTTCAGTCCCTGTGGAAGCCAACCATTAATGTCTTGACAACCTTCATGAAGCATATAAGTTAAACAAATTAACAACGACAATCATTTTCAATTACAGCATGAGTAAACAAAACACAATATAAAAATATAAATTCCAAACATATCATATATGATAGATAAACAATTTGATTCAATGTATAACCTTGACGATTAATTCTATTATATTCCAACTTCCATAGGTGAGGTGTCATTCTTCATGGTTTTGATGTAGTCTCTTCTTTCCCATTGAGAAGATGTTTTTCAATAGATCGATACTTATTATTTATGTGGAGGAAGTGCCTATACTCATCAAACACTTGCTTTCCTAAACTTGTTTTCTCGACAAGATTTCATCTTTGGACCACAAACTGGACATGCAAATTTTCCCTTTGTTTGAAGACCTGCAAGATCATATATAATTGGATTAAATATGTCAATTTTTATAATTATATATAATGAAGAGATTATTTTAAAAACATGCATGATAACTACTTCATAAAATTAAATATCGTTAAAGTGCAGTCGAACGTTATAACATACCACAAAAATGTGTTAGCCCTGAAGCATCATGAATTGTCCATACAATCATTGCATGGAATTGAAATTGTCTTTGTCCTATTGGTCTAGAGACGTCATGCATAGTGACACCATTCCGTAACTTTAGTAACTCATCGATAAGAGGCTTGATATATACATTCATATCTTTAACTTGGTACTTACCTAGTTGAATGAACATAAACATTACATAATTATTATAACCATTTTACTACAATATATATAAATTAATGTACATGACTATTAAATGAAAAAAATATAAGTCATTATGCAAAAAATAAGACAAATGAGATGCTACTATGTTAAATAAAATTGATATAAACAAATACCTGAAACAATCATTGCCAACATTATGTGCTCCCTCTTTATTGACATCCATAGAGGAATGTTATTGTTGATAACAAAAACAAGCCACACCAAGTAAATAGATCTCAGCTCTCCAAATGGATTGACACCGTCCGCTGCCAATGAAAGCTTGAGATTACGAGGTTCTTCTTTAAAGTGTGGCCATTTTTCCTCCATGTCCCTAAATGCATAACCATCCGCAGGCATTCGAAGAATTTCATCTCCACTTCTATTTCATGCATGGTAATCCATAAATTGTGCTAAGCTTTCGCACCTAAATAATCGTTGCATATGTGGAATAATGGGAATATAACGAAGAACCTTGCGAGGCACCTTTTTTGTGAGTTGATCTATTCGATATCTATTGATATGACATTCTAGGCATTCTGTTGCAAATTCATGTTGTTTATGATATATAATATGATCATTGGGACATGCATATATTGCTTGATACTCCATTCCAATATCTTTCATAATAGCAGATAAATCTCGGTATGAGCAAGGTAAAATATTTGATGGTGGTAACAAAAATTCACATATCAATCTACAACAAAAAAATAATGTGTTAATATAAAGAGTATTAATGGTACATATTTCATCCTTTATTTACTAGTGATGAACTAACAACAAAAATAGATGAAAAAAGATGACATATATGACATACCTTAACATCCATGAGATTTCTATGTTGAATAAACCATTCATAACCTTCAAGTTCACCAACAACAATACAGCAGAGAGAAGATTTGTTTGGGAGCCTTCATAAAGGGGTTCGTATGTCTTCTCAAGTACAGGTAAATCATGAACATCATCAAAGTCATCTTGATCATCATGATCAGTTGCACCACTAAATGTGTCATGGATCAATGTATTTGTACCATCATCTTCAACTATCTTTTCTGATGAATGATTATCTTCTTCCATAGGATCATTAACTTCATCTTTGATATTCACAGCTCCATGTCCTCCGCTTGCAAAACCACATTCTTTGGGCCGTGATAATCCATATCATGTGCCCTAAGGCACCCCACCTTTATAATAATGATCAACACAAATAAACCATGATCATGATCAAGTGATTTTATATATATATAATTTTAAAACGATATAAACATTTACAAATTCAATCAATATAAAGAGATATAATGAACAACTTACCAATGGACAATAACCATGCCCCCCTTTAACATGACCATGTTGCCTACAATGTTTCTCAAATGTTGTGATTAAAAGTCTTCTCGTCTTTAAGCCCTTGCAATTATTGCAAGGACAATAACATTTCCCATCACCCTTTCTTTTCAATCTAGCCCACAATCTAGCAAGTGTCTCTTCATTGTGTTCTACACTAATATTATTTGACATGATTTTTCTTTACCAAGCTTGAATATTTAGATCTTCAAAAAATATCAAACTCACACTCCAATAATTTTTAATTATAGATAGGTAACAAAATCTAATCATTTGGATATTTTGCACCAACAAAAATTGGCCTATAACCTCCACAAATTGTCACAAGTATAGCAAAACACTGTCGCAAGTATAGATAAATTGTCGAACCCACTTTTATATATTAAAAAACATTCGTCGAAACCCCGATGAACGCTAACCATATACCCGTTGGCCCACAAATTAAGGAGGCTAATCATATGTTGGCCCACAAATTGAATGAAGGGGATGGTTGACTTTTGTCGAAATAGTGACGAAAATCACAGAGTATCACAATTTCGACGAACGTCGGGCATAAATTTTTTTAAAAATTGAAAATTTCACATTAAATACATAGGTACCCGATGATACATCTAATTGTACATCTTTCATCAGAAATTTTCATCGTATTTTGCAGTAAAATGAGTTAGTGTGATCATTACAATCTCAAATTTGTTGAGTTCTTCAAGTGATGTCATTTTTGAGATTCAGAGTGACTTCCTTACCATTGAGGGTGTGGAATCAAACGTTGTATGGAGGTTGGTTATAGACCAACTTAGGGAAGTCTTCCTCATCCGCAGTGATATGGAGGAGGGAGTTATTCGCAAGATAATTGGTGAACACTTCTTATCCTAGGTGCATGTGCACAACTCTGGTTTGTTGGAGTGTTTCATTTACAATATCGTTCGCACCTCTAGAAGATTTGAATTGGGGATCCATCCACCGAGCGTCTGGTAAGGCTAGTGTACCTGTATTTGTTGAGGATGCCTGGGAGGTTTGTCTATGCATCTGTGCATGGGTCTAGTAGGCGACACAATCTGCATCGCTACTAGATTTGTGGAATGAATAGGCTAGGTAAGTAGTTGCCCTACTTCATGACGGATTGGAACACAATATGATGGAGACCTTTGGCCACTACATCAAGTTTAACAAAAATCTATTTTTGCTTGCACAAATTGAACGTCTATAGGAAATGATAGAGGGCATTAGGATCCTCATTTCCACCCTCTGTGCTTAAGACCCCTTGTGCTAGAAAGCTCTTTTTTCCAATGTAATACAAAATATATATATATATATCTTTTTGTCTTTCGAATTTGTATTTTGTGATGTGAATGGTCTCAAAATTTATCGGCTTTATCTTTGCATTTTCATTTTTCCTGAAATGTACTCTTTCATTTCCATGTCTACAATGTATCTCATTGTGCATTTTGCATGTTATTTTTTTCTGCAATAAATCTACTTCTAATAGCATTATTTTCTTCTATAAATAAATCCTTGGAATAATAACATATATTGGCTCAAATGCACAAATGTTAGATTTAGAATAAATTTTTCAAAATATCTTCAAAGTTTGCCCTAGTTTTGAAACTAAGCTCACCACCCGCTACTCCAAATCAACCCTCAAAATTCTTTTAGATTTTTCCTTTAGTGAATTCCCTCCAAAAAGAAGCTTTCTAGGGAAGATACTTGACCTTCTAAAAAAGTCCGCTGCGAGAATAATCAAGTTTTAGAAACCTTGTTGGAAATCGACAAAGGTCTCAGAACTGCCCAAAGTTCTGTAAAACCTTTATTATTTCTTATTTTTCACTTTTAATAAGCTTAGTGGATATGAAATTTTTTTGATGACCCAAAACTTACTCACAACTTCCAAAAAGACCGACACATAGTAGATTTTAAGTTGGATTTTTAAGACTATCGGGTGAAGGAGAGGTTAGACAACTTGAGCGGCACCCAACGTAGGTTTACAAACTAGAATGAAAAGGTGACAAGAGATAGTCCGATTCACTTCAAAGATAGGGAACAATTTTTTTGTAAGCATGACTAAAAATAGTGGTAACACCACACTAGAAGGTCAACTAATTAAGGAGCCCATGAACGTCATACACCTCAAGAAATTCTATGCCTAATCGAAAACTAAAAGAAATAGTAGAGAGACGTAATCCATCCAATGGTGAAAACCACTTTGGTGGCACCATATGAAAGTACCATGATGAAAACCTCGTTACAATCATTATGTGTAGTAATATTTTTCACCATCTATTAGGATGTCATCTCCCTATCACCCATTCACTACCTCCATAACATCATTTTCATTCACCATAATAAAATGAGCATCCACCTATCCATAGTAAATCTATTGTGCCTTATTTTGATATTTAATTAGTCACTACCCCACTTTGTCATCCAAATATTCCCTTTCATGTTTCACCCTCCCTTGTTGGACATTGGAAGTGATACCTAAATTTTATTTTGGATTAGGTTTGTTGTGTGCCTAGTGGTCAAGTGTGAGGTTTCATTGCATTCATTTCATCTCATACTAAATTCATAGCATTTCATCCCTTCACATAACCATCCATAATAAATTGGAGCTTCCTAGACTTACTTGCAAACACATAAAATGAAATCATTCTTATCATGTAGACACTTGCACCTTATCATGAAATCATACAAGAACTTGGCTCATGAATATTAACCAATCATTTTATTTCCTTGCCTACCATCCATGTTTATCCAATCAATTGTGCCCATAGGGATGCATCATTCCCCTATCAGACATAATCCTAAATATCACTCATTCTAATTTTGGAAAGAGGTACATTGGTTGCATGAAATATTTGTTAATAAGTCTATTTTGATCTATCTTTTTGACCCATGACTACACCTACTTAAGGCCACCTAGATCTTTCTATATCTTGGTGTGTTTTGACTAGTGTGAAATGGGGCATTGTCTTTGTTTATGTATGTTGTATTTGTGGTTGTTCTTTACATGACCCAATAATATTGGTTCCCACCTTGTGTGTATGAATATTTAATATGTTAGTTATTCTTTGCATAGACCCACCAAGCCCATACTAAGGACTTGTGTGCACAAGGATCTCATATTTCAAAGTTTATTCCTCACATGGCTCACCAAGGTTGGATCTTGATTTGCATGTATTAGGATAACCTTTTGTTTGTGAGAAGTCCATGAAAAGGTTACCTTGTCACCATAGTCTTTATACTATTTGGTGCATAATCTCCTTTGCTAAAATAGAATTTCTCTCCAAATACCAAAACAAACTATCCTTTTGTAAATTTGATCTTATCCTTCACCCATTTCCATAAAATCACTGCATTATCTATACCATCACCAACCCATCCTAGATATCCAATTTATTTCTCCCTCTTTCCCTTCCCCTTACCATCTTACCCATACCCCCATATCACCCTCATTTCTATCAATTTATGTCATGATGCAACAAAAAAAATCACCATGTAATCCACCTTGTATATCCTTAATCCACCTCACATTAGGTCACATTTAATTATCATAACTACATAATCAACATATCTAAGAATCCATAATCATAATTATCTCACAAAGAATGATGCATCCATTAGATCATATAGAATCCATCATTTCATATTTTCATTTCATTCATATTTTTCATAAAATATAAAAGAATTTGCATCATCATAATACATACAAAATTATCCATATCAACACAACATATTCCATCACAATCACCATCATATATATAAAAATATAAATTTCATGATATAAAGTGTCATAGGTGTACATTCTTCCTACAAGGCGCCCATCCATGCATGGGCGTCCAATTAGCTTGCATAGGCACCCATACATGCATGGGAACCCAATTTTCATACATAGGCACTCGTCCATGCATGAGTGCCCATTTCTACTACATAGGCACCCATTTCCTCTATTCTCTATCTCCCTGACACCATCCATCTACTCAATCTCCCTATCTCCTATCCAAACAACCCCTCTATCCTTCCACCCTTTTCCTAAGGCTTTGGTTCTCCCTTCATTGGTTGTCATCTATTCCTCTATCCTACCTATAAAATCATTTATCCAATCCCTTCCTACCCATCCATTTATCCTCTATATATCCTTCCAACCCAAAAATTCCAATCTAGTCCATCATTGGGGTATGCATTGTTTTTATTGTTAACTTTTCTATCCACATCATCATCATCAATCAATCAATCAGTTTTTAGTTTGACTTGGTTTGTTTTTTAGTTTGTTGTGCATGCTTTCTTATACCAATGTAGCGTGATGATCATCCATCCTCCTTCTCCATCCATCCCTATCTATTTCCATCAATTTTATCCTCTATCCTTTCACCCTTTATCCTCTTAATTCTCCCATCCATTTCGAGAGCACACTTGCATTTTTTGAACCCACCCATCCTCTCAATGGGGTATACCTAACTCCCATCCTTCCAATGACTGAAGAATCATGCCACTAGTCTCCATCTCTTTCCTATCCACTATATTGTATTCTTCTTTGATACAATGCCATTTCTTATAGTTTTGATTTCATATTAAAGAGGGGAAAAATGTAGACATCCCAAATCTGACCTTTTTCACAAAATTATTTCTTTATACTAGGATTATTGTAGATAAATTAATTTTTTAAGTAGAAAGAGGTAAAATGGACATAATTTAAACTAGGTATGATTAAGTTGTTTTGTACTATTGAATTTGTATTATTATTAAGGTTCAAAGGAGAAGAAGAGATGGTGTGCAAGATAGAGTCAATTGTCTTTGTTGTGCAAGGTATCTTCTTTTTTATGCAAGGTATTTTCTTTGCTATGCAAGATATTTCCTTCTATTTTACAAGGAATCATTTTATTGTGCGTGACACTCACTTGGCTGCACAAGTAAACTCCTTTGTTGTGTAATTTTAGTCCTTTGATGTGTGAGACAAAACTACCATAACATATCCATTGAGCTATCCAAATTCCACCTTATATGCATGTTGGACATTATTGTTGAGTAATATGGTGTGTGAGATGGACACATTTTTCTCTCCATAACAACATTCCAAAATAAGCACGCTTTGCTCCAAGGATGTTATGGTTATTTCACAAAAAATCAAGTGCTCTTGGAAGATTTATTGAATAGTCTTCAAAAAAATTACTTGAGTTGAAGATAAAAAAAGAAAAAAATATATATTTTAAAAATAGTTCTAAAAGTTATTTTAGGAATAAAATAGATGCTAATTTGATATATATATTTTTATAATAAGCTTACTTAAGTAGTATGTTGGAATTGTTTGTCATTGAAGTCAATATGTTATGATAGAATGTCAAAGTTGTGCAAGATGCTACAGAACTAGTTGAAGGTGATTGTCAAGTTTAACTTAAATATTTAAACTTAAATGATTGTTATTAATAAGGCAGAAATAGTCAAGTATAAAGGAGCAACAACTAAAGCATTTTGAGTATGTCTAAAGGTAGCAATGAACATAGTTAACAAAGGATTTATGTTCATTTTGTTTGTTGGCCTTCTGTGTATGGCAGCGCCTTGTTTTGATAAAGAAGACTCATCATGTTATGAGGATAAATTTTAAGGCAGAAATAGAGTTAGAAGAAAACATATACATTAATTTATGCTACTCGCCCAAGTCATGAATTAAATTCAATGATTATTCAAGGCAGCGCTTGAAGAAATAGTTAGCAAGTCTCCAAGACAGAAATTAAAGGCAAGAATTAAAGGAAATAAAAGGCAACGCTGGAACTTTTAATAGTCATAAGGAAGAATTTGGAGCAAACATTGCATTATTTGAGAGTATATTGGTGAATGAGAATGAATGAAGATTTAAGAAGAATATAATGAGATTAACCTTTGAAGATCTAGACATGCTCTTGTTTGATTCCAATGTGATATGTCAAATTTGTGATTACCAAGGAGACACAAATATTGAATTTGTTCCCAACAACATTAAAGTATGTAACCCTACCACGATTTATGGGCTTAATCAGAAATCATATGAAAAACTAACCAAAAATGAAGGAGAGATTTCTTAGAAAATACTCGGACCATTGCAAAGGGATAGCTATCAAAGAAGAGATATTTCAAATGATCCAATGGGAGGATGAATCATTATATGGTTATGTGGAGTGATTCCAATTCAACCTTCAAATATATGGACAAAAAAAGTTGTATTAAGGATCGGTCAACATCATCTTCCTAAGGATCATTAATGAAGAGTTCTCATAAGCATTTAACCTTGTGGTAGCATTTAGCCTCATGGTAGAAGAAGATGTTTCACAAATACAATATGATAATATTTGTGAATTATGCAAGAATTACTCAATAAAATACCATAGGGAAACAAGCATCCACCTCTCAAGGGACAAAATATTTTGGAGGAATAACCAAGGCCAAGATTGGTCATTTTGTTGGAGAATATAAAAATGGGCATCATCAACACTATGGCTACCTAGATGGATGCATTGCAATAAAAAGGGAAGCAATAGGTGGCCAAGAAACCTTTAGGGTTCTTTTTTGCACATGTAGCAAGAACTATCTTGATGGTCACTATTCGTATAGAAAAACAAACATCTCCAACATCAAGGAAGAGAAGAAAGGAGGTGAATATCCATGGGTATTTCTTCTAGAGGAGCAAAAGGACAAAATCTATTTGATTGTGTAAAGGAGTTCATGGAAACAAGGGCCTAGTGTCAAGGTATGTTTAACTATCAAATATATTTTAATTCTTATTATGTTAATCAAATGTATCTCCCTCCCCCTAATTCACAACCATAGCAATATTGAGGATGATAGTCGATGTCATAACGTTGGGCAAATAAACCTTCATTAAGTCGATAATGACAACCTCCTAGTACAACCATTACAATAATATTTGTAACACCCACCACAAGGTTTGCAAACCCTAGAAACAAAACTTGAACTTCCCGCAACAAGACCTTTTTACCTAATACTTCTAATCATACAAGCCCAAAAAATACATTCTCGACCTACACTTGATCCTACCAAGAAACAAGATCAATAAGTTTATAATGATTAATTGATAGGGTATCCCACATTTATATAGATTTGAGTGAGGTGGACCTTCATTTTAGTAGGGTGCTAGAAATTTCTATGCCTCCCATAATAACAAAACCAAAAGAAGAATCTAAACAAGTGAATCATGTACTAGTTTTTTTAATTTCTTTTGAGACAACTAAAATAAAAATAATATGTGAGGTAAAACCTTTGTTCAAATTATGAGTAGCTTCCTAAGATCTAAACTAACCCTAGACACAGCCATAGATAAAATATATAGTTATCTACAATATATAATGTTTATTTGGAGGGTTTTGCATGAATTAAAATAACTTAACCACCTATATTTTGTCCTTGGGTACAAGCACAAGATTGGTAACAACTCTTGTCTCAAGAGTCATATTTTATAGATTTTGAATGAAAACATCTAAACTAAATGCACAAACCACACCTTTCTATTGGATAAAGTAGAGACCAACAATCTAATGCAAACAATATTTCAAAGGAATGGTTATTTCAACACAAGATGACACGTGATTTCATGAACCAAATAGCTAAGTTGTACACAAAGTTACCACTTAAATGAACAAATAACTTCAATACAAAGGCTAACATTATTTATCACTTTCAACTTACTTAATGACCATGAAAATTAATAAATAGCATCAGTGGAGCATCAACTATCATTATTATGTCTTGTGCTCAATGTACTTATTTATGGATTTCGCAATAATCATAATTTTATCCCAAAAATCAATGTTTTAAAGCACAAATGTTAGAGCTTCCTAAAAAGTGGGAAAGAAATATACTTGAAATAAAAAGTATTATTAAAAAAGAATAAATAAAAACTAAATAAAAACAATCTAAAATTAGGCCCTAACTCTACCTAGAAATAGTACCTTTGAAAATGCAATTGTCAAAAATAACCGTGGCTAAAAACCACAATTGATAAATGAACATCTTCTATGATTATGATGCATCTCTTAGTTATGAAACTAGACAAATTCAAAAAAAATGAATTCCTAACCATCAATTTACTAACATCTCGATCAATCCAATTTGGTGACTCAAATGTAATGTCTTCTATGGTTTTGAAAAGACTTAGCATGACAACTTAGAATGATGAAATGAAAAAAAACTTCAAATCTAAAAATTGGATCATAATACCAAAATAAAATTTAAAGCAATAAAATCCTAGTTTAAGAAAATTCACAAATAAATCTAAAATCCATACAACAAATATGTCCATCATTATTGGCCTAATTGTTCCAATTGCTAATATATAAAACCCTAAACAAGTGTTTGCAAAACTATTACCACATATGATTGAAAATAATATCTTTGCAACCTTTGGATGTTGGGAACCTTGCTAATTGGTGATAATTCTATTGGGCATGCTTCCATTCACCCTATGCCACTCAAAAACTCACTTTTACTGTTCTTTATGATTGTCTTGGCCACTTGGGAGGACAATCAAACTTGCTAGGAATTCTTCTTTGATACAACCACTTTCAAACTAACTTTGACTTGTTACAAGTGCCTATCCTTGTCATGTTTGGAACTTAACACCATCAACCAACTTTTGGGCACACTTTTTCCTATTGTCACTTGAAATTATCAAAAGTGTGGTCATGGGCTGATGCAAGAAGTTGGGTCCACAAAAAGCTCAAAAAGTGGAAGTGTTCTTTTATTTATTTTTAAGAATTTGTCACACTTGAACTAAACATTCGAAGCACTTACACACTGAATCTTAAGAAAAGTCAATAATATGAAATTTAGTTTTTTGAATCTAGTTTTCAAATATGTGATTTATTCTAATACCCAAATGATACAAATTAATTTTTAATAGGCATGTATAAAAACCACTTTTGAAAAGTCACTTTTTTTACCATACCATGCATGTGTACGGACACCATAATTTGACCTAAATACAAGTATTTTTTTAATTCCTTTTGGGGAAGGATATGTAACAACCTGAAGATTGATGAGGATGTCTTTTTGTAAAAAAAAAATATTTTTTTTATTGATTTTTTATTGGCCCTAATTGTTGTTTTTAAAAATCAACGTGTATAGACACCATAATTTGACTTAAACTAATCATTTTTTAATTTGTTTTCATTGTGTAGAGAATTTTTTCAAGATTAATGTCATAACTTTTTCTACAAAAAATTAATAGATTAAAATTTATTAAATAACAAAACAAAAGCCTGATATTTTAAGTTTATAGACCAGTTTGCTTAGAAATTAATTAAAAATTAAAAAAAAACATAATCAAATATTTAAAAAATTATATATTTCAAAGCTAGACATCATGATCTATAACGGGTTTTAATTTCATAAGTTAATTCTGAAAAGAGTCCATCAGCTATATTGCTAAAGTTAGACGTTTCTCTTGAATTTGTCTTAGTTTTTTAGTTGCAGGTCAAAGGGTAAGGATCGGGTTGCCAAACCTTTCCCAAGCCTAAAACCCATGCAAAAGTGGCTTGGAATTTCATTTTTTTTAGAATGAGTACCCGCTTTAAAATGATTACCCGTTCTACTATTTTAGAACGAGTACCTGTTTTAAAATGGGTACCCATTTAGGAACGAGATCCGAATCTATGGCTCGAGTTCTCGTTCCTAAATGGGTACCTATTTTTTTAAAACGAGTACCCATTCCTTTCAAAAAAAATTGGCTGAAACTTCCCCTCTTCGTGTACCCAACTTCTTGCACTTGATGACCTTTAGAACCTATTTTGATTATTAATTTAAGTTCCCCTAAGCATGAACCTAACCCACTTATGCCACTTATCAAACATGTAGACACCTATTTTGTGCATGGTTGTCCTTTATAAATTGTCATCACATGCACAAGCATGCTTTAGAGCCATTTTTGCCACTTTAAACGTCTCAAATGCCTGTTATATGTGCTTTGAGGTTAATTTTATCACTTGAAAACAATCTCCTAACTACTCCAGGTTCCCATTCATATCATTTTTTGTTACTTAACTTTGCCTCTTACCACTAAGTGCTTCACTTTTCAACTCTTATCACTTAAGTGACTATCCAAACAACTTTAGGTGCATGATTTTTTTGTATTTATTAGTAAAACCTAATCAAGGCACTTCACCCATTCACATCTATCACTTAAAAAATTTACCTAGTGTTGAAGTACCTCCTTTCAATGTCCTTGTCACTTAAAAACTCCCAAACTAGTGTAGATGCACCAATCTATTGTCCCCTCCAATTAAGTTTGATGAAACATGTCATAGGCGCCTATTTCAATCACATTAACCGCTTAGAACAAATAATTCTCCTAGGCACCTTTTTATAGCTCATGTCACAAAACAATATCCTCATAAACATAGGCATCATTTGGAGCTGCATTTTTCACTTGAAGGCATGTTTTGTTGGCCCAAGCATGCATAACATCACTCTTGAAGCTTAAAATTGACTAGCATATACCCAACATGCTTCTTGCATGTCTTTGAAAGGAAGCAATTGTGCAGAATATTTTTCCTACATGAGGAGGGATATTTACATAAAAGAATTAATCTTATAGTTACAAAAAAATACACAAGAAAAATACATCATACATAAAATTTTACAAGGGAAAAACCCTTTTAGAAGAGAAACTCCATAGTCCAAAGCATGAATCTATATTATCAGTAACAAGGGTTCCAAAAATTATCCAAGGACATGCCCTTACAAGAGTATCAACAATAGGTAAATTGGATTCATTATGGAAACATAACAACATCTACAAATTAACCATACATATCTCTATCCACAAGCACCAATGAATAGGAAAATATCAAACCATAAATCTAGAGTAGTTTTACAAAACCATAGGTCAAAACAATGCCCCAAAAGTGACACCATATTTGGCCCAAATTCCAATGCTCAAGTTGGTCATGGTGCAAAAATAATTAATCTTAAAGTTACAAGAAAGAATAAATAAAATTATACCATTACACAGGTTTACATGAAGAAAACTCTTTTCAGATAAAAATTTCACACTCCAAAGCACAAACCAATTGTATTATCAAAGTTACGATACAATATCCAAGGATGTTTCCTTACAAAAGTATCACCAACATGTAAAATTCAACCAATTCTAATAGCATAACACTAGCTACTATTAGAAATAAGTCTTGTACATCTTGCATAACATCATATTAATTTAACTATGTAAAATAAATCTTTATTTGTGGTGCATCCTAAATGATGTGTTTAACCACATTAAATATTTATTTGGGTCCACTAGTAAAGTTGTTTGTAACATTAGGTTAGATATTTTATGCGTGTTGCACATGGGAAAATATTTAATGTTAGGAAATTTAGTACCAAAAAAAGTAAATGTGGAGATTCTTGGTTTAGTGAACTCATAATTTTGTGTCACATGGTTTTACCTTACCACTTGGTTGTATTTGTGTGAGCTTGATTCTATAAAAGCAAGCACGCATTTAGTGGTTGAGGTTGGCTAGTTTGGATTTTGGCTTGGTTGCCATTGCATTGCTTCTTTTGAAGAGTGCATATGTAAAGCATGGCATCAGATGTGTGGATGTGTGCTTGGACACATGGAGGATGCATTGGAAGAGTTTGATGTTTCAAAAGTGTTCATAAAAACTCTATAAGTGTTGTAATATTGTATTATTAAATAATACATTGAGTGTGGATGCTTTGGAGGCTAGGTATTTCCCTCTATGAGGGTTTTCCTAGGGCATATCTTGTGTTATCATGTGATGTCTTTCATATTTGCATATGGTTATTCTATAAGTTTGCATGCATGATTTTCTCTCAAGGGTTGTGTAGGAAATGGATTGATCATCCTATATGTTTTTCCTAAATTTGGTATCAAATTCATGGTTGTGGTTGTGGGGTTTCATAAATCTTTGTTTTGGTATCTCTTGTTTGAGTAGATCTAATGCAAAGTTGAATCCATGCCAAGGAAAGATTTGAGACATTTCAAAGTATGAGACACATTTGTAGGTTGTTATTTTGTAGATCTAAGGTTTTGGGGTTACAAATTTATGGTTACCTTTTGCAAATTTGGGGTTTTGAATCTGAGTTGGAAAAAAAAAATTAAGTGTTCACCATGAAATTTTTGTAGGGGGAGTTTCACCAATGACCCCTTGGGACAAAACAAACCTTTACATTGGATCTAAGAGGCCATGAGATGAATATTGACATAAAATTTAACCTATTTGGTTAATGAAAAAATGCAAAAAAAATTGTCTACCCTGCCCTGGTCATATAGTTGGACAAGCATTTGTAAAGCAAACAAATTGAAAAACAAAAATCAAATTCCAGGTCAAGGTTTGTAGAATCCATAACATTGCCATTGTGACAATGTTGTCAAGTGGTACTTAGAGTACTATCAACATGGTAGTAAAGCCATTGGTTGGTAAGCTAGAGTTGGCAAGGGTTAACACCCAATCGAACCCTAGTCACATTGATAACCACAAGCCTTGCCAATTTAAAAATAAATAAATTTAAATTTAAACAAACTTTATAATATGTTCAAGTCGGTTGTCGTCAGTGGATCGCTTGCTAGCCACCACTGTAGGCTTGATTGGCCATTTTTTTCAAAATGACATAAATGCCACCCGCAATATCATATTTTCAACTTCCAATAGTTGACAGAAAGCGCTCTCCAAGCACTACACTATAGTACAAGCTTGGTTTATGTCAATTTTTGGTGCCATGAAGTCATGTGTTGCTCTTAAGACATTGTTTTGGTCATTTCATGTACGAAATCAGATTTTTTTAATTTCAAATAAGCAATTTGAGAGAATTTGCAATGTACTACATAGTGGTGCTAATGGTTTTTCAATTGGATGAGTAGAGATACTTTGGCACTTGTTTGATCACTCATATGTGTACTTTTGTGAGCATCTAGATAAGTCAAGAGGCAAAAACTTAAGGGAGAGCATGTTTTAATTAGATATACATGATGGTACAACTAGTTATCAGATTTGGTGCTTCTTGATACAGGTTTACAAGTGTTCAAAGTGGGCTTTGATGGTGACTAGTGCATGTCTTCTTTTTTTGGGACATAGATTGACACATGTGAGAGACTCGGAATCTTGGTATGGTGAGAGTTGAGTATAGGTATAACATTGATGATGATTATGGTGTCATGGATATGTAGGTACATTTTGAGCATCAACACAACATGGTCATGTATGTTGTTGGTTGGTGATGGTGTGGTCCAATGTTATGAGGTTTGTTCTTATCTTTTGGATGCTTGTTTGGTTCCTTGAATATGGTACTTGGTTGTGGATTTGTTTGAAAAATCGGATATATAGGTGATTTGGTGTTGAGTCTTGAGATCTACAAGTTATCTTCTTAGTTATCTCGATTCACAATTTACTAATGTGATGATGAGTTTGCATGTTTAATTGGTTTTGAATCTTGGAGTTATTCAATTGTGTGGGTTGGCCACCAATTTGGTTGCAATGGCATGACTTGGATGTGGGCTATCTATATCCACAGATCTATTCAGTTTTGATGTAGATTCAATTAGTTGACCTTGTTTGTGGCCATTTGTGCATCGATATGTGAACATTGAGATGAGAGGATGGATTATGGTTAGAGTCTCTGGATAGTCAATTGTTGTGACTTGTAGCATGTTGATTATCATGATGTCATGATAGCTTGGTTACACATTTCAATGAGAGCTTTTGATAGTGGTGGTTTGGTGGTGTGGGATTGATTCTTAATGTTTTGATGGTGATTGTATCTTCTTAGCTTGGAGATCATGGTTTTGTTGTACCCTTTGGGAGCTCTTGTTGTTCTTTGATTGCATTGGGGCCATAGATAATCTTCATTTAAGAGATGGTTATCACGATGCCTAGAGAGCTTGGTATCATAGTTTAGTGGGAGCTTTGGTAGTGACGTTGGATTCATCATTTGATTTGGATGATCTAATCTTTTGTAATGATTGTCGATGTCATGAAGGAACTCTTGGATCATTTTGCTATAGTGAAAGTTCTTTGACTTGTTTAGTTGAATTGTCAAAAGATAGTTATCTTCATGTGATTGGAGATGTTGACATCTTGGTTAGCTATGGAAAACTCTTGGAGTCTTTGGTTGAGGTGTCAATTTATGACTTGTTGGTTTTGACAAGTGATCCTTGTTTAATAAGATGGTTTGGTATTGTGTCATGATGGACTCTTGATTGCGCATTAGAGTGTTGGCATGATACATGTGCTCTTAAGAGCATGATATGTTCATTGGAGCATATGATCTTTCGAGATGTGAAATCATGATGTCATGATGAGTTCCTAATTCCATGGTTGGAGCTTTGACATTGGTCTTGTCAATTCTCTTGGTATTTAGTACATTGGTCATTTGCTTGAGAGCTTCATGATGGTGTTTGTTGCATTTGGAGCTTAGCATCGATTGATCAATTTCAAGTGCTCATGGATACTTAGAGACTTAAGTGAGGTTGGAGTTCTCTTATGATTAGAGACATTTGTTGAGAGGGGTACTCTTTGATAAGGTTTCAGTAGGAAGTTCGAGGAGCCTTCATGTGGATATGGACATGAATTCATGATGGACCTATAGAGGAAATTATTCTTTAAGTGAGCCATGATGACTCGATTATCTTGGGGGAGAATTCTTAGTCCCTACTCTTAGTCATCATCTAAGAGATATTTATCCATTCTTATTTTTAAATGCATTATGTTCTATGGTTTATCTTCTCATGGATATGGATCTTGAGCTATAGATAGTTCTAGAGGGTTCATTTCAAGGATGTTTGGCATGTTTATCTCTTTGTGCATATGAGTTCATATATGATGTCATTCATTGATGAAGAATTTTAGGAGATGTTATTGGGTTGATTTCCTAATATGGGAATGGATTTGAATTTGATCTTCCTTTTTTTAAGGGCTTACATCCATGTGATTTTATGAGATAAATATGTTTTGTTTGATCTTGGAGATTAAACGCTTAGATGTTGTTGAGGCTTTTCATTTAGGGTTGTAAAGGAGATCATACTTGACACAGTTTAGGATTTAGAGGTATATGTAGAAAGAAGACATGCTACATGCTTTGGTTTGCAGGGTCTATTTTTGATCTTTTTTCCTTAGATGCTTGTATTCACATGACATTGGATTTGAGGTTTGTGTGGAGCTATGTTGATCACTAGGTTTGTGGTTGTGTTGCTCTTTGCTCTTTGGTGACAACATGGAGATTCCTTGATAGTTTTCCTTTGTTGAGTGTAGAGAACTTGGGAGAGTTATGGAGACTTGTGATGAGAGATGTATTGCAGCAAACTTTTTTGTAAGTTTTGAAGATATATTGGATGTATGTTCCTTGGTAGTACATGATATTGGCTACTTCTTCTATGTGATGCTATTGATGGACTTGATATGCCATGTTCATTTTCAAATTTGACATTACCCATACTTCCTAGATGTGTACGTTCTTCATTGACAAGTTTGACGCATACAACTTGTGATTGCAATTTATGGATTGGATATGTTGGCATGAGTTATACTCATGTTTGGATACCTTTGAGTTATGGATGATTGGATGGATTAGCACATCTCTACTCAAAGTCTCAAATTAAAACCCCATAAGCAGTCTTAGATTAAAGGTAAGTATCCTTGGCAGATGTCTCCAACACTAAAGAAAGGTAATTAATATATGCACTAATTACCTCACCCCCCACCACATCTCTACCTGGAGTCTCACATTCAACCCCCAAATGCGGACTCTCTTCATCACTCTCACTCATGTGTGAGAACTCATGATGACATTTGCAAGAAACAAAATTTATGATTTAAATTTTAAACCATACATGTCATAATGTAAGGGTTCAAGACACAAGATTTTTTTTTGTTTTTCTTACTTTACATTATGTAAGGGTTCAAGACACGATTTTTTTTTCTTACTTTACATTACACAAAACACAAAATCAAAGCATACACAAAAGATGAAATCCTAATTTGGCTTTTTGATTGGATATTTATGCAAATTTGCAACAACAAAAAGTAAAATTAATAATTTAATAAACAAATTTAAAAACTGTGATACTGCAGTTCTAAATGTAAACCCCTAAATATCATTTTTAGGGTTGTCTAACTGCATTTCTACAACCCTAAAAACACATTTTATAACAATATATGATTCTATGAATAATATATTGTATATCTAAACTGATAACAAAAACTAAAAAGTCGTATAATCATTAATTTCAGATTTAGGAATGAAAACTTAAAATAAAAAATGTTAATCCCAAAATATGAAAGACCAGACTTAGCTTGAATAATTGAAGGCTTGATGAATGCATTGAACACAGAAACTTGAACGGTTTATTGAAGACTCGGCACTTGCTCTTCCTCTTGATGTTGCTCTCACTCAACCGATGAAGACTTGACACATACTCTTTCTCTTGCTATTGCTCTCACTCAACCAATGAAGACTTGGCAATGAAGCCTTGGCTAATGCTCTCACTTTTGTCGTTGCTCTCACTGTTGCAGCGTGTTGCAACCTGCAGCCTTGCTCAATGCTGTTGAAACTAGTGATTTGGAGTGAAGCTGGAATCTTAATTTATAGCTTAGCTTAGGGTGTGGGTTAAGGCCCATATACCATTAGGTCTAAGGTTAGTGGCCTAAATATTAAAAAGTGTCTATTTTAGAGAAAAAAATATAGGCTTTTTTGAGCTCTTTGATGTAGGGGGCAGCCAAGCCTTTCTAGTTCATTCAAGGGAAGCCAACAAGTCTTTTGAGAGTCCCAGGGGCCTCTCAACATTTCCTTGAAGTTTGCAAATTAGGAGGATTCCCCACAAATGTCCCCTCTCTAAGGAAGATGTCTCCTGTTGACTGCCAGCACAGTGGGGGGATATCTCCCTAGTGTCCTCACATATCATGGATGTCCCCCATCTCAGAAATGACAGGAATTTGAAAGAGGAAAGGGGGTCGGGACACATCCACATGAAACTAATTAGTACAACTTTTACCTTGGAAGGCTATACTAAGCTCTGTACTGCACACTCTGGAGCAACTATAATCCAAATTTTAGTCCTCTTAACCACTTTATCCCAAAATAAAGGTATGCGTTAGTTTCTTCCATAGTTTGCGGACTCGACGGACTCGGGAGTCCTTTGGCCAACCAAGTTGACTCGCCACGGACTCAGGAGTCGAGTCCAGGGGAGTCCTAACCCAAGACTCCCCTGCGTGGCTGGGAGTTTAAATGGGTTAAAAACCCATGTTTTTTTTCACTTTTTCTTTCATTTTAACATTCAATTTTGTGAATTTCAAATCTGCAAATTGATTATTTGATGACTATGAATGATTAAATTTCAATTATTGAGTGCTTTGAATTATGAGTGTTTGATAATCAAATTAGGCTCTTATGTTCTCTAAATACATTAATTTGTTCTTTTTTTTGTAAAACTACAGTTTTTTTTTGCTGAATCCTAACCGAGTCTTTTCCCAAGTCCGTCCCGAGTCCCGAGTCTGAGTCATATTTTTGGGCTGCCGAGTCTGCGGCGAGTCCGAGTTTACAAACTATGGTTTCTTCTATACCAAAGAATATAGGACTTCCTTCTAACAGCTTTCGATGCAGTTTGAGTGCCATGGCCATCCCGGCCCCTAGATGAGTTATATTCCAAGGTCGTATTCACACTCTCGCAGGTACCAATGGTTTCATAACCCTTTGCAGAAAACCTTGTGCTGACCAATTTTCTATTTCACAGAGAATTGGAAACATCATGGCATTTTCATATTCATCTTTCTAATGCTTGGGAGTGGGGCCAAGTCCAAGATCACTGAAGGTCTTCTATTTATCAAATTGCATGGAGAAAATATGAAAAACTGTCATGGTTACCAATGCACGGGGATGAAATGGCTCTTTCAAGCTTCTCCATTATAATTCTCTGGATTTCTGTCATGTTCTCAGGATACTCTAAACAGCACTTTTGTTATAGATGGTTGTTTCAACTAAAATCTTTTGTACAAATAAGCTGGGAAACAGCAAAGTCTCAATCAGTTGTTCCTAGCTCTTAAAAAAGATGGTCAGATTTTAAGTCTGCGCATATAAAAATATTTTTCTTTTATTTAAACAAAAAATAAAAAGATTGAAAAAAATTGTGATTTTATATGACTTTCTATGGCCTCTAGCTCGATCTATACATTTAAGTAAGATTTATTAAATCTCCACATCGCACATTAGCAATTCAACAAACCCCCACTGAAGGACAGTGATTTTCAATACCATTCTATGGATTCTTGCTCAACACACTAAAACCCACTCTATATCCACACAAAAACTGCAGACCTACTTGCAACAGACAGACACTTGAATGCTACTGCACAAATCAGTAAGTTCTGAACCATAAAAAATCATTAATATTTTAAACATATGCATTTAATATTTTTTATTATCTTTTATTATTTATCTTGATTGTCATTGGTTGAAAGGATAAAGATTTTAATTAAAATAAAATTAAAATTCAAACCTCTATTATTATTTATCTCGATTTCATTGGTTGAAACCATTGTAACAAGACTCGCCTAGACTCGCCAAGAATTGGCGAGTCCCGAGTCGAGTCACCCTAGCTGAGTCCTGGGGGCTTGGACTCGGACTTGGCCGAGTCCTACCGAGTCTTGGCTGGACTCGCCAAACTCACCGAGTCCAAGCAAGTCCCGTCAGCAGGACTCGACAATAGGCAAGGTTTGAAAAGTGCAAAAAAATACATGAAATTTAAAATTAATTTTTATTTTTTTTACTTATTATGAATGCAAAATGATGTACGCCATGGAGGTTTGTATGGTTTTGGAGGTCTTAATTTGGGCTTGGTGGCGAGGTGCAAAATGATGTATGCCATGGAGGTTTGTATGGTTTTGGAAGTCTTAATTTGGGTTTGGTGGTGGGGGCACTACCCCTCAACCCCGCCCTGTATCGCGACAAGGAGCACGCCCATGGCGCTGCCCCGGGACCCCACGAGGGGCACTGCCCCTCGACCCCGCTGGAGGCACTGCCCCCAAACCCCTGCAAGGGCACTCCTTGACCCCACTGGGGATGCTACCCCTTGATCCCGCTGGGGGCACTGCCCCCAAACCCCCGCAAGGGGCGTTGCCCCTTGACCCCATTGGGGGAACTGCCCCCAAACCCTCACGAGGGGCATTGACCCTTAACCCCACTAGAGGCACTACGCCTAAACCCCCACAAAGGGCACTACCTCTCAACCCCATTAGGACAATTTCCCTGATACTTGAGATTATGGCTACTACATCATCCAAGACCTATCTTAGACACATTCATCGGAAAAATGCAGGCTCTTTTGAGCCATAGACTTCTAGTTATTGTTTTGAATCTTTTGATATGTCATATTTGTTTGGAACATTTGATGTCATGGATTTCATATTCCATGAATTTTGTATACATTTGAGTCTTTGACTATATATCTAAGTGTGCTATTTGCTTGAGCAACTCAGCTACAATTCGCGTTTATAGTTATACTTATATGATCGATGTATACTTGTGCTAGTGATGAAGACCTTGATTAGGTTGATTGGGTTGATTGGCTAGATAGAGAGGTTGATGCTATAGCCATGGCAAAGGAGGAGGCTAAAGCATGAGCAAACACATCCAAAACTAATGTTGTTGAGGGTGGCATGGAGTCACAAGCAGAGACTATGGCTGCAATTGCTACATCATCTAGGACCCACCTTAGATGCCTTCGTAGGAAGGATGCAAACTCCTTTGAACCATAGACTTGTAGTTATTGTTTTGATATTTCATATTTGTTTGGAACATTTGATGTCATAAACTCATATTTTGTACCACGCACTACTCCTGGTTCCCAACCGTCGCTTGAGAGCATGGGTTGGAACAAAGACGCACATGATGCAGCAAAAAAAACAATTGCAGACTTTTGGTACTACTGACCCATTCCCTTACATGTAGCCAGGTAATTCTTTTTCATTTAATTGTTTTATAACTTATATTTAAATTTTATTATTTTAGAATCTAGATGTATCTCATTATCGAATTCAAATTTAAAGTTAAAAACTTAAAACTTTTCATTTTACAATACTTATGTAACTTTTCATCATCCAGGATCCTTAGACGCCTTTGTAGGAAGGATGTTGGCTCCACTATGCCATAGAGTAATAGACTTATAGCTATTGTTTTGATATTTCATATTTGTATGGAACATTTGATATTATGGATTTCATATTCCATGAATTTTGTGTACATTTGACTAATTTTATATATCTAAGTATGCTATTTCCTTCAGCAACGCAACTACAATTTGTGTACTTTATACTTATGTGATCATTGTATACTTGTGTATGTGATCAAATTTGCTTTTGTTTGTGTTGTATTCAATAAAGGGTGCTTGAAACAAGTTATAAATCCTTTAAAATCTCTAAATTTCTAGGGGTTTTTCAACCTTTTTTTCATTTTGCCAAGTCTACGCCAAGTCCGAGTCCGAGTCCGAGTCTCGTTACTATGGTTGAAACAATAAAGATTTTAATTAAAAATAAAATTAAAATCCAAGCCTCATAGCTGAAATTACTGCTCACAAGTGACCAAAGTAGGTCAATTGGATTTTAAATTGCATCCAATTACAATGAAAAAGTAATATGGTAAAAGGAGGCCTTGGAGCTGAAGCAGTAACTAACATGTTACACAAAAAGGCAATTTAAAAATAAGTAGATAAAGTAAACATGAAGTCGATAATCACTAAGCATGTTTTTCAAGCATAAATACAAAGACATATGAATGAGGGATCAGTCAATGGAAACAAGAGCAGATTAAGGTCAGAGAAATAAACTGAGGCTGGAATCCAATGTTATCACATGTCGCAGGGAAACCCACAGTAGCATCGATAACTTGGAACGAACTATTCTTTAGAAATTCCTTTTTGGTACATCAAATTCCAATAATAATAGTTTTGATTTAAGAGGCAATTGTGTTTTGCAATTTTCTATTGGTTAGACCTACAACACAACTTAAACTGACCTCGTAGAAATGCTTTATAGTTATTTGTAATCATACAGTCGAATGTTATGATGATCGCAAATTTTTGTTTGATGGGTCTTTCTTGCACAAGAGGAATGGTGTACCAATCATATTTGGGTATCGAGTACTTCTAGCTGGATAGCGATATCCAGAACTCGTTCAAATGGATTTCTCTGGAACAAAAACAAAGCTTTTATCTTGATGTGATCAAGACATCCAAATATGATAAATGATTTGCTGGAAGAGAAGTGATTATGAAAAAATCTCACCAATAACAATTCCAGTTGTGCTTATGTTTTAAGCCCTGGGTGTGGAATCAGATTTTGAAATGATGCAAATGATAGCCAATGCATTAAATGACACTGAGATCAGTAAGTTATTGGCATCATCAATTTATATGGCTGAGGCAGAACTAAAGGTTTTCAAAAAAAAGATAAAGTTTGGGAGTATATTAATAACCAGCTCAAGAAAAGCAAACTTCAAAACAATCAAAACACTAAAGAGGTCCTTAACACTTTTTTCCACATATTATAACCAAAAAGCCATGTTATTGTTATTTGGATATAAACCTTTTTCAACATATCCATTGTGCGATTTTAACATTATTTGAGCGGAAAAAAGACAATCAACAAATGCTGACTATTAATACCCCCCAATGCAAAAATAAAAAATGCCAAATCCATCCTGTCAAATAACAATAACATTCACACAATATGATGAGGCAATATAATACTTGCAGCCATGTTAGCTAGTTTATCTTATTCATAATAATGAGGCAAACCGACCATTAAAAGCTGTTTGTTCGTGTGATCTGATGATTCGAAGCATTTTAATTGAAAGCAAAGAATTTGGAAAGAGTTGGTTATCTAATGAATATGTATGAACATTGGTCTATACCTATGCACAGTTAATTAATTCTGATCATAAACATTGGTTTAATCCCATTCACAAAATGGTATATGAACATAAGCATATATTAATCAAAAGGAGAATAGACTGTATTAAAATGTATATTTTGCCAATAACAGCAGATATAAAATTGGTCAAATAAGCAGAGGCAATTTTTTAAAAACTTCAAATATTCAATACAAACTTTCAAAAGCTAGTAACCAAATCGTTCCTTATTTGACTTGTACATGAAAGACTAAATTCAGATATTTTTGTACATTTGGTCATTATGCCACATCAAAAAGACTTTGTGTGGACATATTGCATGTCAGTCTTGGGTGCAACAAAAATCAAATGCAAATTCTTTTTTTGAATGATATCAATGGAGGCATATATCACTTCAAATAGCCTTCCATAAAGGAGGCAAGGCATGACACCACTACTTGCCCAAAGTGCCTTGCAGAATGTGTATTAGCTAAAATAAGCTCTTAGGCAATTTCTAGTGGTAAGAAAATAAAGACAAGAACTGAGACAAAAGTGGCTTCTAATTCTATAGATGCTAGGGCAATCCATTGGATGAGACAACTGGTGCACAAGAGTCTTTTAAAGAATCTAAATCAACGTGTACTTCAACACATGGCCCTAACACGGGTGGAGGAAACATTAATTCTTTGTTTGCACCTCTTACTATGCCTAAGATAGAGGCACTTTGGAGAGTACCAAATGGAGGAAGAACATCTATGAACAAACGAAGAAAGCAATTGTAAATTTCTAGTTGTACTCTAGCATGTCATTCCATGTTGCCAAATTTCCATATTAACTAGATATGGTGAGTGCTATTGCAGTTGTAGCTTTGGGTTCAAAGCCCTACCTTATGAGACATTTAGGGTTGGTATGCTCAATTATATAGTATAGGATGTTAAAGATGTTAACGAACATCAATTAGAGTGGGCAAAGATTGGATGCATCATAATGTCAAATGAGTGGACAAATAAAAGGAATTAAACTCTCGTCAACTTCCCTAACTCTTCTGATATTGATGTAATCCTTTTGAAATCTATGGATGCATTAGTTTAGAGACAATTGCACTATTCAAATTGTTTGACAAGGTGGATATCAATGCAGGGCCATCAAACATGGTTCAATTAATTACAAAAAATATGTTGCTTCTATCATTACTGGGAGATTCTTGATGGACAGCCTATATGTTTTTTAGCCTATGCATGACACACTACCCTGATGTAACCATAAAGGACATTGGAAAAAATTGAATGGTTTAAAAAAGTATCACAAAGGCTCGCACAATTACCAAATTCATCTACAATCAAATTAGGATGTTGTGTATGATGTGCTCCTTGAATGGGTTAAAAAGGTATAGCAAAAGGCTCACACGATTACCAAATTCATATACAATCACAAGGATATTGTATGATGTCCTCCTTCACGAAGGACAAGAAGCTAGTTCAACAGAGGATGACAAGATTTGTTGTAGACTTCCTTGCATTGCAAAATTTTTGCTAGCAACAAATGAATTTGAAACAATTGTTTGTTTCAAATGAGTGGATGTAGTTTGACTTCACAAATCAAACATATGGCAAAATAGTGGCATAGTACATTTTTTGTACAAATTTTTGAGATGAAATCGAATAGGTTGTGGAATTTTTAGAGCCTCTAGTAAAAAATTTGAGGTCAATTGATGAGGAAAAATCCCCCATGGGCTATTCGTATAAGGGCATGAATAGATCCAAGGAGGTGATGTGGGGTTGGTTGAAAAATAACAAGGATAAATGCATGCCATTGTGGGACACAATCAATAAGAGATGGGTTCAACAAAGTTACTCCTCTCTTATTGATTCTGCAAGTCACACAAGACCTACTCAGATGCATGGAAAAATATTCCCTAAACCAAAAAAGTTGTATGAAGTTATAATAGAGCTACCAATATTCAAGCAAGCAAGGGGTTTTTTTGTGATACCCTAGGGTTTCAGGTGATTAATCAATTCTTCCCAGATCTATCATCAAGCATAACAAAGGACAGGTAACAAAAATTTCAACTGAGTTTTACACTCCACATTAACAGATTCATCAAAACTCAATTAACAAATTTGAGAACACAACAATTTTTTACTGTCACTGAATAGATTGGATTTACAACAACTCACAGTACAAATTGTATGGCTGCAGACCCAAGGTTTAACTGAGGCTGTGGCTCCTTGAAAGCTCTAGACATTCAGTTTATGGACATCTAGGATAATGCTGAATCACAGTAGGCGTCCTGGTCTGAAACCATAGATCTGGTGGGTGCTTCTGCCTGCTTGTCTCTTTGTTCCTGTGGAATAGCCCTAGAGGAGGAGTAATGCTGGGCTGGGGTTTTGAGGCGGAATGCCCCTCAAAACCTGAACGATAAATTAGTTAAAGTTGCTCCAATGCAAGTCTCCAGATCTGGTGCACTATCTTCCTAACTCAGTCGCTGCATAGGTTATGTTGGTGATGTACAATCTGCACTTTATAGCTGCTGGTATGCTGAATGTATTTCTTGTTCTGTCCAACTCAAGCAAGCTAAAATGGGGCTGTATTAGGCTGCAGCAGTGTACAGATCCTTCCGCCTTGATCTTCCTGTATAATGATTATCCCCAGCAAGCATCAAGTAGCGACCAATGGAATAAATGGAGTTGCTGTCCTCAGGCACCTTGGACAGGGGTTTCATCCCTGCTGGGTCAAACAATAATCAATGAGCAGAAAATTAATTTGCTGTCCACTCAAGATTGATGCCACCTTCAGATCAGACCAACTCAGGATCTCATCAACTTGAACAAGAAATTGCAATTTTGAATAAGAAAATCGATCTGATCTAGTTAGGGATTTCATCCAAACCAGCTAGGGTATTGGGGTTTTCATCCCAAGTAGCCCACTCAGGAAATTTCTTTCCAATTCTCCAATCGAACTTTCCAGCTGCCTCCCTCCAGCGCCCTGGGGTCAAATTTATAGGCCCCTAAAAGAGGCGTGTAATCCCAAAAGAGGCACCAAGATTCTAATTTCAAATTCTTTACCTCCAAAAGTTGGCGCCCAGCATTTTAATTTTATTTATTTATTTATTATTCAAATATTTAATTTTAAGTTTAACACTATTTATCTAAGTTGCCAAATCGGGTACGGGAACGGGTACGGGTACGTGGGTACAGCAAAAAAATTTGGGGGGTTGGGTACGGAATAGGGTACGCCCGTACAAAAACACAATAAAATATTTAAATATATTTATATATGCAACTTAGAAACAAAATTAAGTTTAGAATGTTGTATACCAATACATATGATAAACCAAACCATGACAAATTTCAATTTTTGAAACATAATATACTAATTTAAATTCAGTTTTCAATATCAAAAGGATCAAACTCGAATGTCATGATAGATAATCATTGTTTAACATCAAAAAAATACAAATAGTAACCAATTCACTAATCTAATCTGCAATTGCATCAAATGGCTCATCATCAAGACTAAGATCATCATCAACATTAACATTAGATGACGGAACCACATTAGGACTTGCACTAAAAGTATGCTGACTACTTGACTCCTCAAAAATTGAAGAAGCTTGTGCAATTGCAGCCAAAGAAAGATCTAGGTCAGCTTGCTCTGGTTCTACATCCCACATCTTTGCTGTCCCTTCTTTGTACTCATCCTCTTTGTGAGTAAGAAGGCGCAAGTTGGAATGAACATAAACTAGCTCCTCTGCTTTGTTTGATGCCAATCGATTGCGCTTGACTGAGTGGATGAAGGAGTATGTACTCCAATTCCGCTCAGCTGAAGAAGAACTAGCAACCTATTGAAGAAAAGGGAGCTCTCATTAGAGTTAAATTAAGAAAAATTGTAAATCAAACTTCAAATGATAAAACTTAAAAAGTTAAAACTTACTTGAGATAAGACTTTTATTGCAAGAACTTGAAGGTGTGGCATCTTACAGCCATGGAGGTACCACCAAGAGTGAGCATCCTTCTTATATTTGTCACGGATAGCAGCAGGACTATGATTATTAGAGTCACAAAAGCTAGCAAATTCACTTGAAACTACATCTTCTATCTCAGTATCAGGGAAGAGTTTAACAAGAGCTTTACTAAACCCATCGTTGACTTCTATATCACGATATGGTGGCAATTTGTTTGGTATAGCAAGGAGTTGGTGGCTGTAAAATTTGGGAGTCAATGAGAAGGCAAGAAGATGGAGTGGGGTGGTCATTTTGTTCCACCGGTCAACACAAATTGCATGCACCTCTTTGAAGAAGGTTTCTTCAGGATCTTGCTCTTTTGCACATATGATGCTTTTCATCTTCTCAAGCATTGAGTCAATGCCATCATAAAGCTCCCCCAAGCATGGTTTATCCATGTCAGTAAAGCGTATCATGCTCAATATGGGCTCGGTGAAAGCAAGAAGATATTCCGCCCGATCCCACCAAATGTCATCTAGAATCTTATGTTTTATATTTATTGCCCTCTCACTGTTTGATTGCCTCCATATAGACCATGATTGGCTAATGACCATAGCAAAAAGCGCCTCTCGCACCTTCACAAGTCGTCTCAAGACGATTGTGTTGGATGCAAATCTAGTCTTAGCCACCTATTTGAAAATAAAAGGTAAATAATTAAAATCAATATATATATGTATTCTAAATAAATTATTGAGGTAAAACATAACATTAAAAAAATGCAATGTTTGAAGTTTGAGTTACCTTCAGTAGCTCTAGTCGCGAGAATGATCTAAAGATAGCTTGTGACATGTGGTGATTTGTTATGAACATTTGGATCTCTTCAGCTTCAACATAGATTTGTTTGATCCAATCTATTTTTGTACCCAACTTCTACAGCATGAGGTTCAGGGAATGCACGGCACAAGGTGTCCAAAATATATGTCGGAATCGTGACTCAACTATCATACCAGCAACTCTACAATTCTTTGCATTGTCCGTTACAACTTGGACAACATTTTTTTGAGGCCCCACTTCATTAATGCATTGTATAAGGATGTCAGCAATAAATTGTGCATCCTTTACCTACCCCTCACAATCCACAGCCTTTAGAAACATTGCCCCTTTAGGGCACACTACAATCAAATTAATCAATGGTCTATATTTTGTATCCTTCCATCCATCAGAAATAATAGACACACCTATTTCTTTCCATGAGGCTTTGATGGGATATAATGCATCTTCTATATGTTTTACCTCCTTGGACAATATAGTGTTACGCACCTTCTCATAACCTGGGCTTGTGTACCCCTTTGGAGCTTCATTTGCTTTTCTGATCATGTCCTGCCAATAAGGTGATCGAACAACATTGAAAGAGATGCCATTTGAATAGAGGCATCTTCCAATGGCTTGGTCAGCAAGTTGTCTTGCATCATTATTAAATGCCTTCTCCAATGGTCCCTTTGCTCTCTTTGAAACATTAGCCTCATTGACATTTTCAACTTCAACTGCTCTCAAAAAGGGATGGTTTTCTACTACAATATCAGGACGACCAATATGTGTGTGAGATGAAGTAGATGCCATCTTTGAGCCCCTTCCTTTACTCAATGGATGCCCCATTCTATTTTGAACTCTTTCCTCTGCTTCCTCTTGCTCTGCAATATATCCTGCTGTTATGTGAGATGGTACAGGTATTTTATTTTTTCCTGGACATGGTTTAATTCCCTGCCCAATAACTCCACACAAATGCGATCTCACTCGACTATAGGAACTAGTGTGTTTCTTTTCACAGTTGGGCCATATCCAAACACATGAACCCCCACCTGGAATTTGCTCTATTATTTTTACATGTCTCCATAGCGGTGAAACCGGGTCAAATTTGAACGAGGGATTAGTATTGCCGACAGAAGCTGAACTGTCTGCCATAATAAACCTGCAAGCTGCAAGTAGCAATTTCAAATTTAAAAATTGTTAAGAAAAGTTTGATTAAATTAATTAATTAAATTAAAAACTTATTATCTAAAATGCTAAATTGTAAATCTAAACTTTAAATTATAAATTTTTAAATTATCTAATTATTTATTATAATATATGAATATAATATTTTAAAAACTGTAAAATTATAAGTAAAATAATAAATATTACATTGTATATATTTATATTATGAGATTATATAATTTTTAAAATATAATTATATATATTAATTTTAAAAATTTAATTATTATATATTAAGATTATGAAATAATAAAATATGTGAAAATTTTAAATTTATATATATCTTTAAAATTATGAAATAATGAAGTCTAAAACATTAATGATTAAAACATTAATATCAAAATAAACAAAATAAACAAAATTATTTAATATTTGTGTTTACATTATTAATATTAAATTTTAATTTATAATTTTATTACATAGTCTTATAGACTTATCATTTATAAATAAACATTAAAAATTTAAAATTTAAAAAAATGCATGGAAGTTTTTTAATTTATAATTGATAAAGATTTTTTTAAAACAGAAAAAAATTAAAAACGAAAAATAAAAAAATAAAAAATGCAAAAGAAAATGGAACCCTACCTCTCTTTGCGTTTTCCTTTCCTGGCCGCATCTTCCACTGGCCGCGTCTTCCACTAGTCATGTCTTCTTCGGCATCTCTGTTTGCAGTTCGCGGGGCCACGTTTTTGCAGTGTTGCCACTGGCCGTGTCTTCGACGTCTCTGTTTGCAGGTCGCAGGGGCCACGTTTTTGCAGTGTCGTCGTTTTTAGAAAGCGAAATGAACCACGAAATCCGCAAAATGTCACGTGAAATCCATTCATGTCATACAAATTCGCCCTAAAATGCGTTTTTTTCGATGCAAAAAGTCAAACGAAAAGTTGAAACGGTCTCAGATTCGCCTTTGAATCGCCACATCATCGCCGGAAACACCTGGAAACGTTTCACGAATTTCGAATCGTTTCCACAGTCAAAAATACAATTCCTATCCGTTTCGTACCCAATTTCGTTTCGAAAACGAAACGTTTCTGGAAACGGCTACCTCAGACCCACGATTCGGTAACTTAGCTATTTGTTTAATATATCCATATTATTAAATGTTGGTGTTTAAAAACACCTTTCTAATGGATCCTACATTTATAGGGACATGACATTCTTCTCAAATATAGTTGTCATGCAAGGTAGAAAGACCATCAAACCAAGTAGACTACATAAACTTTTGACAGTCTCCATGTATTGTGGACATGTACTTAAAAGTTTAAGGTGTTAAACTTTTAGTAGATCTTACATGACATCACATCAAAATAATTTGTGTTTTTCAATGCAATGGTGGAATTTTTTTGGCCAAGAAGCCAAAAATCTTCAATGAATGGCTAAGAGCATTTTAAGCTAATCATGTAGTTCATTTGCTTTTGAGCATACTTGAGCGTTTTTTAACACGTACATTCCAAGAAATGCAAACGTCTAACAGAACAACGAATGAATGATGATGTTTTTTCAAGAATACATCTGCTTGAAGCCAAAGAAAACTCAAGGTTAAAGTTTTGAAATACTTGCACTCATAATAGTAAATTATAATCATTGTTTTTTCACTTTCAATTGCCAAAATTAATTTATGCATAGACAAAACCAAGTAACATTGAAGAAGACTAGCCAATTGACCTTGATAAGATTGATCCAAATTCTAGGTGAATTGCAAATAATGATGCCCCTGATGATGGCAATGATTATGATCTCCTTAAGGAGTGCAACTATGACAGTGATGTAGTTGCAGGACTCAAAAGAGGCTTTGACCCAAGTTTTATCATCAAGACCTGTGGGCTTCTAATGTAGCTCTCTTCATAGCTAATGACTCCCCTCTAGTATAGCTCTCTTCATAGCAACAAAGAATCATTGGCTACGTTTAAATTTTTGGAACTCTATACTCAATTTGTAAAATGACTTTGTACAAAGTAGATAGATTGTAACTAAAAACTTGAAAACTGTTAGCATCTTATGCACTATGAAGTCTGCATTGTACAATGCAATGTAATCAGCAATATGAACATAAATAACAAAAATCTATATTCCACAATTCATGGGCTAAACTGTCAATAATATTTGCTTTCTATATCTCTATGCTATTGAAATGCCTTTAAATTTAAAAACAGGAGTATTTCTCCCTTTTTCCCCTTTTTATACCTTTTATTTAATTAATTTGTTTCTTAATTAAATCTTCTTTTTTGAAAAAAATCTTATACTTTTGGTTAGCTGATTTTTTCCCAAGAGATTTTACCTGCTATGACTCAAACAAAAGCACACAGAAAACGATTTTGCACTGTCATTACTGTGCAGAAAGTGATAGTAAAAGAAGTGTCATAAATATACAAGATCCAGATACTTGTCAAACCTTATCCAAATAAAAGTAGAGAAGTTATTTTAGGTGATTCTCCAGATTAAGAAACCACAAATTGAGTTTATGTACAACAGAATTGTCAGATTAAACAACAGACCTCTTTGAAAATTAGAATCCTTCTTTCGAATTTCTTATCAAAGTTGAACTCAACGACTCCTCTGAAAGTCAATGCGAGTCCTGCTGGACCCTCCTTCATAGCTTTCCTTCATTCCAGATCCGGCACTTGCCTTCATGGTTCCTCCACCTCCAATTTTGTCCATTGCTTTCTTCCCTTTCTTCACCTCTGTCAAGAACTGATCCAAACCAAATGGATCTGCTTCCTCTGCATCCTTCTCAAATTCCACAGGCCTATCTCTAGGCCCACCTCTCTCGGTAGCACCAGCAAATCCTTTATCAGGCCTGAATCGATCAGTCTTAAGCACCTTATCAAGCTGTTCATCTGCTCCTCCATACATTTCAGTATCTGCATCCTTCTTCGGCCTATACAAAGTAGAGAGAGTATTATGGGCTGTAAACAGACCCTTGTCATATACATTGTATTGATCATCCGTTGCAAAACCTGACTCCATCCCCTTCTCCTGGTTGAAGAGCCTTTGGTCATACATAACTTCGCCATTTGCAGCATTTCCTCCTGTGTTAGCCATTCCAAGTGCAATCTTCTCACTGACATCTCGGTCCCTGTCCCTCGTAATCTTGCTCTTCTTCGACAGATGACCATCTTTGGCCTCCAGCCTTCTCTCCCTCTCCCTCTCCTTCCTCCTCTCTTCCCTCAGAGCCTCCCTCTTGAGCCGTTCTTCTCTTTCCTCTTTACTTTCCTTAATTGACCTATCCCGATCAGGCTCCACTACCTCCTTCAATGGTGGTCCTTCACCAATTTTACCAGAAATAACACCAATACTTTTGTCACCAACAACACCAGCAGTGGCAGTGGCACTAGCACCGCTTCGCTCCATCCTAGCCCTCTGCGCAAGAGCCCTCAATTCCTGCTCCTTCTTCTCCTTCTCCTTCATCATCAACTCCCTCTGAATCTTGGACCTCATCTCCACCGCCTCTCTCGCCTTCTGCTCCGCCACATACAGAGCCTCACACAATTTGGCAAAATTGTCATTAATCTGAACCTCCTGAAGGCCTCTGCCATCGGCAGCAAGGCGCTTGTCGAGCGGAATAGTATAACCCTTAGGGTTCTTCCAATTGGAAATACAAGGCGGAATTTTCCAGTCCTGCTGATCTTTGACAGTCACTGGGCGGGGTGGCGAATGCATAATGGGCACAGGGGGGGACCCCGATGCCTTGGGAACCCTCTTATGCTTAAACTTTGGTGGCTCCAATGGATCCTTGGGCATCTCTACCATTTTAATTATCCTTTCTTTTGCACCAGAATTAAACGCAGCTGACTGCTGCGAAGGAGTATATTTTATATGCGTAGCAGTAGAAGAATGTTGCGGAACATTCTTCGGCTGAGCCGCGCTGAGGCGTACGTTCACAATTTTCTCAAGCGCCGCCTTCGTTCTTAGGGTTGTTTCTTCTATTTCCTTTTCTTCATCATCTTTGCTTTCTACCTCCGCATTTTCGCTCTCGATCTTCGGCACCAGATCCCTGTGCTGTGAATACACGATTTTCGAGGCATTTTCGTTCTGTTTGACGATAGCATCAAAGGCAATGTTGCCCTGCGCGTCCACTGAGACCGGGAGAATTTTGGTGTCCGTCTTTTCCTCCTTTCGCCCCATGTCGAGAGGATACTGTGCGACGTGGATTTCAGGAAACGCGCCGCCATCGCCAAAATCCTCCGCTTTCCGAGGCACAAATCCAGACCTTTTTCCATAAGGAGGGATTTGTTTGGTTTTTGTGTTTACAGCAGGCTTGGGGTCTTCCAGCCGAGTTTTAAACCATGGATCTGATGAAAAATCATACTTTGTTGCGCCAGAAGATTTTGGAGCCGGAAGGCTCCCTAACAGAGTTACTTCCATCACCTCCAAACCATGCACTGCTCTACAAATAAGAATTTATTTAAGGTTTTGTAAGAGATGGTACCTTCAAATGCTACTCAGCCGACAAATTTCTCTGGTAAGTGAGCAATTTTTGAGAGTCTTGTTACAGAGGAAGTGTAAACATGAGCAAAGTACAAACCCTTGAAACCCTCGCACCGTTCGACGTCTCCGTCTGTCTTACGCGTTGATCGTTAACAAATTAGTCAAAGCAACTAGAGTTCTATCTCATGGGTGATAAGTAGATATAATTTTGTTGACAAAGCATTACACGTTTATAGATTTAAATTTATTATATAGGGGAGACATTCCACTAGTTGCCCGGGCTAATTTCATGTATTTGTGCAGAGTGTAAAATAGGTTCAATTTCATTTATTTTTTTGGGCTGTTTTGTAAGCGAGTTAGGACTTTAAAAAAAAATAATCTTTTGGGCATTTAAAACGCATCTTCTCGAACCTGTAAAGCGTAAAGTGTTAAACAAAGGTGTTTTTGGACCTTTGTCTGCTACATTTTCATTACTTCGCCCATACCAGTTCATTATAAATCCAAAAAAAAAAAGCCTATTTACAATTATCAATTAACCTATTTCAAGTTACGTTTGTATGTGGGTCCGATCAAAATATCACGTGCGTCCGCTAGGAGGTGGTCACTTTAATCTCAACCTCACCACATTACATTGTTAACCACGTGCCCCATATGCCTTCATCAAACCACGTGTATGAGTTAACCTAACCGCAGCTTGATGGGCAGCTTTTAGCCCTAAACTCATCATCTCTCTCAGATTTTTCCTCATTTTTCTTTGTGGTCTCCTCTCTCCCGTCGTCGACGCGAGCTCGTGCGACCATGGCAACTTCCTTCGGCTCCCTTCTACTGCAGGTAACGTCTCCACCTCTCTTCACCTATAAGATTGTTTGTTGAACAATGGGTTTTTGTTGGCGTCGACAATGTTTGAGTGCATTTTGGTGTGTTCAAAAATCATTTCTCTATATGGCATTAAGGGTTTGACTGTAATCATTTATATTTCCATGTGACTGGTACAAATTTGATCCCTCGTGAATTATTTTTATGGCATCGAGGGTTTGACTGCTATGATTTTTTTTGGCATTATTCTATAAACTAATCACATGTAATGTGATTTAAACAGAACATTGACAGAATTTTGACCAAGTATAATCATGAAATTTAATGGGTATATTGTCAAACGTCGGTATAATCATGAAATTTTATGGGTTTTCAGTTTTTGCCCCAAATTATCGAGGGGTTTCAGGATACAGGTTAATGGGTGGACATTTTCTATTTTCAATCATTATAATATGCACATGAAATTAAATGGGTATACAGATTTTGTTGGATTCTCTTCGAATCCCTACATTATAATCTTGAAAATTAATGGGTATACAGTTTTTGTCCCAATTTATAAAACGATTTTAAGATTACAATTTGCAGATAATTATATATGTATATATACATTCATGTCGTGTAGGGTTTCATCATATAAAGTCGTGTAGGGTTTCATCACATGTAGCTTTGCAAACAATGATATGTTCTAATCACATTGTATATATATTTTAGCAAAGAATGATATATTTTTTTCAGACAATGATATGTTCTTATCAAATTGTATATATGTTTTTGCAGACAATGATATATTATCTTCAGACAATGATATGTTATTATCAGAATGTATATATATTTTTGCAGGCAATGATGTATTCTTCTCAAACAATGATATGCTCTTATCAGATTGTATATATATATATTTGCAGATAATTATATATATACATATATATAATATATATATGTATATATATAGGTTCATGTGATGAAACCCTACACGGCTTGATATATATATACACGAAAAATACAATGAAATTAGAACATATCATTGTCTGATGTGAATAAATACAATGAAATATTCTTATCAGATATTGTGTGTGTGTGTATATATATATACAATCATGCCCTGTAGTTTTTCATCATATGAAGCCGTGTACGGTTTCATCACATGGACCTTAACATGATCCTCTATCAATGTATGATATTATATGTATAATCTAATATACATTATATATATCAGATTATATATATGTATAATATTAGATACATTATATATATCATATTATATATGTATAATCTTATATGGATAATAGAGGTGAAAATGAGGAAGAAAACTACGGGAGATGATGAGTTTAGGGCTTAAAGATGTCCAACAACCTGTAGTTAGGTAAACTCATATGCATGGTTTGATGAAGGCATATGGGGCGCATGGTTAACAATGTAATGTGGTGAGGTTGAGATTAAAGTGACCACCTCCTAGTAGACCCACGTGATATTTTGACCGGGCCCACATACAAACGTAACTTGAAATAAGTTAATTGATAATTATAAATAGGCTTTTTTAAAAAATTTACGCACCATTGAAATTAGACATAAATGGCCACTATGGTATGAAATGACCAATTATTTGGCATGAAAATTCAAATTTGAAAGTCAATCACCACAATTCAATGCATTCAATATACACATTCGAATGATTTTATAGGAGGGAATTTCTAGTGTCATTTTCATTACGAATTCTCCTATGCTTTCACTGCATATCCTCTGCAAAATTCAGCTCGATACATATAAAAACAAACATATTATAATTCATATATATGACTGAATTTATGCAATCCACCTATTTTGTCAATTAGACCAAATATAAATTTGATTTCCTAAAAGCCAGGGCAAAACTGAGGCATAAATGGCCACTGCAAAATGAAATGACATATTGTTCTGCACGAAGATTCAATTTGCACATTCCAATGTTTTTATATGAGGGAATTTCCAGGGTCATTCCCTAAATATCCTTTGCAAAATTTGGAGCTTACTAAGGCAACCTATGCACATTCCTCTTAAAAGGGAGCTTATTCGTGTTGGTACACCCAGAATAACTAAATTCATGTTTTTATTTATCAGTATATTAGATTTACATTTATGTACTCAGTGTTTACATTATTTTCACGCATACAAATTATTTAGTTTTCAGTTAGTTGTTCAAATAAACATTATCCATTATGTAATCATATCACATCATACAATGATGTAATATAATCTATTTTCTTCCATTTGTTTTATGTGTTTCAATAATCAGATTACATATATGTATGTACATATACATATACATATGTCTATGTATGTACATATACATGTACGTGTATATGTATATGTATATGTATATACATATACATATACACATGTATATGTATTTACATGTACATGTACATGTATATGTATATACAAATACATATGCACTGTTATTTTCAGCTTCATACTAAGGATCAAAACATTGTGGATTTTAGTGCTTCAATCAAAACTCTTATTGTTGTGCATGCAATATTGTAAGGATGATTTGATGTGGTTATGTTACAAGTACAGAGTACTACCCCTGTTTATTACAATTATTTTGCAAGCAAGTGGGACGTCGAGCGGTGAACCAAGTATGTGGATTATCAACATACCATCAAAGTTGTGTTTGTTAACACAATAAACTCTATAGGCATTTTGCTCTGAATTCTTTATGATATGTTTATGTTTTTTGTTATATTGTGTTCATAAATATTTTGTTCTTACAAATGCTTATTTGATTGGAGGAATATATTTAACTACATTGGTCTCTTAATGGCAGGCATGCGAGGACTTGTCCGCAATCAATAGAAGACATTAAGCGTTAATGATAGGTAAAGTCTTTGAATTTACTTTGGCAATGACCTAGTAATACGGAAAAATATGTGATTTTATATATATGGCTGAAAATTAGATGAATTGAATAATAGTATAGAATAATTATGAGATTAGTTAGTATTAGATTAATTATATATATGTATGTATATACGTATATAAACTGATAGGTATATATGTACATACATATATATTGTTATGCATATATGTATGTACATATATGTGTCTATGTATATATATATACTTAATCTAATAATTAATATGTAGTTTTGTTAAATTTTGATAGTGATATATTTTTATCAGATTGTATGTATATATATATTTATATATATACATACAATCTAATAAGAATATATCATTGTCTGCAAATACAATGATTACTATTTGCAGACAATGACATATTCTTATAAGATTGTATGTATATATATATGCATACAATCTTATAAGAATATATCATTGTCTGCAAATACATATATACAATCTGATAAGAACATATCATTGTCTGCAAAGAATATATCATTGTCTACTAGGAGGTGGTCGATTTAAACTCAACCTAACCACATTACCTTGCTAACCATGTGCCCCATATGCCTTCATCAAACCACTTGTATGGGCTTACCTAATCGCAACTTGTTGGGCATCTTTAAGCCCTAAACTCGTCATTTCTCACAGATTTCTTCTCAGATTACAGTTTGCAGACAATGATATATTCTTATCAAATTGTATGTATATATAAATATATAAATATACAATCTGATAAGAATATATCATTGTTTGCAAATATATACATACAATCTGATAATAGCATATCATTGTCTGCAAAGAATATATCATTGTCTGCAAATTATGTTTGCAATCAAAGTTTTCTAAATTTTTTTATTGACAAACACTGAAACATAGTGTAATTAGTGATACCATAGAAAATATAAGGCTGAAACCCTCATCAAACATATAAGAGATACAATTATGAGGTTCCAATAAATAACAACAGTAGCATTGGGACATTTTATAATCATATCATAGTTATATTTTTTATCAAACTGTAATAATTCATTCGGTGGTGCAACATAAAAACATGGCTGAAACATACTTGAAACATATCAAAATATTACTGAAAGCTTGTATTCAACTTCTTCTCACCTTAAACATATGTGAGGTTCCAAACATAATAACAACAATATTATCACATCTTATAATCATATCACAGTTATAACTTGAAGCAGATAAATAGATCCGATATGCAAAGCAGATCACCAAAATATACTGCTACATTAATCAAAAAACAAAACTCAATACGAACATATTCAGTTCTCCATATTGTTAGGAAAAGGAGGTGGCGTGAGATATCCGCCAATAGCTGAGTCTATTCCACTTGTAGGAGGTGATACTTGATTAATAGAGGTTTGAAGGCATGTTGTTATTTGAGCAAACAATGCCTGGCTTGCATCTACAGTCAGTCCCATTTGTTGTGAGCCACTCCCAAATTGCATATTGTTGATAGTTGTAAAGGTCGATGCCAATATTTTCATCATATCAAGCAAGATAGGGTGTTGGGGGGGTAGAGGATTCCCCACTGTAGACTTACGTTTTATCCTCTCTGCTTGTTTAGCTTTCTTTTCAACTGCCTTTTGTAGATGTTCAGCCTTCACCTTTTCTTGTCTAATTACTTTCTCCTGCATTCTAATCATCTTCTCCTCATCTTTTATCGCTTTCCTTGCTTTCTTCTCATCCCTCATTGCTTCCTTTTGAATTGCTTATGCTTCACGTTTTGCCTTTCTATGCAACATTTGCTCCTTCTTACGTTGTTGCAACTCCTCTTGCCTTTTCTTCTCTGCCTCTTGTTCATTGTATATTTTGATGAAGGCATCAGATTTTAGTACTTGGGACTGCCTACTAAGGCGAAGCACTCCTGAACAACCTCCCCATGATATTTCTTGCACCCTCTGCACTGTAAGTTTCAAGAATCTCTTGTTTGGTCTTGTTGTTTGTTGTCCATCATGTGGGGTACACGATACAAACTCAACTTCTTCATCATTAAATGCATTGTCATCTTCACTTCAACCATCACTATGCTCTTCCCAATTCCTTGCAATAGTGAAGTAATGTATTACTTTAGCCGGATCAACTTGTGGTGGGGATGGCATAGAAAGGTTGACTTCTTCCTCAGTCGGATTTAATTGCACTCCAAGGTTTGTGGTTGCTTCATGCATCCATTTCGGTTGGCTGACTTGAGTTGGAAAACTCGGGCCAGTTGATGTAGTCGATGTATCTTCATTGCAGGGTGCAATAACTAGTTGGACTTCTGCTTGGAAATCTACAAGAACTGGTTGGATTTCTGGTTGAATGTGTGTTGTAGTTTTAGCACCCTCATTGCATTCCCGCACAAAACCATCTATTTGTTCTTCATTGTAACCAAGTAGATGCAATCATGTCTTTGTTGCCATAACATCCTCTTCACCTTCCATCGTGCAAGAATCATATTTTGTTCTAAGACTTGGTACATCCTCTTCAACAATATGCCCTCACTTGGCCCCATGTCCCTGTTAAGGACTGACCGATTAAGTGGCCAAATTCCTGTTCTACGGAACCCACTAACTATGTTGGTTGGTGTCAAAGCTTTTTTGAAAGCTTGGCTTGCAAGAGTTGCCAATTCTTCACGCCCAATATTGATATGTGGGTTGTTTGCTTGACATATTGTTCTTTGGTCTCTGAAATATCCCTTGAATAGAGCAAAAATGCTGACATCCAACGGTTGCAGCTTGTGACTGGTATGAGCAGGCAACGTTAACAGGTATATTCCTAATTTTCTTGCTTCTTCTATGGTCTTGAAAGCCACGTGGCTTCCATGACCGTCAAAAATGAGAAGGGCCTTGTTTGTCGGTGAAACCCCACCAGGGATATTACCTGCAAAATGGTCTAACCATTTGATAAATAGTTTCTTTGTCATCCAAGCATGTTCTTGGATTCCCATCAATGCCCCTATCTCACAATTTACGATATATTTTTGCATGTTCCTTTTTTATTTAAATAGGTAGAACCCAGGAATACTTAACCCAGCCACACTTACACAAGCCAGCACTGTGATCCACTCTCTGCTTTTTGAAACCAAATGTGGTACATATTTTGCACCCAATTTGGTAATAACTCTCATGCCACAACTCCTAGCAACTTGAATACCAGTCGTAGAGTTCCAAATTTGACTTGCTCCATAGTGGTTAAGGTTTATCATATTCTCAAGGTTGTCATAGAATGCTTGCACGAGAGAAGGATGAACCATAATTGCTTTGTCACTGTCCACTCTTTCAGTTGTTCTGATTATTAGATTTGGGTGCCTTCTTCAAAATCCTACCCACCATGACCATCTGGGGACCCCATTTGTGAATGGATTGGGTTGACTTGCAGTGATTTGCGCAACTGTGGCTTGTAGTTGATTGACTTGTAGTCTATGGCCCAATTCTGCCATGTCCTTGCACCATTGAACAACTTCAACCTCCTTATCAAATAAAATGGTACGTGGTCCCCTCCTCTTGGTGTTGGTAACTCCTAATAGCCACGCCCTCAAACTACTAGGTGGCATACCCCACTTGATTGTTGTTGCCTTGATTGAAATGTTGTGTTCTTCGACACTTTTAACAACTCCTTCCATATCAGCATATGTCCATTGCCTAATGGGTACAGGTGAGGGAAATTGCACAACAAGTTGAACATCTGGCTAAACAGGAGGTTCGAGTTTTATTGTGTTGGTGGCTTCATCCGTAGAGTCGGGAACGTCTTGTGTGGGAATTGCATGCACTTCCTCATCAGGCTTTGATTCAACGAAGTGCACCCCACGAGTGACTCTAATGGTGCATGGTCCTCTTCCTACAACCCTTTGAGATTGTCTTTTAGCAGGTGCCATTATATTCCACTTAACTTGCATAGACAGTCAAACTTGCTTAACTTGTTAGTGCAGCAAAGAATATATCATTGTTTGCATATATATATATATATATAATCTGATAAGAACATATCATTCTCTGCAAAAATATATATACAATCTGATTAGAACATATCATTGTTTGTGAAGCTTCATGTGATTAAATTTCATGATTATAATGTAGGGATTCAAAGAGAATCTAACAAAATATGTATACCCATTTAATTTCATGTGCATATTATAATTACTAAAAATATAAAACGTCTACCCATTAACCCGTATCTTGAAACCCATTAAATTTCATGATTATACTGGTGCATGACAGTATACCCATTAAATTTCATGATTACGCCATTTAAAAATTTGACAATGTTTTGTTTAAATCACATTACATGTGATTAGTTCATAGAATAATGTCAAAAAAAATCATAGCAGACAAACCCTCGATGCCATAGACAAAATAATTCACGAGGGATCAAATTTGTACCAATCACATGTAAATACAAATGATTACAGTCAAACCCTTAATGTCATACAGAGAAATGATTTTTAAACACACCAAAATGCACTCAAACATCATCGACACCAACAAGAACCCATTGTTGAACAAACAATATTGCAGGTGAAGAGAGGTGGATCAAATTTCTACCAGTCAGATGTAAACCCTACACAGCTTGAAATGATGAAACACTACATGGCATGACTGTATATATATATATATGTGTGTGTGTGTGTGTGTGTGTGTGTGTGTGTGTGTGTGTGTGTGTACAATCTGATAAGAATATATCAAATATATATATGCATCTAAGTTTGCCAGGATGAAGAAACAGGGGAGCTATTTTGGCCTATAGAGAATGCAGTGAAGTGTTATAGAAATCATGGTATTTTCCATGACTTTAAAATTCATGGCATTTGCTAATAAATAACCAGTCATGGTATTTTCCATGGTTTCTAGAATACTTCTGACGACATGCATTGTAGGCCAAGAGAGTTATGATGCATCTACATCAGCACGGGTTGCCGAGAAATTTTTGCGTCTACTACATGTCATTGACTTGGACAATAGTGTAATGCAAGGAAAGTCATAGAGCAAGGTGAAATTATTTGATGGTATGGAAGTATATGATGAAACACTACATGACATGACTGTATATATATGTATGTATGTATGTATGTATGTATGTATACAATCTAATAAGAATATATCATTGTATTCATAGAGAATGATATATTCTTATCAAATTGTATATATATATATATACAATATGATATGATGAAACCCTACATGGCATGACTGTATATATATATATATATATAATTGTCTGCAAATTGTAATCCAAAAACCGTTCAATAAATTGGGAAAAAAATTGTATACCCATTAAACTCCATGATTACTAAAGAGGGATTCGGAATATAACTGTGATATGGTTAAAAAATGGGTAATGTTGTTGTTATTATATTTGATGTATCCTTTAAGGATAATGTTGTTATTATCTTTAATTTATGATGAATGCAAGTGAAAAAAATGTAACTGTGATATGATTAAATAATGGATAATGCTAAGTTGAACAATTGACTAAAAATAGAATAATTTGTATGCCTGAAAATAATGTAAACGTTGAGTACATAAATATAAAAGAGTATATTGAATAATGAAATAGACAACATAAATTCAAAATAGTATGCCTAAAAATAATGTAAACATTGAGTACGTAAATATAAAACAAAACAGTGCCTGAAAATAATCTAAACACTGAGTACATAAATATAAAATAGTATATTGAATAATGAAACAAAAAATAAATGTAAAACAATAAATTGATAAATAAAAACATGAATATACTTATTTTGGGTGTACTGACCTGAATAAGCTCCCTTTAAAGAGGAATGTGCAGAAATTGCCTTAGTAAGCTCTGAATTTTTCAGAGGATATTCAGTGAAAGCAGAGGAGAATTCGTAATGAAAATGACCCAGGAAATTCCCTCTTATAAAATAATTTTGTTGTGTAAACTGAATGCATTGAATTATGGTGGTTGAATTTCAAATTCGAATGCATTGAATTGTGGTGGTTGAATTTCAAATTTGAATTTTTTATGGGAGACAATCTGTCATTTCATTTTGCAGTGGCCATTTATGCCTGAGTGTTGTCGTGGCTATTAGGAAATCAATTTTATATTTGGTTTCATTGATAAAATAGGTGGCTTGCATAAATTCAGTCATTTATATAAATTATAATATGTTTTCTGGTTTATTAGGGAGCCTTACACCATTAACTATGTGTGTAGGTACCAGAAGTTGATGGAGTTAATACATGATGATGTGATAGGAAGTGTGGGTGAATGTGCAATTGATAGCTCATAAAGTTGATCAATGTTTGATAATATGTCACAATATGCACCATTAACTGTTCATAATGGTTTATATAATGTGAAATTATGCACCATTAACTGTTCAAATATACATTTATATACAATGTAGTTGAAGCTTTGAGCCACTTGCATAGAGTGGTAATTGTAAACATCAATGTACTTAAATAAATGCAAAAATTACTTTATTTTCTGCAACTTGTCTTATGTTCAAAACATATATGTACCAATAGATGTTTAGATTTTTTATTTATTTTTGGTTAGCTACACATTTAGTAGTGAACATATATTGGTGTCATTTGTAATTTTTTATTGGCATAAATAAAATAAAGTAATGACTAAAATATAAACGGTTATTGGGGGGTCAGGTAAGTATGGAGTAAACAACAATTGGCACATCTCCCCTATTTCATTTATATGAGCCGACTTCCACGGATAGAGGGTAAATTCATAGGAATAAAATGAAATGAAATATTTTAATAACATCGCAATCTATGGGATTCAGAAACAACACAAGACCGTTAGCAAAAGAAAAGACCCTAAATAGTTTAAGATCTTCGGTTGAGGTCAGTCCTACGACAGTGAATTTTGATGTAGTTTGTCGATTTGACCAACCTTTCCTCCTTAAACAAGGTATTAATTTATCAACTTGTAAGGTGCCCTCATAACTGACCTGAATATCTTTATACGTTGAGCACTCCATAACAAAGTGTCATTTTGTCTCCACCAATCCTATGTCGCAAAATTGACATAGTCTTGTTTCCCACTCTTCTTTAGGAACCATCCATCTGCCTGTTTCACATCTAAGACGGTGTGAGCTAATACAAAGTTGAGCTATCAACATCTTTGCTCTCCATTTAATATTCGCTCCTATATAGGCCTTTTCTTCATGGTCCCTCTTGGGATTACATTCTTTGATATAGCAATCTTTTTTTCACCCTAATTGTTTTGTCCATATATCATTTCTAAAATTTTGCTTTACATATTTTTTTATTTCTTCATTTGTACTTAGACAATCATGCATATTCACACCCCACTTTTTTGTCAAGATTTTGTTTTGTTTCATCCATGTATTCTTTCTTCTATCCAACTCTTCTTCTACAATTAGCTTAGGCCAACGATGGTTCTCCATATTTTGGACCTTTTGTAGGTAACTTGGTAACCAAATCATTATTGAAGCTTCCAAGGGGAAGGTGCCTGTCTTCACCAATAAAATCTCATAAGGTATTGTAGTTTTGAGTTTAAGGCTGCTAACAATTAGATGCTTTTGAATTCTTTCCACTCGCCTCCATTTTTGATTTGACATGTTGTTGCCCCAAATTTCATACCCATATAGAACCACTGAGGTCACAAGTAAGCCAAACAACCATCGATTCTATTTTTCAATGAATTGATCTTCTAGGGCTACATATGAAGACTTTAAATTTATTATATACTAGCAATTGTACCCTTGGGTGTGCAATGTGTATGTCGAAGAGGTGTGGAAGGTCAATTAAGAAAAAAATTGGTATATTTTTTGCATACATTTTGCAGTACATGAGGTCAATTAGTAGGCCATTTAGAAAATGATTTTTGTGCAACAAAGGTATCAATGGAGAAGTGAGCTTCAAATCAACTATGCACCCTCTTATAAGGATCTGAACACAACTAAAACAAAAATTCTGAATAAGGAAGATAATCATGATCCATTACCAATAGGCTCATGTTAGGTTTGCAAAAAAGAGAGGGGGAGATAAAGGTGGGAAGAGTGGGACAAAGAGAGAGAAAAAAATAGACATAAAGAGCAAAGAGAGAGGACCTAAGAATGAGGGATATATAAAGAGGGAGATAGACACACACATAGATGCATAGAGATAGAGAGACCAAAAGGTAGAGGGAGAAAGGATAAGAGAGATAAAAGGGAAAGAGATATTGAGATAAGAGAGATTAATAGTTAAAATTGCATCTATAACATCTAAAACAATCTCCTTTCATTATGTTGTATAGATGTCATAACCTATTATAGAGATGTTATTTTTACACAATTAAGGAGAAGGTAGGCAAAGGTCTTTGAAACTAAATTTGTACATGTCAATTGCATTTTATTGAAATTTTCCAAGGAATTTTTGAACAACAAATCTATTTTTTACATATTCTATGATCGTAGAAAGCCATGACAACACATCTTTAGGGAATTCTACTAAACAATTTTCTCCCACAAAAGTTGATCATTTTGAGTTTGGGCTCTAGGTCCACCCATTAGATTCAAGTTGACAATGTGGATTGTGTGATTTGTCTCCAAGTAGTGTAGGTTGCATGTTATAAAGTTTCATTACTTCTTACCCAAAAAATGATGGGTGAAGTTATTTCTAGTCGATGCATTAATAAGGACCTCAATGTAGGCTGATATGTAGGTATGATGGATACCATATAGCATAGAATTAATTTTCCCAAAGAATATTTAGTGGTAAGCTATGTTGTATTGTATATTTTTACTTGATACTAATACAATTTTGTGATGGTAGAAATGGGACCTTCCTTTGTAGTGAGATGAAATGTTCATATTTTTTAGTATGCTAAATTCTAGTTCATTGGTGTCTTGATACATATATACTGGAAGAATTATTATCTATTAAGATTAGAAATCCTATATCAAAGCAACTCTTGGGAAAGTTGTGGCTATGAAAGTATATCCAACTTGTTCTTTTGAAGAGAAGAAGCCTCTTTACTACAAATTTTACATTTTATTTTTCTTTGGTGTGTCATTAGTAAAATCTATGGAACATGGAGAGGGGAATATAGAAAGAGAGATAGAGCATGAAGAAGAGAGAGAATAGATATAGAGGGAAAGATATAGTAGGAGAGAGGAGGAAAGAGAGAGAAAAAGAGTGATAGAAGAGACTAAGAGATATATAAGGAAAAGTAAAAAGAGATAAATAAGTAGAGAGGGAAATAGACAGGGAGAGAAAGTGATAAATTTATAGAGAAGAATAGAGAGAGATAGGAGATGGGAGAAAAATAAGAGGTATAAAGGGAAATAAAGAATGGCTTTTGATGAACTATTATGTGCCAATAATCCAAAGATGGCACATGTCCATGGGGATCTCTCTCTTTATGTCTCTCTATCTTTCTCCATGTCTCTTATTTCTCTCTATATATCTCATGCTCTATTTCCCTAAAGTTTAAAACTTAAATCTACACATAAAATTAAAATAGAATAAACTAAATGCAAAGTCATAATATATATTAAATAAAAAAGTAAAGCTATTTATTAATTTAGAAGAATTAAAATATTAATAATATATGTACCTAAGAAATATAATTAATATATTAAAAATAATAATAAATATAAATTATTATAAATTTGAGCATAAATATAGTTAAATTCATAAATAAATTAAATTTTTTAAATGAAAACTCTACTAAGCTATATTAAAATTGTTAAAGCTAAGTTAAAATTCTAAAATGAAAACCCTACTAAGCTATATTAGAATTGTTAAAGCTAATTTTTATTTTTTTTAAAAAGGGGTAAAAACTTTATTGAAAATCAAAAAGTAACATTACAAAGAAAGAAAAGAAGCATAGTCCCAAGAAACAACAAAATCACAAGGACAAAACCCAACCAAGGGCAACCAAATCCTTAACCAGCCTTATCCTCTGCAAGAATTCCCTCCAAATCATGGCGAAGCTCGAGAGGAACAAGATCCCATTCCTCGACTCTCCAACCATCATCACGCTCAGAAGCACATTCTGCCAAGCAATCTGCAACCCTATTCCACTCCCGTGGAATATGAACAAAATTCATCATTTCCATCATCGAACTAACTTGTAGAATCTGTTGCACAATCATAACCAATTTCCAGCTGACACCCATCACTTTCCGCTCAATGAGAAAATTAATCAAGATTTGAGAATCGGATTCACAAATAAGGCGTCTCCACCCCAAAGCATGAGCCCTCTCGAAGGCGCATAGGATTGCCAAGCCTTCCACAATGTTGATAGTCTTCGTCCCCTCATGGACTGGAAAGAGGAAAATCACCGAACCTGAAGAATCCCAGCCAATCCCCCCAATACAACAGGCCCAGGATTACCCCTGGAAGAACCGTTCGTATTAATCTTGAGAACCCCATCAGGAGGAAGCTGCCATCTACCAACCCTATTAATTTTTTGCTTCATCTTTCATCCTCTCCTGACACACGTAGAAGACAAACAACCCCTGAATACCCAATATCTACACCACCTCAGTATCCCTTTTCTCTAAAGGAAAGCTCACAGCACACTTAGCCTCCACCGTCTCCTGAATCATGCCCAAGATTCTCTACCAGACTTGTTACGCCAAATTTTGCTCGCCACGAAAAATACGATGATTCTGTTCGAGCCAAATATGCCACAACATAAAAATAGGCCCCATGTACCACACTTCCTGTAAAAAAAGAAGCCACAAAGGGAGGCCTACCCACACTATTCCAAAAATCAATCAATGAGGAAGCATGCACACAGGGGCTCTGCCAAACTCTCCACCAGAAATGCCAAATCTGGATCGCATAGGGATAGTGGAAAAACAAGTGAGAAGACTCTTCCTTAGTAGACCCACACAAAAAACAGACAGAAGGGCCATGGAAACCCCTCTTATGAATGTTGTCCCAAGTTAAACACCTATTCCAGGTCAACATCCAAATAAAGTAATTACACTTTGGCCAGCTTCCTCCCCCTCCACCTTGTGGGACAATAACACCTTATATCTAGAGGCAACAGTATAGACACCCATAGGATTAGGAAACCAGGCTAGCACATCCTCTTCTTGGAGTGAACTACACGGGCTACTGGAAAGGATACTATGCAGTTCAACACATTCTTCTTGTAGACCAACATCCGACCAAACATCAGGAGACTTCCATCTTGCCACCTCTAGTTGCCCGCAGAGAGAGGAGAATTTAAAGTCACTCACCTGAGACCAACCAGCCTCGAGAAAACTCTGAAAAAGATTCAATAAATTAGGATACTGAGAAATGAGAGGAGGGGAGCCATCCCAAGAATCAAACCAGAATTGAACCACAGTCCCCTACCTACAAATCCAAAATAAACCTTCCTTAATAAGAGCAGCCCCCTTCTTAAGAGTGCCTCGAATCACTGAACCCTTTCCAATAAGAGGATAGCGAGGGATATCAGTCTGAGGAATCCCCAAGAAATACTTCTAAGATAGAACTCGAGCCCAAGTTTTATCCTGCTTAGTTCACAACCACCAATACAACTTCGCAGCTAGGGCCACCCCAGTTAAAGCAGATTGTCATAAGCTAAGACCTCCAAACTGCTTCGAGCTACAAACAACCTCCCATCTAACCAAACTCCATTTGGAGGACCCCAGACAACCAACCCATAAAAAATGTCTAGCAACGAAGTCAAAATCCTTAATAAAGCTTACCGGGGCAACCTAGAGCATGCATCTGTACATGGGCAAGACCTACACCACTGACTTAATTAACTAAACACACCCAACAAAAGATAACCACCGATGAGTCCAGTGATTAAATTTCACCCACAATTTATCCAAAATATTATGCCAAGCCTCCCTAGGCAATCTCCTAGTCGAGGTGGGTATTCCAAGATAGGTCAAAGGGAGAGTCCCGATCTGAAATCTCAAAGTATGAGCAATCCTCTGTTGGATGGGGCCCAGAGTATTAAAAAATAAGATAGAATATTTGTCCTCATTAATCAGTTGTCCCGACGCAATTAGGTAGGTGTCCAACACCCTGTGAATATTGGCAGCCTCTCTTAATGTAGCCAAACCCATCAAAGTAGTATCATCCACAAACTGTAGGTGAGATTGCGGAGGCAAGTCACCACCCCACTACCAACCCTAGATGAGACCACCCTCCACATTTCTTTTAATCAACCATCCCAAACCTTCAGCAAGGAGAAGAAACAAATACGAGGAGAGGGGATCCCCTTGCAGAAGCCCCCTAGATACACCAAAAAGCTCAGAGTGTTCCCCGTTAATAAGCACAAAGAAAGAAAATGAGGTAACATAACTCATTGCCCATTGGATCCATTCTTCCTAGAAACCAAAAGCACTGAGGATATTTTGAAGGAAGGACCACCTGACTCTATCATAAGCCTTAGCCATATCCAACTTAATAAACATCGCCTTTTCTTTGGAGCGGGCCATCGAATGAATGGTCTCAGCTGCAATAACAATTCCATCCAGAATTTTCCTACCCACCACAAAGCCACTCTACTCCTCAGAGATCAGCTCTTTAAGCCCCTTCTTTAGCCTGTCGACAATTAGCTTAGAGATGATTTTATAAATGACATTGCAAAGAGAAATGGGATGAAATTGACTTAACCTGTCAGCCCCATCACATTTGGGAATGAGGGCAAGAAAGGTAGAATTTAAAGCCCTTAGCATCTGCTTATTCTGTTGAGGCTCATGAACCACAACCAAAAGATCCAACTTGATAATATCGCAAAATTCTTGGAAAAACTCCATCGAGAAGCCATCGGGACCAGGTGCTTTCCCTTTCTTCATCTGGAAGACAGTCTCCTTGAGTTCCACCAGTGTGATGTCACTCAAAAGAAGTTCATTCAATTCCCTAGACACCAAAGAGGGAATGCAAGAGAGAACCTGGGCTTCTTCGGGGGACCCCCCTTGCGAATCCTCCCTGAAAAGAGAGGAAAAATACTGCATCTCCACACCCGAGATTTCAGGAAAGGAGGAAAGATGCTCACCTCGATCATTCACCAAGATCGAGATAGAATTGCCATGCCTCCTGGATTTTACCAAATTGAAGAAAAAAGTTGTATTTTTATCCCCTTCTTGAAGCCACTCTATCTGAGCCTTTTATTTCCAGAACACTTCCTCCCGCAACTCATACTCCTCCAAAGCTTTCAAATCATGAGCCTCTTCCTGTAGATGATCTTCAGTCACCCCAACCTCCCTTATCAGCCTCATGATACCATTCAAAACATCCTGGGCTACAGCTTTAGCATGAAAGACATTCCCAAAGTAGTGATGATTCCACCTCTTGAGTTGAAATTTCACAAATTGAAGTAATTTGGCAAAGAAATACATTGTCGTTCCAAAAGCAAGTCTACCCCTTCTCCATCAGTCAGCCACAAAATCATACAAGGATTGGTTCCGCAGCCACATGAGTTGGAATCTAAAAGATGGAGAGCGAGGCACACGACTAGACTCAATAGCCAGCTTGATAGGCCAATGGTCGAATCCCCTCCAATCCAAGATTTCATAACTAGAAGACCACATACCACCAACCCAATAATAGGAAACCAAGAACCGATCCAATCTCTCGGCAATACAGTTATCCCCCACCCTACGGTTGTTCCATGTAAACTGGCCATTATTGGGCTTAATATCAACTAAATTCAAAGCAACAATGTTATCCCACAGGAGCAGCGCAAAAGGCTCCAACCTCGTAGTACCCCCGTGCTTTTCAGCTAGCTCAGTTATAACATTAAAATCTCCAGCCATAATCCAGGGATGGAAAGGGGCCAAACTGCGGACAAACCAGATATGGGACCACAAAGACTGCTTACCCCAAAGATCAAAGGGAGCATAGATATTAGACAGGAGTAAAATCTCCCCTGTCTCAAAGCTAGAACCAATCATAAACATAGCATACTTAGAAGACAACCACCATAGAAGATGGATCTTTCACGGGTTCCACAGACAAGCTAAACCCTCAGAAGACCCATGAGCACCAATGCGTTGACACTCCCCATTCCTCCATATCTTAGGAGCCAAACTAAACATTGTTTCCACTGATAGCTTGGTCTCCTACAAAAAAAGAATATTAGGGCCTTCATTTCTGACCAAATCATGAACTGCTTTTTGTCTAGGGTCGTTGTTCAAGCCCCTTACATTCCAGGATAGGGCAATCATTTCAAGGGGCTCAAAAAATGAGAATCCAGAGTCTTTATCGACCCTGACTCCACCAAGGTCTCATCTATCAACTTGATCTTTTTCAAATCCTTCTTTCTATCCAGTTTGGTTGATTTCTTTGCCCCACCTTTTTTGAGATCCCTTTGCAAAAGGCCCAACTGAGAGGAAATCTTGTTGCTCTTGGTTGCATCCGAACTTACAATCCACCCAGGCTGGGAAGAATCCCCACCACCTTTCAATGCCTTAGGAGATTTAACCGGTGCCACGGAAACTGTGAGTTGTTGATTTGTATCCATGTGAAAAGTATCAACACTCAGTGGATTCAACGAATCACCAGAGATATTGTGCTCCAGAGCTGAACCCACAACCTCCTGAGCCATACTCAATAAACCCGGGTTCACTTCTTGCTGACTGAGATCATCCAAAACCTCAAACCTATTAAAAGTATCCTCAATCTGACTTTCCTTTAGGTTCCTCTTTTGACCCCGGTTCCTATTACGATCTTTGACCTGAACAAAACCCTCGGCACCAACCACCTCAACAGAGGGCAAGTCCTTCTCCTTATTAGCTGCATGGGGGTTACGAGGAGGTTGTGCAGCTTGAGACTCCACCGACTTATATCTTGGACATCTACGCTGCAAATGGCCATACTCATGACATAAACGGCAATGGAAAGGAAGAGTTTCGTAATCCAACTATTGCACCCAAGAAAAGGATCCCACACACATATATGAGCATAGGTCAATACCTTTTTTCCCAGGGTTTGCAACGAAAACCCAACTAGTTTTCCAAGCAGAGAAGCCAATAGGAGCAAAGTATCCTCTCGACAACATTCCACCGAAAATCGAGGCAAATGGACCCGCACCGGAACACGATTTGGCATCTCCTCTGAAGGGATAAAGCCAACATGCCATGGTTTCATAAACAACCCACTTGGTTATGAAAATAAGGGCCTCCCTCAAAGACCCTATTACAATCAACCATGCAATTAAAGGTGACCATAAAGTAACTATTGGCCAATAACATAACCTCCATTTCTCCTTCTGGCACCCAAGTCCTCTGGGCTAAGGTTTCCAAGAACTGTAAAAAAACCCTCATCCCCAAAAAATTATAATATAAGGAGTGGTTTGAGTAATATTCAACATCTTCGACAATCATTTTAGGTGGGATCACTAGTTTAGGCCTCTCCAGGCAACACTCAAGACAACCATTAATCTTCTCGAGCCTCAACCCATTAGATGAATCCGCACCTCCAAGCCCTGTATCCGGAGCAAATAAGTTATTATCAAAGGACTTCATCCCATGGTTCGAAGGCTTCGAACCAAACGCTGCCCGAAAATCCATCTTGGGAGACACCCCTGATGCTTCACCCCTATGTAACGACATCAAGCCCGAGACGGGCATGCAAACACCCAACGTACCACCAACAGTGGGTGGGGAACCCCAAACCTCCACACCCGACCACCCTTCGCACAGACCCCCTACCAACCGAACCCTACCACACCCACTCCAAGCAAATGCCCAAGGACAGGAGAAACCCCTACGAGCTACCAAAATTTGCAACCTCACACTCACGCCCACGCCCACATAGACAAAGGGAATGCCGAGGCAAATAAGGCACAAAGAGAGAACACCCTGCGACCACCTAGCACAGAAAAAATGGCCAAAAAGAGAATGCAACTCCCGAACGTCGCCAACAAAGCCCAACCCCACCGCACACTGGCAAACAAAGACTGATCACGAGCTAGGGCATAGGTGCCCTAGCTCGGCCCGAAAATTACAGACGCCATCCTCCTTTAAAGCTAAATTTTTTAGCTTTTATATTAGAAGTTCAAATAAAGCCAAACTTAAAAGTTAAAAATAAAATGAAAACTATATAATTTATATTATTAATAACAATTATAGTTTTTTTTTTTTTAATTCATATAAGTAAATTTAAATATTTCTAATAAAAAACTATAAATATGCTTGAGTAAAAATTGCTCACATTATACTCCTCGAGCATTTAAAAGTAAGCTCAAACAAATATCATAGAAAAAAATAGTACTTAAGTGAAAGTCCAAATAAACCAAATGAAAATTAATCTTTGTTTTTTTTCTTTACATATTTTTGCCTCTTACCTGAAGGCAATAACTAAAGCTTAGCATAATAGTATAGTTGAATTTGTCATCATTTGACATAATTTATCTCATCACAATATTTCCCTAGAGTCTATGCGGTTGACCCAATAACAATTGTCACCATGATTTGTAAAAGTATTATAAGAATTTCATTCACTTAACCATTTTATCAAAGCCCTCAAAATATTCATAAAATGATCGATCGTAGGAAACATTTCAATCATCTTGCATGGTATTAAGATGGTGTGCACTGTTCCCCCCGTTAATGGGGTCCCAGGGGCTTTCCCTGCAGGGCCTCAAGGGATGGCATGAGGTGGTTGGTGCTGGAGGAGAGCTGGGTGAAGGTCGACTTTGATGGTGTCACAAACGGTAAACCTGGAGAGAGCAGGGCAGGTTGCGTGATCAAAGATCATGAAGGGAAGACAATAATTAATAAATCCACATATTTGGGGATTGGCACAAATAATGAGGTAGAATTCCTGGCTGCCTTGATCAGGTTCCAATGTGCTAAACATAAAAATCTACAAAAAATCCATTTAGAGGGGGATTCTTTAATTATAATTAACACCAACAGGACGAGATGGAAACCCAATTGGAAGTTAAGGAAATGGATCTCTCCCATCACAACTACTTGTTGAGTTGGATGCCTTCAAGGTGACCCATATTTACCATGAAGGCAATGGGGTGGCGAATGATCTGGCCAAAAGAGACTCGATGACGGGGCCAACTTAATTGGCTTATGTCATTTCTAAATCTGGCGGTGGGTTTGAGTATGTTTGTGGTATGGAGGTGACATCACACTAATGACTAGCACCATGTGGTTCATGCAATGTTAGGTTGGAGGCTGGTGGGCAATCATAAATCTTTGTGTTTGCCTGGATTTTTTGCCATAAATACTTTTTGTAGTGTTGGTGTGGTGCATCTGGGTTGAGTTGTATGGATACCCCAATAATATTGGAATGCTCGAGGATCCAGTTGGTGTTCATGGGGGAGGTGACAGAGAAAAGGTTAGGTAATGTCTTTAAATCAAAGCATGATTTAATCATCCATGCGTTGAAGATGGTGCTCGATGGGGAGTTTCTTCGCTCATTTCACCAGTACAGGGTTAACACAGATATCGCTGCAATGTTCTTGGCCTCGGTTTTGGATGCAGGGGAGATGAAGGAAACGACATGCCAACTCTATAAGAAGCTAATATAGGGTAAGTTTCTAGTTAGTTTGGAGGATGTTTTAGAAAATTATGAGGTGGGGCAGGGGGTTCCATTAACTAGCGATTACTACTTGTTGCATCAATATGGGATGCCTCCAAAATGGTACCCATTGATCTTCACCAACAATTTGGCTTCCCTACCCAAGCTTCATGTGGCAGCAATGAAGAGCATCAAGTTCTTAAAGCAGATACTAGGGATGGTTCTAGACAAGGGGGTCGGTTGGTTGTAGGCATACATTGCCATGGAGAATCTGGTGGATGAGGACATCACAACCAACTAGGGAAGACCCAAAATTCAGAATCGACTGAGGTAATGAATGCTAGTTTGGTGCACTTCGTCTTTGGGGGTATGGGTGGTTGTATCAAAAATTGTGTGTCTTGAAAGGAAGGGTGTTATGCGGGGGTGAACAAAGAATGTAATTTTTGTATTTTTTGTTAGTGTTGTTGGTTCAGGTGTAGTGTAGTCCGTTTGTAATAGCTTTGAAAATGATTGCAGACTTTTGTGTGGGGGCACCATTTTGAATCACGGTGCTTGGGTGGTTTTTATTTTGGGTTGCCACTAGTCTGGGTGGTCCATTGATGATCCCATGTTTCTAATTGTAATGTTCATATTCAAAATTTTAATATATGGGTGCAACCCCTTGGCTGCCTTTTGCATCAATAAAAAAGAAGGTAGCGTGCATTATTGATTTCCAAAGTCAACTCACCTCTATTCAAAGAGGGAATTCCTTCGACGTAATTATTTGATCAAAAAATATATTAAATATTTGTGTATATTAATAATTTGTTAACACTTATAGTATCATTTATTGTTTATAGTAGTTTAAACTAGAAATTGTACCTTGGTATGCAATGGGTACGTCGAAGAGGTGTAGAAAGTCAATTAGGGAAAATTTTGGTCTATTTTTTATACATTTGTGTAGTACATGAAGTCAATTAGTAGATCATTTAGAAAATGATGTTTTTTGTGCAAAAAAGGTCTCTATGGAGAAGTGATAGCTTCAAATACATTATGGATCCACTTACAAGGATCCAAACATGAATGAAACAAAACCTTTGAATCAAAATATAATCAAGATCTATTATCAATAGGCTCATGTTATATTTGAAATAGGGAGAGAGGGAGAGAGAGAGAGGGAGAGAGAGAGAGAGGAGAGAGAGGGGGTAAGGAGATAAAGATAGGGATAGATATAAAGATGGATATGGAGAGGAGATAGATAGATAAAGAGAGAGAGAGTGTGTGTGTGTTTCACAAGTGGCTATTGTTGCACCAAAAGATTGACCTGTTAATGCCCGATACAACCACCAGATTTATACAAGATCCAAGATCCATAGGACATGGTTAATCCATGTCATGAACCCAAGTGTAGAGCTATACAACACAAGGAGGCCAAGGGAAAAACTCCTGCAACAATCCCCCCAATGCAAGCGAGAGGTTTGAACCTATGACCTCGACTCTAATTAATTATTGTATAGGAAATTTTCATTGCACCAAAAGATTGACCTGTTAATGTTTGATACAACTATCATATTTATACAAGATCAAGATCCGCGGGAGGCAGTTAAGCCATGTCATGAACCCAAGCACATTGTTGCACAACACAAGGAGACCAAGGTCAAAACTCTTGCAATAGAGAGAGGAGAGGGATAGATAGAGATGAAAGAGATAAATATAGAGAGAGATGGAGAGAGAAAGATAAAGATAGAGATAGCAAGTTATTTATAAAGAGAGGTAGAAAGAGGGAGAGTTTTAGAGGTAGAGAGAGATAAAGAGATAATGAGATAGAGATGGAGGGAGATATGGAAGAAGAAATAAGGAGAGAGACAGAGAGGTAAAGAGATATAAATATAGAGGTCTAATAAAAGGAGAGGTATGGATGGATAGAGAGAGGGAGACATGTCTAGAGATGGAAGGGGAGAGAGGAAGATAGAGGTAGAGATTCAAAGATAGAGGGAGAGGGGAAGATAGAGATAAATAGATAGAGAAATTGAGGTAAAGGGAGAGATAGAGATAGAGAGATGGGGATATAGAGATGGATAGATAGAAGGAGATAAAGAGATGTAGAGGGATAGGGAGAGATATAGAGATATATAGATGGTAAGATATATATATATAAAGAGAGGGGAAGAGGGAGACAGAGATAGAGAGATAGATAAAGAGAAAAAAACAAAGAGTAGGTATAGACAAATAGAGATGGAGAGAGGGAGAGAGAGTAAGGGAGAGAGATAGGTAGACCTTTACACTTAAAGGAAGACTATATTCAATTATAAAAGAGGTCTTACCAAATAAAACCTAACCCTCTAATAAGCCAAAATATGTTATATTCCTACTATAACATGTTGTCAATTGCTAAGTTATATAACCAATTATAACTATATATTGATTATATGAGGCTTATATGATCTATATTTCTTATCAACGTATTTTGAAGTTGAATTTTTAACAACTAATTAGTAAAAATTAAATTAAAACTTTCTTATATTTTATATCAATATTTTTTAACATTTGAAGCCTTCAATTGTCTTGTCATAAATCCATTAATGATTGTTGTGAAAAGTTTGGGATTGATAAATGGTTTGTTTATCTAATGGATAACCACATTAGATAATTTCCATATTTGTAATTATCCAAGATTGAGAGCGTGACCCCTATATTTACCACAGTTATCCACCTCTTTGGTTAACTTTCGATATATATGGTAAAAAATTTAATCACGTTATACTATTTTTTAAGGTGAGCTTAATCAACTTGATTACATAATCAAGACTAATAGACTTATATTAAGCTAAATTAATTATTTTGATAATTATATTGGAGTATCCAAAAGCCTTCAAATTATTGCATCCCCCTTCAAGTGCTAGAGATGTCCCCAATCTCAAAGTTTTAGCTTCAACATAGTTATTAGTGGAAGAACCCAAGCCAATTACAAATTTGACACAAGGATCTCATTCAAAAATATAACACCCCTAACAATATTGGGCTTCCTCTTAGAAGCCCCGTCAAATAATAGATAGTGAGAATCATGGGACAATGGTGTTGAATTTGAAAATGACTTCATTCCTAGATTTCTTAACTCCCCAAAAAAGATAAATAGGGTTACACAAATAAATTATTAGAAATTAATATAGTGTATATTTTAATATAATATTATTTAAATTGACCAAAAATCACTTAAAAAATAGAAATAAAAATACATTAATGTCAAGTGCACAATTTTTCTTAATAAGATAATTTTACTTCTATCTCAAGTGAAAAAAATTGGTGGGTACCTACAAAGTGTTGGACCAAATGAAATAACAAGCAATGTCTCATGGAATACAACTATCATAGTGTATAGAAGACATGGTTTTTTTCTCAAGGCAATCAAACTATTCCACTCAAACTATAAAGGATAGAGGAATTTTGAGCCCCTACCTCTCTTAGATAATCAATCTTGGTGGGTGAGAGTGTCTTATGAAACATGATTATTACGATCACACTAACACACTGACCAATGATGACTGAGTTCATTTTGTAGATATAAATGATTAAGATAACTTAAATTGTCTTATATCATTAAAAGTACCTATTAATTATAAATCCTAAATACCTTAGGTATAATAAATCAATTAAAAATAATTATATAAATTTATTTATTAACAAATATTCATCACTAATAATGTGAAAGAATAAAATTAATTATATGATTAATCCATATTTCCTACAAACTATCATGTTGAATTCAAGGTTTAAATTTGATAATATTTGTTCTTTAAAATTTAAGTAATAATATATTGAATAAATATTAAAATTTATATAAAAAATAATAAGCATTCAGGCTAAAGAGTTGGACAACAAAATCACCTATACCTAATAGATATTTTTTTCTTTAACTATTTCACACCCCTATTTGCGAGAAATAGAACATTCTCAAAATTTTGATGCTTTGATGAATTAAATTCCCTAGCAAGTGATGATGTCAATGGACAGGGCAAATCCCATTGGCAAATTACAATATTTTTAGTCTACAAGATAGTCTAGGGAGTTTTAGTTTATGCATTGTCAAGGTCGTTGATGACCATCATGATGTCTATTATGGCATGAAATAATTAACAGGGAAAAAATATACTCCATACGGATTTTACATTGAAATGCAATTGTCTTGTTATTCTCGCTATTGTCATAACCTTCTTCATGTGAATATGGAGATGAATTTTCAAGAAGACGATACTTTAAATTTGGAGAATATATTGCTAAAAACTTAACAATATACTTGTATGCGTACTCATTATTGTACATTGTATATTTGGATGCAAAGTAGTGTAGAGTACAAGGTAAAATATGTGTTGTACAACTTTCCTTGTTAGAAGGAAAAATGAACTACTTTGATGAAACATATAAATGCAATTTAAATCATATTTCATCATTTAATGAAGGAATTCTTCTATAAACCTTGGGAAGACATAATTTATTTAAGCTTTCTCTTTTCATGTGGTTTCTTTTGATGGGTTTCGTAATAAACCTACTCTACTTTGTGTGGTGTGCTTCATGGCATGAGATTCTCATGTCTTTCATATAACTTGAAAACTATATTATAGTTAATTACAATATTATATAACTATTATAACTTAGTATATTTATACTATACAATATAGTTATTATGTATATTAACTAATAATATATTAGAATAATATGTTTGTATATATATAAAATTTATAGGGAGGGTAATCAAGTTGTTGATGCCTTGGCTAATCTCAGCTCCCATTGGAGAGATTCTAAGTGTTGGAGGAATATGGGGAACCTACCGCCGGGAATACAAGGTATCATCCTCAAGGAGCAGGGCAAATTTGTGTATCATGATGATATATAATTTTGTGTTCATCATGGATTTCGAGGTGGTCCACATATTTAATTTTTGGGTGATGTGGACGAAGATTAATGTTGAGGTGTCAAATTCATGGCAAATTTTGAATAATAGGGTGGAGATGGAGATTATAGAGCTAATTATGAGGAGTAATGTGAAGTACAACGAGGTTACAACCAAGTTGGGTTAGGCCTTACACAATCTTTATTTGCGATATTGTCTCAGCCTCCGCATATCCTTACAGATTTTCAAATTCAAATTTGATGTGACTAATAATTATGACGTGAAGCTCTTTCTTTGTCTTATCAACTCTGCTAAAAAGTTTCTAATGATAAAAGGCAGATATTTAGGGAAGTCTAAATTTGGCCCTGTGGCCAACCATCATTGATACTTGTGCAATGGCAACATGGAAGGTAAACCTTCCAATGTCATTATTTTTTACAAACCTGACCGCATGTGTTTAAACACTTTCATTAATGGGCTCGCAGAGATTTCCTTTTTGGATGTAACTCCTAAAGCATGTGTCCTGCATACCATCTTGATCGCCTGAAGCCTTCTTGGTTGGCTTAAAATAAGAGGTGTTTGCAAGACCTCTCACATTAACAAAAAATCTAATCTTTTTCTCTCACGTATTTCCTTGTTTTGTAGGGTGAAGAGTGGTGAAATGGGTGGTGATAGGGTGAGGATGGAGCTGGACAATTGTGGGGAATTCCACAAGGACCCGCTAGTTTAGCACATCTGTGTTGAAGAAGGGTTGGTGCCTTTAATGGAAAGCTTGGTTGGTCATGATCCGAGGATGTCGACACAATTCGCGAGCTCCTGGAAAGAAAGAAGGGTTACCACGGATGGTATCTCCTTTGAGGTTAATGAGGAGGTGATTGCTCAAGCGACGGGGCTCTTTTGTACCGAGAAGAAGTACCCTAAGTACACCAAGGCTCAGGACAATGAAAGCCTTAATGCCTTCTTTAAAGGAAATGAAAAACTTGTTTGCTCCCAGTTTGGCTTTGAAAGAGAAGCTCTCCTACGGTCATGGGACCAAGTCTATCTTGCTCTCATGAAGCATGCCACTTTAGAGGGTAGATATAAAACTTTCTATTATTATCATTTTCCTCTTTTGAATCATCTCCGCTATAAAATGTTGTTGAGCTTCCTGTTTTTCTCGCTCGCTAATTTAGAAAGTTCCATTGAGAAATTCTTAAACTTTTCTACCCAAAACCCTGAGGATTCTCCTCCCATGCCACTCCACCAAGGCCTCATCTTGAGGCTTTATCATTTTCACCTCACACTCTGCCCTGCCAAACCCATCTCCGTTGTTCATATTGAGGAAATTTGAACCCCCCACTCAAACTAATATCTCTCTAGCTAAGTTTAAGGACCCTAAAAGGAAAACCCCTCTAGGGAATACTGAAACCCCCAAGCCTAAACCGTCTGCCAAAAAGAAAAAGGGGAGTGTGGGAATTTCCCAGTTGAATGTTGCAACTAGGCTCTATGAGCTCAAATCCACCCCTGGGAAGACTAATAGCAAACCTGCAGCTAAGAAAAAAGTGAAAGAAGAGGGGAAAGGTCTGGTGGAGCCGTCGACCACTGACAACAATGGGAAGAATGCAGTGGGAAGAGATTCCAAGGGGGATACTATGGTTGTTGCTGGTGGAGACTAGGGTTGAAAATACTAGCATTAGGAGATCTGGTAGGTTGGAAAAAAATAGTAAGAAAGTGTCGATTAATAAAAATTTTACTAATGAGGAGCGGTCTAACAGTAAAGGCATTAGGAATGAGGAAGACACGAAGGAAGAGGAATTTGTTGAAGGGCCTTGCCACTTTTCTGACCTCAACAAAATGCTAAAGGAGAATTCAACTTCCCAATCCTCTGACCCTTAGGCTATGGAGCATGAAGACATTGTGAAGACTGCTAACAAAGGGGAGGATCATCACATGCTGCTAGAGTGGGTGGAGAAGCTCGAGAAGAAGTTCACTGGTCTGGCTTGGTTCACTGTCAAGATGGTCCACCATGCGGCTAGCACCCTTTCCACTGTACTTAAGGATGAAATGGATAAGAAGGCTACATAAGAAGGCCCCAAATAGGTTAGGGAGTATGTTGTTTTCCTCCTCTCTCATATTTGGGAGAATTCTAGTTAGTTTGTTGTTGTTGTTGCATCTTGTCTACTAGGTCATTTTTTGTCAGCTATTTGTCTGTTTTTACTACGTTATGTTTTGGTGGTGTTTTGTTATGTTTCTATGGACCTGATCTTTTTTGGCCCTTGAGGCTTGTTATGTAAAGAGTACAAAACCTCGTACATGTTTCTTATCTTATCGAAAACAAAATAACTATAATTATTATATGTATATATGTTATTTTATAATATACAATATAGTTATTATTAATATATGTATATATATTATAGTTATAAATTATTTTTGTTTTTGAAAAATTGCTATCAGAGACGATAACACTCTTTCAATTACTTTAAAGTTCGAGATTACATATTTTAGATTGAATTTTACATCAACCTCAAATTACAAAATGTATTACATATTTTCTACTTTTTTAGAAGAATGCAATGTCATCAAATGCTTTTGTTTTGTTGATGGTGTTTTCTTCCTCTTCACCTCTGTCCATTATTGTTCAGTTTTAAGTGGATCATTGTTGTTTTCCACTTTCAAATTTTCATTATTAACACCTACATCTGACGAAATAGAAGAAATTTCAATGTTCCTAAGTTGTGAAACTATTATCTCCAAGGGGGTTGGAGAATCCATTGTGGTATCCTCTTTTAAATTCTTATAAGGGATGACCTCTTGAGATAAATGTGGTGAGGTTGGAACCTTTTCTTGAAACATTAGGGAACGAACGACATCATTTTTCTCAAAGGGAGAAATTACATAGTGATGGGATTCCACCCGGTCCCACCAAGACGACCTGCTAACTTTAGTTTGACCCCTGCCACATTGTGCAATAGCATGTTCAGTTGTGAAACATCTTCTACAGCTACATGAAATTTTTTCGTAGTCTATTGGTTTACACCATCGTCTATTGCCAACTTTGAGAAAAATCTCTATCGGAAGCCCTTTTGTAATATCCATTTCAACACAAAGATGAGCAAAAATTGAATTTTCATATTTGATTGTTTCCTTTGAGATATTGTGATACTTGCCTGACCCATTGCTAATCGCCTTTAGACAATCAATTTCCCAAAACTGTAATGGAAGATAAGGTAAATTAACCCACATAAAAGTAGAAGAAAATGTCTCTATTCGTGGATTGAACAAAGGGAACTGAGGTTTCATACATAAGAGATCACCTTGATAAAACCAAGGCCCAATATTTAGAATCATTTCTCCGTCTTCTATTGAATCAAATTCTACTATAAAAAACCTTTTGCACAGGTATATAAACTAATTTTTATTCCAAATAATCTTTCCAATTTGCGCTTATCCATGAATGAAGATCAAATAATTTTGGCCATACCTTTGAATCTATAGACAAGGGCATGGGATTGTAAATAAACCTCTTTGTCACTAGTGGTGTTGTCTAGACAGACCTATAGAGAATTCAAAGAAATATGGATTGGAAAATGGTTTTGATTTGCCTCGCCATGAGAAGAGGGCAAACAAGAAGACAAACCGACCTCTAAACACCCAGAAGCTAGCACAAACTTATAGTTAGAATGCAATTTAGTTTTGGATGTAGGAAGACCATCGCCAATCGCTGAGGACAAAGATGATTCCTTGACATTAGGCTGAGTCTCCTTCCACACAAAACTAGAAGATTTGTGAAGAAAATGAGAACTATATTGTCATGTTGCATCCCATTGTGATGAAACATACTTAGGATAATGGCTCACCGATGCAGGAATACCATCCTGCATTGTAGATGGGAAGGTGAGGACAATTTCAGAGGTGAGGAAACTACCACAAAATGTAGGGTTCACGTTAGTTAATTTAGCAGAGTGAGCCATCCTGTCCATTCCAATATTCACTAGCACTCTCATCAATATATTATTAATAATTATAAATAATATAATATTATTTAATATATTATTATAGATATTAATATATTAGTTTTATAATTTTTAATCCAAGATGCACTTAATTTGATATTTTGTAGATGTTGACTATTGACAATTGTTATCGTACCATTCAAATTATGCCAAATGGCAATTGAAAGAAGTTTTGACAAAAAAATTAATTAAAGTTTTTTTAGCTCTAGCAATATGATGCCTACTTCTAACTTAGTATTTTTATCGCAGTCTAATTAGAGGTGGATTGATATTTTATAATGTATTTTATATGAAGACAATATGGTCCACTATAAATCAACAATGGCACACATTTCATCATTTTAAAAAATATACTTTTATGACAATAATTAATACATGAAAGTACATTGCGTGGTTTTTCATTAGTTGGTATCAACAAGGTTATTAAAGCATTCATTAAATTTTACATGAAAAGTGGTGAACACAAAATTGAAGGAAAAAACATCGACAACAAAATCGAACAATGAGGAAGCTTTCAATCATCTTGCATGCATGTCAAACGTTGCAAATCATCTATCAACAAAATTATCTTGTCTAATTCATATAAGGAACGTCTTAGGCGTAAATATATAATAATTTAAGACATTTTTCATTAATTTATAAGAGATTCCAAAAAGTAATATATAAACCATTTTAATACAATAACATTGTATTATTAAAGTCACACAAATAGCATTAAAATGTATTATTCTTAAAAATTAAAAGAAATCATAAATTTATCTAATTTATGTATTAGGAATATTAGTAGCATCTCAACTTAGTGAACGCATTTGAATATACAATATTTATTGCCACGATCTTTTATTCATATAATTACAATGTTTTTTATACAAAATAAATAATAACTAGCAATCGTACCTTGGTGTGCAATGGGTACACCGATGGTTTTTTCATTAATTTATAATTTGTATGGATAGAGCTTAATATTTGACATTAAGTATAGTAGAATGTAATTATGAAATGCTTTTAGCTAAGAAGAAAATCCGTTTGAAATAATTGTTTGTTTTGTGTAGGAAGATGGAATAAAAGTGCTTGTTAATGATTATAATATAATTACACCGAAGGTGTTCCCTATATGAAGTGAACAAATTGATTTTGAAAATCAATGGTTGAAAATTGTAGAGAAGGATGCAAGACCATTGAAATGATCTAAATCATAAGATTTTCTAAAATATTAAAAATATAATATAATTAAATTAAGAAAAGATAATAAGAATTGTGTTTTTTCACTCTTAGATTTAAATTAAGAAAAGATAGGATAAGAATTGCTTTAAATTTGGTGTTGTAATTTTTAATATAAAAGATAGAATTTTACTTTTAACATTTTTAATATAGTTTATTTTTATTTTTAATATTTTATTTGAAATACAGTTTTAGTTTTTATTTTTTTATTTGCACTATAAAAATTATATTTTTAGGTACATATTTTATTAATATTTCAATTCTAATAATATTTTTTTTTTAATAAAAAAGGGGGTAAAAACTTTTATTGATCAACAAGAGAAGAACAAAGAATTAAGCAGAAGAAAGCCCGACAGGGCCAAGAAGCGAACAAGAGATCAAGAAGCGTTAATGCAACATTTCAAATCCTCAGTAACCCAACCCTCAAAATCCTGGGCAAGGTCCCTCAGTAAGTTGTCCCAATCATCCACCAACCAAGTCCCATTCTTCTCAGAAGCCCATTTGGCCAACCCATCAGCCACCTTATTCCATTCCCAGGGGATATGAGAGAAGGTGACAGAGTCCAATAAATCTCCAAGGCTAGTGATTTGTTTGGCCACCACTGCAAGTTGCCAACTAACATCCTCAAATTGTCGTTTATTTACCAGGTCAACTACCACCTGAGAGTTAGACTCACAAATAATTTGTTTCCAACCGAAAGCATAAGCCCTTTTCAAAGCCGAAAGAATTGCCAAGGCCTCCATGAGGTTATTAGAGTGTTGTCCCTTATACTTTGAGAAAAATAACACAACCACCCCAAGACTATCTCTGCCCACCCCATCGACACCAACGTGCCCAAGGTTACCTCTTGCAGACCCATCAGTGTTGATTTTCAAGACCCCAGTGGGAGGAAGCATCCAATGCCCTCCCCTGAAGACCTTCCCTCTAGAGCACCTACCTCACCCAACCTTGTGCCTTCCAACACTCCCAACAAAGATCCCCAGATTACGAATTACACCAGTATCCCCAGGGTCCAGCGGTACTGAAAAATCACATTTAGCATGCAAAGTCTCTTGCAAAGCCCCAAGAATGCGAGCCCAAACTTGGCCCACCAGTAACTTCCTGTCCAGAAAGATCCTTTGGTTACGCTCCAACCAAATTTGCCAAATAATTAGACTAGGACCAATAGGCCAAGCTATGTGCAAAAATGAGGTCTTCATCGGAATAGGCCCAATATCGCGCCAGAGCTCACCAAGAGAAGAAGGATGTTTGCACTGCATATTCCATGCCCCCCACCAAAAATGCCAAATGGTCCTAGCAAAAGGGGATTGAAAGAAAATATGAGAAACGGTCTCAACATCCTTCAGACAAAGGAAACATAACGAGGGGCCTTGGAAGCCCCGCTTACAAAGGTTGTCCCAAGTCAAACACCTCCCATACACCACTAGCCAAGAGAAAAAATTACATTTTGGCCAGGAGAATTTATTCCAAATGTTTTTCCACCAAGGGACTTCAACACTGCCTAAAGCTTGCCTGCCTAGAGCACGATACCCTGAAGCAACCGAGTACTTCCCTTTAGGGTTTGGAACCTAGGCCAACACATCCCTCTCTGGAAGAGAACTACACATTCTATCAGCTAAAATGGAGGACAACACTCTCCTATCCTCCAAAGAACCACCCATGGGCCACTCCTCCATATCCTTCCACTAATACATGATAGTCTGCCCCAACGCCTGAGGGACTTTGAAATCCATCACTCTACTCCAACCAACCTGGACAAAAATCCTACATAAATTCCCCAAGTGAGGATGTGAGGAAAGGATAGGCGGAAAGCCATCCCAAGAGTCATGCCAAAAGAGAGCATTAGACCCTCTGTTACAGATCCAAAATAGGCCTTGTTTAACCAGTGAAGCTCCCCTTTTGAGAGTTTCCCAGATCATAGAGCCTTTCCCCAAAAGACTGAAGCAAGAAACCTCCGCGCCATCCACATCCCCAAGATATTTGAAGGTAAGGATCTTAGCCCAAGTCTGATGCTGGTGTGCACACCACCTCTAATACAAATTAGCAGCCAAAGCTTGCCCATTCCAATCTGCTCTATGCGATCCCAGACCACCATCCTGCTTCGAGCGACAAACAACTTCCCACTTAATTAGGCTCCACTTCCTCGAGAGGAGGTTACTTGACCAAAGAAACTGCCTACAAAGCCCCTCAAAATCCTTGATGAAGCTTGAGGGAGCAGTCATCACAAAACACCTGTATATAGGAAGAGCCTGCACTACAGACTTCAACAACATGATTCTTCTAGCTGTAGATAACCATCTATAGGTCCAATGACAGACCAGACCTCGAAATTTATCAATCACCTCCTGCCAAAACCGCCTGGGGGGTGGGCGTACATCTGGAGGAATACCCAAATAAGTAAAGGGAAGCTTCCCCGTCTGAAACCTTAAGATCCTAGAAATACGTTGTTGTATAAGCCTGGGGGTATTAAAGAAATAAATGCAAGACTTACTTTCATTCATTCTTTGTCCAGAGGCAGCCAGGTAACAATCCAAAGTCTGACGAAAAGCAGTTGCTTCAGCCACCTTAGCAACACCCATCAAAACCGAGTCATCCACAAACTGAAGATGGGTTTGGGGAGAGAGGGTGGTGTTCCATCTCCATCCTTGAATGAGCCCAGATGCAGCCTGGGACTTGATGAACCTCCCCAGCCCTTCAACCATCAAAATGAATAAATATGGGGATAAAGGATCCCCCTGACGAAGACCTCTAGAAGCACCAAACTGATCAGATGACTCACCATTTATGAGAACAAAAAAGGAGGGCATCTTCACACAACTCATGACCCAATCAATCCACTCGTTGCTAAACCCAAAGGCACAAAGAATTTTGATAAGAAAACCCCATTTAACTCTGTCATAAGCCTTAGCCATGTCCAACTTTATGAACATAGCCTTTTCCTTCGAAGAGGCCATGGAATGAATAGTCTCTGTTGCAATGACAACTCCATCTAGAATCTGTCTACCTGCAACAAAGCCCACTTGTTCCTCAGAGATTAGCTTATTCAACCAAGGCTTTAGGCGTTCAACAATTAATTTTGTGATGATTTTACACACCATATTACACAAGGCGATTGGCCGAAAAAGATCTAAAGAGTCGGCACCCTCACGTTTTGGAATAAGGGCAAGGAGTGTGGCATTCATGGCTCTCAACATCTGCTTGTTCCTTAAAGACTCCTGCATGACCTCCAACAATTTGAGATTGATCACTTCCCAAAATTCCTAAAAGAACTCAGCTGGAAACCCATCCGGACCAGGAGCCTTCCCCTTTTTTAGTTGAAACACCACATCCTCTAATTCCTTTAAAGAAATAGGTTGGAGAAGAGAAGCATTCATTTCCATAGTCACTAGAGGGGGGATGCAAGCCAAAATAGAGGCTTCCTCCTCATTGGCAGGCGGGGTATCTTCGGAAAAGAGATTAGAGAAAAAGCGAACCACCTCATTAGAAATGTCCAAAGAGGAGGAAAGAACAGATCCCTCAGGAGAGCGGAGAGAAGAGATGATGTTACCCTGTCTTCTAGGCTTCACCAAGTTATGGAAGAAAGAGGTATTCCTGTCCCCTTCCTGAAGCCAATCTATGCGAGCCTTTTGTTTCCAGAACATTTCCTCATGAAGCTCCCATTCCTCAAGATCTTTGATTGCAACATCCTCTAACTTTCTCAAGGCTGCATCAAAACCATGCTCCCTAATTTGCTTGGTAATAGAATCTAAGCGCACCTGGGCAGCCCTAAGCACATTGCCAAATTGATGCTTATTCCAATGCTTTAGCTTATACTTCACATATTGAAGCCTCTTCATAAAGGTATACATAGCCGTACCAAAAGCTGGTCGACCTTCAACCCACCATTTCAAAACTAAATCAAAAAGACTTGGCTCCTTGAGCCACATAAGCTAAAATTTAAAAGTCAGTTTTTTTGAGCCCCTAACCAGACGGGTAGAGAACTTGATCGGCCAATGGTCAGATCCCCGCCAGTCTAAGATTTCAGAGCTTGTCAGCCACTTATCACTGACCCAAAAACTGGACATAAGAAATCTATCTAATCGTTCAGAGATAGCTTCATCCCCAAGCCTCCTGTTATTCCAAGTAAACATGCCATTCAAAGGTTTGATATCCACAAGCCAGAGCTGAGCCAAATTCTCCCTAAGAAGATCAGATGAGGGGTCCAAATGGGGCACTCCCCCCCTTTTCTCCTCGAGAGAGACAATTGCATTGAAATCACCTACCATAATCCAGGGAAGAAAGGGATCCAAAGATCTTAAAATTTTTATATGAGACCACAAAAGAATCTTACCAGGGACATATTTTGGAGTGTAAATATTGGAAAAAAGGACTCTTTCCCCCTTCTCTAAACTCCTCACAACAAGAGAAATGGAGAACCTATTGGAGATCCACCAAATAGGAGAGATTCACCGAGGATCCCAGAAACAAGCAAGACCTCCTGAGCTCCCCTCTGCACCCACACGTTAACATAGATCTCGATTCCAAATCTTAGAAGCACTCTGCAACATGCTATCAACAAATAACTTTGTCTCCTGAAGAAAAACCAAATCCGGAGAGTGAGCACGAACCAAGTCCCGAATAGCCTTTTGTCTAGGGATGCTATTCATACCCCTCACATTCCATGAAAGAACGATCATCGTGAAGGTTGGGAGAAGTGAGTATCCAAGGTCTTCACTGATCCAGATTCAACCAGCGTCTCACCAGCCAACTTAACTTTCTCTTAATCCTTCTTCCTACCCACCTTTTGGGGCTTGTCAGGAGCACTCTTTTTCAGGGACTTTTGATGTACACCCAAAATGTGGGGGGTAGTAGAAGCTTTACACTTGCCAGAGCCTCTAGAACCTGAACCTCCAATAGAGCATGCACCTACATCTTCAGAGACCAGAGAAGTACCAGCCGCCACACACGAATCCCCAAGCCCAACTTCAGAGGAAGGAGCAAAAGAGTCCTTTACTTCCCTAAGAGCCTCCATAGGTCCAAAAGCCGAAGACAGAGGAGTCATAGTCTCAGAATTATGAGAAGTAACGAGGGTAGCATCCACATGCATGTTAGGAAAGACCCCCTCCTCGTGAACTAACTCATTCAACGCATCAAACTGGTTGGATACCCCCTCCTCCTGGTGGTCCCGAAAAGGTCACTTTTTCCCACGACCTTTATTTCGTGGCCTAACAGGCACGAACCCATCTTTGTCCGGAGTCATCCCCTGCATGGGTCCCTTGCCCTTTTCAGATCCTGAATTTGGTGGAGCCATCCCATTCCTTGAACTTCCCACTCTAGTAGCTCGTGGACACCTTCTCTGAAGATGACCATACTCACGACATAATCGACATCTAAATGGCAGAGTTTCATAATCAAGCGGTTGTGTCCATGAACTAGATCCCACTGTCAAATCAATAGAATTAGGCAAAGGTTGGCTCAAGTCAATCTCCACACAAACACGAGCATAGGAAAAGATCCTCTTCTCCAGAGTTTTTTGCGAGGGGCCAATCGGTTTTCCCAGCGCCATGGAAATTGACTGCAGAATGTCATTCCTCCAACATTCAAGTGGCATCCGTGGGAGGCGTACCCACACCGGGACCTTGGATGGCAATTCCTCCGCCGAGTTAAAACCCGCATGCCATGGTTTAATGAACAGTCCCACCTAATTGTAAAAGTACGGGCCACCCTCGAAAGCCTTATTTCAATCTGAAATGCTTGAAAAGACCACCAAGAAGAAATTATTCGCAGCTAACAAAATCTTGAAATCCCCCTCTAGGTTCCAAGTCTTGCGAGTCCATGGCTCGAGGAACAGAAGAGAAACCCTCATCCCTAAAAACTTGCAGATCAAGACATGTTTGTTGTAATATTCTAAATCCTCTGCAACCGCTTCCCTTTGAATCACCACCACCGGGCGCACTAGAGCCCTTTCCAAGTAGCCATTAACCTTTTGTACTTTAAAACCACTAATCCTAGATAAGCCCATGTGAGAAGAAGATGAAATGGGAACCTCGTCCCCTACCTCCGTCATAGCATCTCCTTTCAACACCTCATCCAACCCAACGTTATCCATGGGATCTGCACCCAGCAGCCCAACCCAAACACCACCACACACCAAAGCCTTGACGCTTCAAACCCCACTCCATCGAGCCTGCAAAGCAGAAAGAAAACAAAGAGGCTACCCCACACGCAAGCCCTCACCCCACAGCCCATGCAACCAAGGAGAGGTCCAGTGGACATCGTGGCATCTAATAACATCAAAAAGAAGGAAAAATAGTAGGAAAAAAGAGAACTCCCCCCCATACGCAGCAAGAACCCACCCCACCAACGAGCAAAGAACAACAGACACCAGAGGGCAGCAACCGCAAGCATGCATGGAGAATCGACCGACATGCAACACGGCCTTCATAGGCCACAGGCCATCTCCCGCACCCAGCACAACGATGCCATCCTCAGCCCGTTTATCTCTTTTGTTTTACTCAATTCTAATAATATTAAAAAATATTATTTAATCATTTATTAACTTAATAAGTTTATTATTTGTTATTAATTTTTTAAAATTATTGTGTTTATTAATATTTTGATTTTGATATATTTTGACTTTCCATTTAGTTTATTTATTTTGGTTTTTAATTTAGATTTAAGTTTGATTTTATTTTTTATCGATGATAATAATAATTTTATTAATATGATAAAAAGCTTACATGATTGTAAAACAATTGCCTTTCAGAGTCTAAAAAGCTGATTAACCAGCAAAAAACCAAAAAGCAAGGAAATTACCAAAAATAGACCACCTACAAGCTAACCATCTAACACTCGCTCGTATAAACATTGTGCAAAATTTGATCATAAACTTTAAACCCCCCATACAAAAGGACCATATAATTTGATAATATTTTAAACACAGACTATAACCAGACCTAATTAAAGACTTTTGATGCACTACCCTCCTCTGCAAGAGTCGGCTCTAGAGTCTCCTTTCTCTTTTATCCTGGGTGTAACCCCATTGTTAGCCACTTTTCTTCTCTAGCATAGTCTTTTAGATTGTTGATGTTTGCCTCAACTACCTACAATTCCACACACACCTTCAAAGCATGTCATCCTCTCTCTGCATCGTTGTGCCAAGTATCTTTAGTTGGCCCATTGGGCCAACAGATGAAAAGATGATTTAACCTAGCCATCTCTGGTCCTCCTCTAGTTCTTCCTTCAACCTTGACGAGTCCCACTCTCGGGATTGCTCTGGCTAACATTGCCTCCAAGCCCCCTAGAAAATCCTCATGCACCAGCTCCTGCATCAACTTCCTCACCACCTCCACTAGGTCACCCAATTCCAACCCCCATGCCATAACCAGGGAATATATATCCATGTTTGTGCGATATCGATGGGTAAGGCTATAAAAACCATCACCCAACATTAATTGGATGACTTGTGTTACCTGAGCACCTTTAAACTGAAACATTCCTCGTAGCTGTTTCATAGACACCTTCCTTGTAAACGGGTTGAGCTTCCTGCGAGAGCTAAGAGAAAAGCTAGCCTCCATCCTTTGAATTAAATCCGCCGCAGTTGGAAATTTATTTTTATTATTTGTCTTCTTATGAAATTTCAAATAATAATTAAAATTTATTAGAATTAATTTAATTTATAATTATTTATCTTATTAAAACTTTAATTATTGTAGAATAATTATATTTTATATTTTTGTTATAATTCATATAATAAATCGAATTTCAAAAGTTCTTAAAATATAAAATGAAATTTATAGAGAGAGAGAGAAGGTAACTTTTGATCAGATGTTTCATGCGAAAAATCTAAGGATAAAACATCCCTAGGGAGTTATTCTGAAGGTAGAATGTCATTTGATTAAGGATATGATAATTCACCGTTAAAACTTCTTCAATGTACCCATTGCACACTTAGGAGGAAAATAGATAGAGAGAGAAAGAGAAAATAAAGAGAGAGAAATAGAGGGGGGGACAAAGAGATACAAAGAGAGGTAGAGATACAAAAATAGAGGTATATATAAAGGAATAAATATGGAGACAAAGAGATGTAGATAGGAAGAGAGATAAAGAAAGAGAGAGAAGAGAGAAGAGGAGAGACATGGATAGATATAGTCACATAAAGAGAGAGGTAGAGAGATACATAGAAATAGGAGACAAAAATATATATAGAGGTAGAGAGATAAAGAGGGAAAAGGGGAGAGAGAGGGGGAGAAAAATAAGGATAACAAAAAATAGTAAGGGGATAAATATAGGGAGAGGGAAATAGATAAAGAGAAGAAATGAGAGAAAGATAGAGGAAGAGAGAAGGGAAGACAAATATAGAGAGAAATAGGGGAGAGAGTGGAAGATAGATATTGAGAGATAATAAAAAATATAAAGATAGAGAGGGAGATAGAGATATTAAGAGATATATCTCTTTCTCTTCCCATATATCTCTATATATATATATCTCCCCATATGTACCTCTCCCTACCTCTCTAAATATCTCCCTTTCTCTACTTCTCTCTATATAACTTCCTATCTCTATCTTTCTATCCCTCCCTCGCTCATTATCTCCCTCCCTCTTTATCTCTCCCTCTTTCTATCTATATTTCTCACTCCTCCCTCTCTCCATTTCCATATTCATATCCATCTCTATCTTCCTATTTATCTCTCTCCCTATCTCTATCTCCTTAACTCTCCTTACATTTCCTTTTCTCTTTCCCCTCTATCTTTCCCACTATATATTTCTATATATCTCTCTCTCCCCCTATCACTCTATCTTTCTACATCTCTCAACTTCTCTATCATCTCTTTATTTCTCTCCCTCCATCCATCTCTATCTATTTATATTTATCTCTCCCTCTCTATATATATCTCAATATCTCTCTCACTCAGGAACACACACACTCCTTGTTTCTCCTTCCCTATCTCTATCTCTATATTTCTTTCACTCACACACACACACACACTCATTATTTCTCCCTCCCTATCTCTATCTCTATCTCTATCTCCCCCTTCTCTCTATATCTCTCCCTCTGTATTCATTATCTCTATCACCTAATTTATCTCCCACTCTCCCCCCCTCCATTTATATCTTCCCATCTCCCCCTCTCCCTCTCTATTTATATCTCTTATCTCTCTCTCTCTCTCTCTCTCTCTCTCTCTCTCTCTCTCTCTCTCTCTACTCCATCTCTCCCTCTATATCTCTTGTATCTCCCTCTTTATATATATATCCCTCTCTCTACCTCTCTCTATATATCACTTCCTATATCTTTATATTTCTCTCTCCATCTCCTCCTCTTTCATCATGTCCCTCTTTCTATCTCTATCTCTATCTCTCCCTCTCCCTCTCCCTCTCCCTCTCCCTCTCTCCTTCCATCTCTCCCTTTATATATTTACAATCTCTTTGTCTTTGTCTTTGTCTCTCTCCCTCTCTATCTTTCCCAAGTTATATTTATCTCTTTCTATCTATCCTCTATATCCCTATCTCTCCCTCTCTCCCTCTCCCTATCAATTCCTCTTTCTATATCTCTATACTTCTCTTTATTATCTCTATTTATCCCCCTCCATCTCTCTCCCTCTCTCTATATGTATACATATCTCTCTCCATCTTTCTCTTATTCACACACACACACACATTCCTCTATCTCTATCTCTATCTCTATCTCTATCTCTATCTCTATCTCTATCTCTATCTCTATCTCCATCTCCATCTCCATCTCCATCTCCATCTCTCCATCTCTCTCTCCATCTCTCTCCATCTCTCTCTCTATCTCTCCATATTTAAATTCTTACATATCTCCCTCTATCACTATTTCATTATCTATCCATCTCTCTCTACCCCTGTATCTTTCCCTCTCTCTACCCCTCGTTATATATCACTTCCTATCTCTATCTCTATCTTTATATTTCTATCTCTTCCTCTCTATATATTTATCTCTTCTATCCCTATATATCCCTTTGTCCTCTCTCTATCTCTCCCTCTCCTTCTCTCCATATCCCTCTCCTTCATCTCCATCTCCATCTCCATCTCCATTTCCATCTCTATCTCTAACTTCCTCTATATCTCTATCTCCTTACCTCTCTCTCTCCCCCTCTATCTCTCCCTCTTTCTATCTTCATATCTCCCTCTCTCTCACTCTCTCCGTATTGCAAACATAACATGAGCCTATTGGTAATGAATCCTTATCATCATCCTGATTCAAAGGTTTTGTTTTAGTTGTGTTCAAATCCCTATAAGCAAATGTATAGTTGATTTGAAGCTATCACTTCTCCATTGAGACCTTTGTTGGACAAACAACATCATTTTATAAATGGCCTACCAATTGACCTCATGTATACTACACAAATGTATGTAAAAAATAGACCAAAAAATTCCCTAATTGACCTTCCACACTTCTTCAGTGTACCCATTGCAGACCAGGGTGCGATTGCTAGTTTATAAATTGTGAATATTAGTGGAAATTTAGAAACAATATTTAATTATTTACTTTATTTATCTGTATAAAGTGCAATGATTATTTTGATAAGCTAAATTCAATATTTAAACAAGTTTTTCTAAAATACAATAGTTTTTTTTATTTGTAAAATATAATAATTTGTTTTTGTTTTTTTGTTTTTGACCTTTTTAATATGAAAGTGAAGCATATTTTCTAGTGGAAATGTAGAAAGAATATTTGATTCTTTGCTTTCTTTCTTTCTTTATTTCTTTCATTCTTTCTTTGATTATTTTATATTGGGTTCATCAAACTATTAGATCTTTTTCAATAGTCTTGCATCATGTTAACACATTCTCAACCATCGATGCTTTTATAATATGATTTATACACTTTGAATACTAGTAGAAAATTAGAAACAATATCTAATTCTTTTCTTTGTATAAAGTGCCATGACTAATTAGATTAGGTAAATTCACTATAGCAAATTTTTTTTGTAAATTTAATAATTATTATTTTAATTTATAAAATATAATAATTATTATTTTAATTTATAAAATATAAGAATTATGGGTTTTTTGTTTTCGTTTTCGACCTTTTTTTAAATAAAAAGAGGTGTAAAAACTTTATTGATCAAGAAAGTCCAAACAAAGACAAAAGAAAAAGCAAACCCACCAGGGGTCAAACAACCAAACCAAAGTAATTGAGCCACTCCCAAGAAGCATCTCATATCCTCCATAACCCAATCTTCTAGAACCTGAGAAAGATCTTCAAGAAGGTTTTCCCAGGCCTCCACATTCTAGGTACCCATCTTCTCAGACACCCATCTAGCCAAACCATCTGCCACCTTATTCCATTCCCGGAGGATATGACAAAAGGTGATAGCATCTAGATCACCACCCAGAGCAATCATTTTCTCAACCATAATAGCCAACTGCCAACTTACACCATCCAAATGTCGCTTATTCAACAAATCAATAATAGCTTGAGAATCCAACCCATAAATAATACATCTTGAGCCAAGAGCACAAGCTCGTTCCAAGGCCAAAAGAATAGTTAAGGCCTCCATAAAATTATTAGTTTGATGACCTTTTATAAATAGAGAAGAAGAAAATCACCACCCCTGAACAATCCTTTCCATTACCACCAACTCCAACATGTCCAAGATTACCTCTAGACAAACCATTAGTGTTAATTTTTACCACACCCAAAGGAGGGGGACACTAGTGCTTATTACGCTAAATCTTCCTCTCGCCACACCTTTGTTGCCTGGGTAACAAGCCCCTCCTACAACCAACATAAAGACATAGAGCCCTCACCACCCCCAAATCACTAAGATCCACATGAACCAACAAATCACACTTAGCTGCCAGAGTCTCTTGAATAACCCCAAGAGTCTCATCCATAGTTGATCAATCAATAACTTCTTATCCAAAAATATCCTATGATTGCATTCCAACCAAATATTCCAGATAATCAAGCTAGGAACAATAAGCGAAGCTATGTGAAAAAAAGAGGTTTTAGCTGGAGAGTTCCCTTGCCCCTTTCAAAAGTCCTCCAAAGAGCATACATGTCTACATGACTGGCTCCATATACTCCAACAATAGTGTCAAACCATTCTAGCAAAGGGGCACTAAAAAAAGAGGTGTGAGACACACTCTTCATGACAAAAGCACATGACACACATAGAAGGACCCTAAAAACCATGCTTCCACAAATTCTCCCAAGTGAGTCATTTTCTTTGCACCACAAGCCAAGAGAAGAAATTACACTTAGGTCAAGTAAACTTATTCCAAACCTGTTTCCACCATGGAACCCCCAAACACCCAAAAACCTATTTATCTAGAAACTCACACCCAAAGAGGCAATAGAGGATTTACCTTTCAGATCTGACCCCCAGGAGAAGACATCTCTCACTAGAAGAGAGTTGTAGACCTAACCAACCAAAATAGTGGCCAGCTCCTGACGATCCTATGATGAACCCCTAGGGGACCACTCTTGTGGGTCCTTCCACCTGTACACATTAATCTAATCCAAAGCCTGAGATGATTTGAAATATGCCACCAAATTCCATCCACCCTCAAGGAAATGACTACATAAATTTTACAAATGCGGGTGAGTAGACATAATAGGAGGATGGCCATCCCAAGAATCAAACCAAAAAAGAGTATTTGATCCATTGTTACAAATCCAAAAAAATCCTTGTTTAACCAACTTGGCACATCTTTTAAGGGTACCCCAAATCATAGAACCCTTCCCCACCAGGAAAAAATGAGGCACATCCACACTATCCACGACTCCAAGATATTTTGAAGTCAATATTTTAGCCCAAGTTTGATGTTGTTGTGAACACCATCTCTAATACAACTTAGCAGCCAAAGCTTTCCCATTCAAATCAGCCCTTCGTAAGCTCAATCCACGTTCCTGCTTAGCGCTACAGGTAGCATCCCACTTAACCAAACTCCACTTCCTATTAAGGAGGTTCTTTAACCAAAGAAATTGACAATATAGACTTTCAAAGTATTTGATGAAGCAAGAAGGGACAGACAAAACAAAGCACCTGTATAAAGGGAGAGCTAGCACCACATACTTCAACATAGTCACTCTTCCAACAAAAGAAAGCCACCTGCAAGTCCAATGGATAACCATTTTGCAAAACCTATCAATAATCTCCTACCAGAATAACTCGGGGAGCGACGAACAGTAAGAGGAATGCCAAGGTAAACAAAAGGAAGTGAACCAATCTAAAATCTAAGGATACCAACAATTTTCCTTTGAATGAGATTTGGAGTATTAAATAAATAATTATAGGATTTCCCCTCATTAATACTCTATCCCGAGGAAGCCAAATAACTATCTAGGAATTTCCTCAAAGTAATAGCTTCATCAACTTTGGCCCTACCCATTAGAGCAGTATCATCCACAAACTGAAGGTGGGATTGGGGGAAATATTATTTCCCCAACTCCATGCAATATCTAATAAATCTCCCTAAGCCCTCAACCATCAAAATAAATAAATAAGGGGATGAAGGATCACCTTGTTTAAGACTTCTAGAAGCCCCAAACAGCACGATTGGCTCACGATTGATCAAAATAGAAAAGGAAGAAGATGTGGCACAACTCTTGACCCACTCAATCCATGCGCTATCAAAACCAAAAGTCCTTAGAATCTTGAATAAAAATCCCATTTAACACGATCGTAAGCTTTGGCCATGTCAAGTTTGATAAAAATAACTTTCTCTCTGGAGGAGGCCATAGAGTGAATGGTTTCAACCGCAATAATAATCTCATCAAGAATCTACCTTCCAAAAACAAAGCCTCCTTTCTCTTCAAAAATTAATTTTCTTAACCAAGGATTCAAACATTTTGAAATTAACTTTGTAATTATCTTATATACCACATTACAAAGGTTAATAGGCATAAAAATATCCAAAGAGTTAGTACCCTCCGTTTTTGGAATAAGAGCCAAAAAAGTTGCATTCATAGCCTTCAACATTTGTTTGTTCTTATGAGATTCCTGAACAACCTCCAATAGATCAATTTTGATCACCTCCCAGAAATCCTAAAAGAATTCCACCGGAAACCTATCAAGCCTAGGAACCTTCCCCTTTTTCATCTAAAACACTATATCCTCTAGCTCTTGCAAATAAATCAGTTTGAGAAAAGATTCATTCATTTCATTGGTAACCAAGGACGAAATGTAGGCCAAAATCTCAACTTTATCCTCATCCACTAGAGGGGAATCCTCAAAAAATAAATTTGAAAAGAAGCGAATAGATTCTTCTAAAATCGCAACAAAGGAAGAGAGAAGAATCCCCTCTGAAGACACAATGGAAGAGATAAGATTACCCTACCTTTTGTCCTTAATTGAATTATGAAAAAAGGAAGTATTCCGATCACCTGCCTAAATCCATTCAATCCAAGACTTTTTCTTCCAGAAAAATTCCTCCCGCAATTCCCATTCTTCCACATCCTTCACCACAACAACTTCCAACAAACCATTTTCCTCTGTGAGACCTTGGTCATGAATTTTTCGAGTAATAGAGTCCAGGTGAGCTTGGGTAGTCTGCTTCACCTGAAGTATATTACCAAAATGGTGCCTATTCCAACATTTCAACATATACTTAACATATTGGAGCCTCTTAGAGAAGGACTACATAGCAATACCATGAGCCAGCTTCCTCAGATGTCACCATCTAGGAACCAAAGCATGAATAGATTCATCCCTAAGCCACATGAGCTAAAATATAAAAGACCGCTTCTTAAAATGCATGGAGAAGTCTGAAGCTAATTTAATCGACCAATGATCAGATCCGCACCAATCCAATATCTCAAAGCGAGTCAACCACCTGTCTCCAACCTAATAGCTAGACACCAAGAATATATCCAGCCTTTTAGAAATAGTTGCATTCCCTCTTCTCCTATTGTTCCAAGTAAAAATACCATTAGTCGACTTGATATCAACCAAGTTCGAAAGAGCCACATTATCCCTTAGTAAGTCCAAAGAAGGATTTGGGTGAACATTACCACCCCACTTTTCCTCTAGTGAGGAGACAACATTGAAGTCTCCCGCCAGAATCCAAGGAAGAAGAGGGTCTAAGGAGCATACATAACTAACATAGGCCCATAAATGGGCCTTACCGGTGAACTTGGTAAGAGCATAAATATTGGACAAAAGAATTCTCTCACCAGACTCCAAATTGGAAGCAACAAGAGAAATAGACCACCTGTAGGAGAGCCACCAGATTGAACTAACTCTATGTGGATCCCATAAAATATCTAGCCCACCAAAGCTACCATGTGCTCCCACATATTAACATTGAACTCTATTACATATCTTAGCAGCCACATTCATCATATTTTCCATAAAGAATTTAGTTTCCTGAAGGAAAACCAAATCTAGAGAGTGAACATGAATCAATTCTCGAATAGCCTTTTGTCTAGGGATGTTATTCATACCCCTCGCATTCCAGGAGAGTACTATCATCATCAAGGTAGAGAGAAATGGGCATCAATCATCCTCACCAATCTAGACTCCACCAACATTTCCCCAATTAACTTGACCTTCTCTTGGTCTTTCTTTCTACCAACCATAAGAGGTTTCTCAGGAGCCCCTTTTTTGGAGGGATTTTATTGCAAACCCAAAGTAGGAGAAGAAGACTTATTTTTACCAGGTTCAAACACACACCTCTCACCCATATGTCTAGAACCCATAACGACAGAACCTCCAGTATCCTTCGATGCCAAACCCAACTCTCCATGAACATGGGTAGAGAGAGGAACATCTATGTCCATTTCAAACTCCCCCTCTTTGAACTGAGATTGACTAGAATCAACAATAAGTTGGTTATCAAGTTCTTTCTCCACTAAGGATCCAATTGCCACTTGCAAGTCCAAACGAACCCCATCTTCCTGAACCAAATCATCTAAAGCATCAAAATTGTTAAAACTCTCATCCTCTTGCCTATCCTTGAGGGTTCTCTTTTGACCTCTACCTTTGTTACGAGGCTTAACTAGAACAAAACCATCCTTATCAACCACAACCCCCTGCATGGGAGCCTTGCCCTTGACCATCTTCAAAGCAGAATGAGAAGGGGCATTACACAGGCCAAAAGCATGGATAGCCTGAGGACACTTCCATTGAAGATGACCATATTTGTGACACAACCAATACTTGAAAGGTAACACCTCATAGTCCAACTGGTGCATCCAAGAGGAAGAACCAATAGTGATATCAATAGAATCCGACAAGAGCAAAGAAAAAAACCCTCTTATTCAGTGTTTGCTGAGACAGACCAATAGGTTTTCCAAGCAACAGGGCAATCATTTACAGTATATTGTTTCTCCAACATTCTAAAGGTAGGTGAGGGAGATGAATCCATGCCAAAACTTTGGAAGGAAGCTTTGTTGTAAGGTGTGCGCTCTTGGTCTCCTTATGTTGTGTAGTGCAATGCTTGGGTTTGTGACATGGTTTAACCACCTGCTGTGGATCTTGTATAAATTTGGCGGTTGTATTGGGCATTAACAGGTCGATCTTTTGGTGCAATGACAACCACCAATGTAACAATTGGTATTAGAGTCGAGGTCACGGGTTTGAAACCCTCACTTGTGTTGGGGGGATTGTTGCAAGGCATGTGCCCTTGGTCTCCTTGTGCTGTGCAACACAACACTTGGGTTCATGACATGGCTTAATCGCCTCCTGTGGATCTTGTATAAATTTGGCAGTTGTATCGGGCATTAACAGGTTGATCTTTTGGTGCAATGACAACCACCAATGTAACAAGCTCCTCCCTTGAGTTAAACTCGACATGCCATGGTTTTATGAAGAGACCCACCCGATTATAAAAATAAGGACCTCCTTCAAAGGCTCTATTCCGATCAACAATGCAAGAAAAGTCCACCATAAAAAAAGTTATTAGTTGCCAACATAATATCAAAATCCCCTTCTAGATTCCATGTCTTATGAATCCAGGAATCAAGAAAAGGAAGCGAAACCCTCATCCCCATAAACTTCTAGATCAACACATGGTTGCTATAGTATGCCACATCCTCAACCATAGATTCAGGTTGGATCACTGAAACTGATCATTCTTTGGATTTCTCTAAACATCCATTCATTTTCTATAACTTGAATGTGCCATTTCTTGAAGATCCCATGCCAAGAACAGTAGAGTTTGAAACACTTGACCCACCACCATGCAAGGGAGAGGCATTATCTACCTTATTTGGTGATGCATGCAATGCCATTCTAGACGAATGCCACACCCTCCAGAAACAACCCTAGCCACCACAAAAGCAGTGAGATGAGGTAAAGGAAAGCAATGAGAAAACAACAACAAGAAAATAATAGAATGCCTCCACACAAAGCGAAGGCAGACATGGTAGAACCCTACACAAGAGGCTCAAATCCGCCTTGCTAAAGCAGAAAAACAACACCATACAAAAGCTTCTGAAGGTGCCACAAGAAAGGTAGCAAAAACACCACAAAATAGTATTCACAGGAAGAAAGATGCCAGTAAAATAGAAGCTATTGCACTTTGACAGAGAAAAAAAAAGTGACCTCCCCAAGTTGCCACCCCCAAACACAAGAAGTCACCCACCCGCACACACAATGTCATCCCCCCAAATGTAGAGAGAATGGTTGAGTTAGGGCAGAGACCCTAGCCTACCCATGCTAGGTCGCCACCATATAGTTTCTTCATTTCGTTGATCTCCTATTTTTAAAAACCTTGTATCATTGCACTTCCTTTGTTTTTAAACTTTATAATATGAATGTAAAATATATTTTCTAGTGGAAAGGTAGAAAGAATATCTGATTCTTTTCTTTCTTTGTTTGTATAAAGTGTTTTATTTTTTAATATTATTTTTATTTATTTTATTTCTAGTGGAAATGTAGAAAGAATATATGATTCTTTGCTTTCTTTCTTTGTATAAAGTGTTTTTTTTTTTTATATTTTATTTATTTATTTTGTATTGGGTTCATTAAACGATCAAATCTTTTTCAATGGTCAACCATTATTCTACCAAATTCTCAACCATCGATCATTAAAGTCAGTCAGTAATGTTCATATAGGGAACACCTTTGACATAAATATTGAATATATAAAGATTGCTAAAGACATTCACATAAAGAATATTATTTAATTTAATTTAAATCATGTCACAATCATATATAACAACTAATTAATGATTATTCTAATTGTGTATAAAATAAATACTAAATATTGAATATATAATTAATGTCATATATAATCTCAAATAAATTTTGAATATTTTTAATTTACATTTTTTATGATTATTCTAAATGATCTACCTAATTATCTATTAATATATTTGTAAAGGAAACTAGACCTTTTTTTAAGCTTAATCTAGGCTAATTTGCATGCAAATAAACACACATTAATCTAGATTAAGAAATGAAATGTATTCTAAAATATTAAATGTTAGTATGAAAAGATAAATGCAAATTCGTAAAATCACATATGATGTTAAAATATGGATGTATTGAGATTAGGGATAGGAGATGAGAGTGAATTTTATATGTATGTGGGAAATCAAGTAAATAGGATGGGAAAGGGGCCTATTGTGAAAAATATTATGTTATTTATTGACATGTAAATGTATTAATTCATTTTCTTAAAAAGGATACAAATCTAAATGAAAAATGATATTGATATGTAAATTTCATCCTTTCAAGTTTAATATTTAGATGATATAAGAATGCAAGAAAATTCTAATAAAGCTCGTAGACCCAAAAAAATTATAAGTGCATGCATTTAAATCATAAACATACTATATAAAATTTCATATATCTTTTTTAATTGTAGTTTGTTAGTGACCTTTAGTTAAACAAATATGTAAAGGATATTGATAAAAGTGTTCCACCCAATGCAACTTTGTATTTGGTTGAGATCTATATATAGCAAGAGCTAGAATATTCTTTCCACACGAGTGTTTTGTATGAATTTAATTGCATGTCAAATGAGCGAATAGAACTTGATATATTGTACTTGTCCTCCTAGATCCTATTAGATTGATAAATAAAACCCCTTCAAGGGATGCATTCCAAATTTTTAGAAGTACATGTGAAGTGTCCATGCAAACAACACTACAATGATAAAGCTCAAAAGAATAGTTTGACTTTACCACATAATTATCTATAAAATAGTAGGAATAAATAAATATTTTAAACGCCAAATTCTATGAACATCACTAATGATGTCTAAATATAGAGATGAATAATACCCTCTGAAGATAAAATAATAATGGGATGAAGAATTTTTCTATAAATGTTTGAATATGTAAATATTGTTAGCTTCAATGAAAATATCACTTAATAAAAAAATATAAATAATTAGTAAGCAAACATTGAATCTAGACTTTCAAAAATAGTAAGATATGTGTTGACATAATTTAAAGACAAAAAAATATACTTGAGGGAGGATAATTTTTTGAATAAAAATATAAGCGATACTTGCAAGCTTTTTCTTATTTAAATATAAAAAAATTACATTTTCGAGATAAATATTTTAATAAAACTTTCATCCCATAATTTCTTCACTTTCATTGATTTTGTATTCTACATTCAAAAGGATCTTCAATTTTTTCTCTTAATCCAAAAGTTGGAAGAACATTAAGTAGTGAATAGAAACACTTATATTTGGGTGAGGGTAGATGATTGAGATGGTGTCATTAAGAAATAGGTGGTCTCTTCAATTGAAGTCTAAACTTTCCATAGCTATGACTCTATAGCATTTATAATATGTGCACCTACAAAAGCCCTAGGAAAATTTAGGTTCGTGAAAAATAAATGTCATGTGTCACTCAAAGTAAGTGTTGATGGACTAAATTTTTCCACTCCCTCAATTATAGATCCCTCTACATAATTTTCCTCAAGTGGAGGCATATCATCCACATCAATTGGTGCATTCCCCTCAACATCATCAATATTAATACTTAGCTTGAGAATCCTATGAATCATATTGGTGTACATGTTGGGATCATCTAGATTGAACCTAGAGGTTAGTAAAGTAGTCTCAAACAACATGACAAAGTCCTTAATGGGTTATCCCCTTTATCAACTTGATTTCTCTTGTGAAGCTCCTCCACTATGACATTCTCAGGATTTTGATTGTTTTCATGCACAACTAGCTTCATTGTTTTGGAAAAGGCATCATGGAATTCAATGTAATCCTCTTTGTTTTTTATAAATTCAAAGAAAAAACTCATCAATTTTTTAATCAAGTTCCTCCTCCTCTTCATTGTTAGAGACCCCTTTATTTATGATTTATTCAACCTAGCGAGATATGGGACAGTTGACAAACTCAAAGTGATTCTTAATTAAATCTTACAAATACCTCTCCTTCAAATACTCAAGCTACAAAAGAGGCTTAATACAAGTAAGTCCAATAAATTTCAAAGAGAATAGTACATAATTCTAATATGATATATCATGAGCTAGAATATTCTAGTTGGTATTCACTTAATCAGGTGATGATGGGAGTTAAGTAGTTGGATTGGATATAGTGAAATGAAGCAATACATAGTATTATTCATCGTCATCAAGATCACACCCAATAATCGAGAACTCCTACAAGGTCACTCCTCCCAATCATAAATTTTATATAGCTTATGCTTATCTTAGTTGTTGCATTATTTCAAGAATTATTTGGTGTATAATAGGAAAAGAAAGTATTTTACCATAGTTAATACTCCCTTTAAATTCAAAATAGATCATGTTACTCTCATATAGAAGACAACATGATCATAAGTTGTGATTCAAGAATATAAATTTAGAATCAATTTTTTAGGGATGAAATCACTTCCTTCTAAATTATTTACATACACCTATATAAGTAGTTTTCACTATAACCTTTGTGTATATATCATGTGCAAAGAGCTTATAGAGTGTAACATTTAGTCTTAAGTATGGAAGGGAAATGTTGTCCAAATTATGCATGCAACATAACTATTGTCTAAAGAGATGAGCAAAATAATTTTACTTGCAGATTTTATTAGACATTTGTGCATTATCTTTCAGCTTCTCAAGTTAAAATTGTGGCACTTTCACTCAAGAGAAATGGCTAAAGAGTAGATTAAAATGATATGCATTATACTAATTTTCATGTTCTACATAGTTTATTGATTCATACTTAGTGATTATGACATGTATTCTATTAATTCAACGAGTAGAGGTATGCAAATTACTAAGTACAAATATAAAGCCCACCCAACTTCAAGCATTATATGTAATGCAATAAGAAAATTGTAGGAAAAATACAAAGAACATGTATAATATGTTTTTGATGCCATATTAAGTTCACCAAACTATCCAATCACGCTCACATCAACACCTATAGCTAGTGCTTCCATAAATTCCTTGGTACTAGATTGAACAATAGTGCTAAGATCGTTGACAAGTTTTCCCATAAAAATAAATCAAATTCATCCCAATTTGATTGACCTAGAGAATAAGCTTCACATGTGCGTAAAATAAAACGAAGCACATTTGTAACACATAAATAAAAATCCAACCAATGAATAAGAATATTTCAAGAAGCTTTTACCAAATTTGCTCATGTCAATATTATTGTGGACTATGGTCAATATGTTCTTGGCCTTGTCCATAATAATATGAATAAAAAGTTATTTGTGAGAATCAATGTTGCTCTTATCAACTAGATATTGTTCGTTTGATATGAATACAAAGGTCAAGGTCATTAGAACTCAAGCTTGACCCTTTTCTATAGAACTTATTATTTGGATCTTCTTTAGGTTACAAGTCTCATTTTTTGTCACTCTACCCTTTTTTCCTACCTTACATGTAATACAATATTTTGGACCAAGGAATTTTGCATAAATAAAAAAGAGATATGAAGAATACACGATGACTACTCATAATTCATGAGATGATTCTACACACATCCACAAAAGGCTTCAATTACCTAACATGATATCTAATGTTTCAAAGAATGTTGATGTAGACCAAATAACTTTATCATAATTCAATCTCTATGAAAATGACACAGTCAATATTCAATTCAATGAAAATTACATTAATGTAGAAAAAAGTGAGATTTATTTTTAAATATTACAACTAGATTTTATAGGAAACTAACATGATGTAACTTCCCTCACCTAACCCTTTTGTGTATGAATATTTAATTAAAAATTTGACAGATGTATTATGTTATATGAGAGACTATGGTTGTGCTCACTTCCTGGTGTGCTTATTTGTAGTATAAAGTAATGTTTGCCATATTTAATTATGTTAATGCTAATGATATATTATTTTTAATGATTATCAATGTTATTAAGGTATGTGTGGGAAGATTGTCTTATGTGATACGTATAGGCAACAAGGGAGGTAAACTAGATCTTCGTGTCAAAATATCTTGACTAAAGTCCAATGGTGTACTAATAGTTAAAGTCCAATGGTGTACTAATAGTTAAATTAAGGTAAAAAATTATTAAAATATACATATTAATTTTTTTTATTAAAATATACATATTAAAAAGAATTATTAAAATATACATATTAAAAAGAATTATGATATACATATTAAAAAGAATTAATCATAGAAAATAACTCACATAATCGATAATAATATTTTCTTATATAAGAAGATATCATAGTCTAGAGAATCTTTCTATTCATGTATACAACATAGGAAATATCTAAATTTCATAAATTAATTACTAAATATATATTAAAAAGAATTATTTGTAAGCACTTAATTACTAAGATTTTGAATTAATTTTAATTAAGTGCTTACAAATAATTCTTTTTAATATATATTTAGCAATCAATTTATTAAATTTAGATATTTTCTATGTTGTGTACATGAATAGAAATATTCTCTAGACTATGATATCTTCTCATATAAGAAAATATTATTATCGATTATGTGAGTTATTTTCTATGATTAATTCTTTTTAATATCTATATTTTAATAATTCTTTTAAGATGTATATTTTAATTAAGTGCTTATAAATAATTCTTTTTAATATGTATTTAGTAATTAATTTATTAAATTTAGGTATTTCTTATGTTGTGTACATGAATAGAAAGATTCTCTAGACTATGATATCTTCTCATATAAGAAAATATTATTATCAATTTTGTGAATTTTTTTCTATGATTAAGGAATGCATGAAATAGATTTTAAGGAAGGAATATTTTTTTAAATAAGAGGAGATTATAATTGCATTTGGAGAAAAAAAGAAAAGAGAAAAGATGTATAATTGGAAGATTGAAGCTTTTCAAGATTTTGCTTTTTACTTAAGAATAAAGGATTGTATTTGGATTTTGGAAGTTTCATCAATTGTTTTCAATTTTAATGTAGATCTAAAGTATAACTTACCATGAAATTTTTATTAACAAAATATTTTATTTGGATCTAATTAACGAGTCAATATTTTTTTATTATCGATGCATGCTTTTGACAAGAGCTATGAACTAGTGAGACCACAAAAGAGGGACCTCATCCCCAACATGAACAACCCCTCCCGCAAACATGGCAGCCCGACGAGAGCACAAGGCCCGTGAGCATACCAATCCAATGAGGGAAAAGGCCTTAGGCCTTAACTCCTAACACATGAGGCATGAATGCCCACATAAACAATGAGGACAAGTTCAGAGACTTGAACCCTGGTGGCCACGGGTACAACACCACCACTTAACCATCGCACTATGGGATCAACTCCAATGAGTCAAGATTTTTATTTGTGATAGAGGTGACTATTTTGAATGTTGAATCTTCTTGTTTAAGAAGTAAACTATGATAACTTAATAGAATTAATGAATCTATTATTTTGAGATTCTTCTTTAAAATATGAAATTAGGATTTATACCTAAAAACTAATGATATTCCATGTTTAAATTAAGAGTAGGAAATCTATGAATTATAGTTTTGTGAAAAAAATGGGAAATAGATATAGATTTACAATAAACAAGAGTTGAGATGAATGAGAAAATTTAGGAATTTGCGACGGTGTCTGCAACTTTTCGGGCCGAGCTAGGGCACCTAAGCCCTAGCTCATGATCGGTCTTTGTTCATATGTGTGTTGTGGGGTGGGTCTTTTTTGCCTAATTCAGGGGCTGCTTCTATCTTTTTGTTGTTGTTCTACGTTGGGTGGTCAAGGGGTGTTCTTTGTTGAAGTGTTCCTGGCCTTGGTGTTTCCTCTGTCTGCACTCCGTGGTGTCGTGCCTAGGGTTGTTGTTGGGCGGTGGGCTTGGGTTGGAGCGGGCACGGGAGTGAAGTTGTGGTGCATGGTGGTGCGCGAGGGTCTTCTCTTGCCGCTGGGACTTTGTTTGGCACAGGTGTAGGAGTGATCGATTGGTAGGGAGTGTGTGTGAAGGGTGGTCGTGTGTGGTGGTGTGGGGTTCCCCACACATTGTCACTAGTGTGTTGGGTGTTTGCATGCCTGTCTCAGGCCTGATGTCGTTACAGAGGGGTGAGGCATTTGGGGTGTCTCTTGTGATGGATTTCCGAGCAGCGTTTGGTTCGAAGTCTCTGAACCATGGGATGAAGTCCTTTGATAATAATTTATTTGCTCTAGATACGAGGCTTGGTGGTGCGGGTTCATCTAATGGGTCGAGGCTTAAGAAGATTAACGACTGTCTCAAGCGTTTCCTAGAGAGGCCCAAACTGATGATCCCACTTGAAATGATTGCAGAAGATGTTGAATATTATTCGAACCACTCTTTATATTGCAATTTTTTGGGGATGAGGGTTTCATTGTAGTTCTTGGAAACTTGGGCCCAAAGGACTTAGGCGCCAAAAGGAGAAATGGAGGTTATGTTGTTGGCCAATAATTACTTTATGGTTACCTTTAATTGCATGGTTGATCGCAATAGGGTCTTCGAGGGAGGCCCTTATTTCCATAACCAAGTGGGGTTGTTTATCAAACCATGGCATGCTGGCTTTATCCCCTCAAAGGAGATGCCAAATTGTGTTTCGGTGTGGGTTCATTCGGTGGAATGTTGTCGAGAGGATACTTTGCTCCTGTTGGCTTCACTGTTTGGAAAACCAGTTGGGTTTTCTTTGCAAACCCTGGATAAAAAGGTATTGACCTATGCTTGTATTTGTGTTGAAATTGATCTTAGTAAGCCTTTACCTGATGCTATGGATATGTGTGTGGGATCCTTTTTCTTGGGTGCAACAGCTGGATTACAAAACTCTTCCTTTTCATTGTCGTATATGTCATGAGTATGGTCATTTGCAGTGTAGATGTCCAAGATATAAGCTGGTGGAGTCTCAGGATGCACAACCTCCTCGCAACCCCCCTACGACTGATAAGGGGAAGGGCTTGGCTTTCAATGAGGTGGTTGGTGCTAATGGTTATGTTCAGGTCAAAGCTCGTAACAGGAACTGGGGTCAAAAGAGGACCTTAAAGGAAAGACAAGATGAGGATACTTTTAATAGGTTTGAGGTATTAGATGATCTCATTCAGCAGGAAGTGAACCCAGATTTGCTGAGTATGGCTCAGGAGGTTGAGGATTTAGCTCATGTGGAAAAAATCTTTGTTGATTCGTTGATTCCACCGAGTGCCGATACCTTGCACATGGATACAAATCAATAGTTGGTGGCTCTAGAGGCGTCGATTCTTTCTCCTGCAATACCGAAAGGTGGTGGGGATTCTTCTCATCCTGGGCGGATTGTAGTTTCAGATGCGGTTAAGAGCAACAAGATTTCTTCTCAGTTGGGCCTTTTGCAAAGGGATCTTAAAAAAGGTGGGGCAGAGAAGTCTGCCAAACTTGGTAGAAAGAAGGATATGGAAAAGATCAAGTTGATAGGTGAGACCTTGGTGGAGTTAGGGTTGGTAAAGACTCTAGATTCTCATTTTTTGAGCCCCTTGAAATGATTGTCTTATCATGGAATGTAAGGGGCTTGAACAACGGCCCTAGACAAAAAGCGGTTCATGATTTGGTTAGAAATCAAGGCCCTGATATTTTATTTTGCAAGAGACCAAGCTATCAGTGGAAAGTATGTTTAGTTTGGCTCCTAAGTTGTGGAGGAATGGGGAGTGTCAATGCATTGGTGTTCATGGGTCTTCTGGGGTATAGCTTGTCTGTGGAACCCGTGGAAGATCTGTCCTCTTTGGTGGTTGTCTTCTAAGTCTACTATGTCTATGATTGCTTCTAGCTTTGAGACGGGGGAGATTTTACTCCTGTCTAATATCTATGCTCCTACTGATCTTCGAGGTAAGCAGTCTCTGTGGTCCCATATCTGGTTTGTCCGCAGTTTGGCTCCTTTCCATCCCTGGATTATGGCTGGAGATTTTAATGCTATAACTAAGCTTGTTGAAAAGTGTGGTGGTACTGTGAGGCTGGAGCCTTCTACGTTGCTCCTGTGTGGTAACATTGATGCTTTGAATTTAGTTGATATTAAGCCCAGTAATGGTCAGTTTACATGGAACAACCGCATGGTGGGGGATAATTGTATTGTTGAGAGATTGGATCGGTTCCTGGTTTCCTGTGACTGGATTGGTGGTATGTGGTCTTTGAGCTCTAAAATTTTGGATTGGAGGGGATCCAACCACTGACCTATCAATTTGGCTATTGAGTCTAGTTGTGTGTCTCGTTCTCCTTCTTTTAGATTCCAGGTCATGTGGTTGCGGGACCAATCTTTGTATGATTTTGTGGCTGACTGATGGAGAAGGAGTAGACTTGCTTTTGGCACGACAATGTATAACTTTGCTAAATAACTTCAGTATGTGAAGTTTCAGCTCAAGAGGTGGAATCGTCACTACTTTGGGAATGTCTTTCATGCTAAGGCAGACGCTCAAGATGTTTTCGATGGTATCACGAGGTTGATAAGGGAGGATGGGGTGATTGTAGAACGGTTGTAGGAAGAGACTCAGGCTTTGAAAGCTTTGGAGGAGTGCGAGTTGTGGGAGGAAGTGTACTGGAAACAAAAGGCTTGGATAGAGTGGCTTTGGGAAGGGGATAAAAATACAACGTTTTTCTTCAATTCGGTAAAAGCCAGGAGGCAAGGCAACTCTATCTTGGTTTTGGTGAATGATCGGGGTGAGAAGCTTTCATCCTTTCCGAAAATCTCGGGTGCGACGATGCAGTTTTTTCCTCTCTTTTTAGGGAGGATTCGCAAGGGGGGTCTCCTAAAGAAGCCCAGGTTCTTTCTTGCATTCCCTCTCTCGTGTCTAGGGAAATGAATGAACTTCTTTTGAGTGATATGACGCTGGTGGAACTTGAGGAGACTGTCTTCCAAATGAAGAAAGGGAAAACACCTGGTCCCAATGGCTTCTCGGTGGAGTTTTTCCAAGAATTCTGGGATATTATCAAGTTGGATTTATTGGCTGTGGTTCAGGAATCTCAGCGGAATAAGCAGATGCTAAGGGATTTAAATTCTACATTTCTTGCCCTCATTCCCAAATGCGATGGGGCTGATAGGTTAAGTCAATTTCGTCCCATTTCTCTTTGCAATGTCATTTATAAA